>CM056953.1:31839803-32250053 GCA_029856935.1 Cyclocarya paliurus
TTCAACCCATCATAGAAGTTTTTAGCAAGAACATTCTAGATTTCACGTGCATTGCACAATTGGAGATAATGCTTCATAATTTCCGGCGACATAGATGTCAGTAACCATCCCTTAACCTTATGATTTTCTGCATACCATTTTGTATAGGAAGCAAGCATCAGTAACTTTTGGTTGAGAGGTTTCGCCCATAATATACTCAAGCCTCTCACATCCTGCAATATGCATCTCCAAGATTTGGGACCGTACATCATAGTTGGTTTCGATACTAAGAATGATGCCAGCTTTGAAGCCAAAGTTTTCTGATTGAACATGTATAATTGGTGTAGATGATTCGAGTGAGAATTCAAGTTTGTCATGGGCCATGGTGCAAAAAACAGATGAGGCTTCGGGTGGTAATATGGTACGGGTGTTGCTTTGATACCAAGTCAAAAACAATGGTACAACAAAGAATAAGAGATTTAGGAGGAAAAGCTTCAATATTTTTTTCTTCCAATCGGTGGGCATAAATAGCCAATGTTTAGAACAAAGAAAGAAATAACTAATCTAGGAAAGAAGTATTTACAGACTAATCTAGGAAAGAATATTTGCAGGAATCCTAGTTTAGTCTGTATAGCTAATAATAGATACAACTTAGAGATAATTACGCCAATCGTTAACACAAGGTACCATACATTGCTAAACCAAAATTAACAAAACAAAACAAAAATCATATAAATCAAGCAACATTGAATAATAATGGAAATAGATACAGTATTTTTACTTGCAAGTGAATGAGGTGTATGACACATTTATTGGATTTATATAATTCGAAATCGCCAAGATCACTTGTCAAGTCTGTGTAAAAATCTAGTAAAAAGAGCATACATGTAGCCATTGGAGAGAAGAGCGTAGCGGTATGGTCTTTAACATTTAACAGTTACTATCTGGAAAAACCCACATCAATGGAATGTGTAGAGTCAAGAAGATGAATTTGGAGTGGGGATCATAAAATATCCAAGTTTCAATTTTACCCTTCATAAAGTAATATAATTACACGGGTCTCTACACATGATTTGGGTCCGTACCATTTTAATGCTTATGATCTGACCAAAATTATGGACTTCTAAAAATGTATCAATGATCCAGTTATGTCACTTTATTAATCACACTTTTGTTGGAAAAATTTTAAACTTTAAACTTTTTAAATCCCAGCGCTGCGAACCCCGAATTGCAAATTTTATTTTTTATGTGTACATAAAAGTTTGCAAGTAGCTAACTTTAAGTAGGTTGGTGGAGTGTGTAATTGAACTTTTTTATAATAAATTATGACTTTTATATTTAAAAAAGAAATGTTTCATTACAAAAGAATTTTACAAAATTTTTGGCACTCAACAGTTACCCACACAAGCTTTGACCACCCGTAGGCTACACATGCTTTGACATATATGGACTGGCTAGATTTGGACTACTCCGTGGTGGCTAGAACTTCGCCATAATAGATCGCCAGATTTGAGCTAACAAGACGGACAATCTCTGGATTTCACGAGTGGCCCAATTCAACAACTATGGGTGTTCTCTTTTTCAAAGTTCTTTTAATGCAAAAATTATTTTAGTACGAAAGTTTTTATTTTATTTTTAAAATTCAATTTAATTTCATAGCATAATGAAATATTTAAAAAAAAATTACACAAAATCCGAATCTAAATATATATTTGACAAACATTTCTTTTTAATCAAAGGCGTGTGCTTGTGTGTGTGCAGAGATGCAAAATGGTGATTGAAATAGACACGACTTGGGAAGAAGAAAAAGGTGGTTTTGGTAATAATCATGAGATTAGAAGTTGGTATAAAAGCAACTTCAATCAGGGTCTCTCTCTTCTTGTACTCCAACGACCCGACCAAATTGCTTAAACCGCCTTCCAATATTTCAAAGCAGCATTTCACACCATCTCTATCTTTATTATAAAAAGAAAATTACTTTAAATATAAAAAGATTACGTAAAAATAAAGT
Source organism: Cyclocarya paliurus (assembly GCA_029856935.1). Taxonomy (NCBI): domain Eukaryota; kingdom Viridiplantae; phylum Streptophyta; class Magnoliopsida; order Fagales; family Juglandaceae; genus Cyclocarya; species Cyclocarya paliurus. The sequence goes on from CM056953.1 coordinate 31,841,794, forward strand.
CATAAAATGATGATTTTTTTTAATTATTAAATTTATTTTATAATAAAAATAATTTTATAATATTACGTATCACATAATATCACATCAGTTTGTAAATTTACTTATATAATATCTTTGCAGCTGAAGTATTTTTTTTATAAAAATATTTATGTTTTTTTTTAAAATAAAGGTTTTCGTTCAAAAAATTTGTATATAAAAGTGTTGTTAAATAATAAAAAACGGCTATGATGATGATGATACTTTAGTGGAATATTGATCTATTGATTTTTTTTTCAACGTAAATTCCTTTTCTTCCAATATGGTTAAAAAAATAAAACATATTGTTCGAGGCCTTGGTAACAAAAAAAAAAAAAAAAAAGTGAAATTACATTAAACCCATTTTCTCAAGATATTTTTAAATAAAATAAAATAAAAATATCCTCTCTCTTGTTTACCCATAATGGCGGAAATATCTAAAATTACGATTTGCACCTTGGCCCAACATAGAATGCCATGATTCTTAGGGCCCACAGCACATCACTTCATCACCGTCCAATCCAATTAACGGTTAACCCCAGCTCCATTTGCACTCAATTAAAGATCCCACGCTTCATTAATTATTAATTATACGAATTAATCTCCTAATGGGAAGCTTAAATGATCATACAAAGGCTTACTTTCCATTGTTTACTAAAAGGAATGAGATTCATCGAATCATCTCCATAACTTAAAGTAGAATGCGACATAGGCTAGAGAGAGTAATCAGAAAAAAGTAAGGGAAAAAAGAAGAAAGAGATATCATATAAATAAATTCATAAATTGACATAGTTTTATATAATATATTAAATCTATTTTATAATAAAAATAATTTTATAATCTAACGTATTATATCAAATTACGTTAATTTATATATTTACTTTTATAAAAATCTCTTTATGACTAAAAGAAAATAATCAATTTTGATGCCAATACGTCAAAGAAACTGCAAGTTGCTTTGAATTTGAGTTTTTGAATAAAGAACTCCAATATTTTGTAATTTTTTATTTTTGAATACTGATAGATTAGTGAAATTGTCAAAAGAAAAAGGACTGCACTAGATTAGTGCCGATAGATAGGCGCCGTGGATTTTGGATACGAAGTGTGGTTGAACGTTATGATTTTGAGAGTTAAAGACACAATAAAACTAGTATCTAACAATCTTAAAGCTTTTGAATCAATTGTTTGATTTTTAACAAGTTAGTTGTTTTTTGTTGAAATTCCGGTTGTTTGGTTTGAAAGTAGTTGTTTTGGTTTTTTTTTGGTAAAAGGGTTTGATTTTCCTTGTGGTTATATTGGTTTTGAACTGATTTTATAAAAGACAGAAAGGTCACGTTCTTAATTTAGAATTTAATTGCAATTCATTTGGAGTTTTGTGTGTTGAGCTAATCAATGGTTTTGTTTTGTGGGAATATATATATATATATATATATATATATATATATATATATATGATAAATGTTATAAGGAAGACTTATGATATTGGATGTTGAGATGAGATGAGGAATCAGTAAATGATAATAAAATGATTTGTAAACAGTATTGAAATAGTTTGAGTTAAGACGTTTTATGGAGTTTTGAGAAATCACATAGAAAAAGTTGAATAAAAATATAATAAAATTAAAATATTGTTATAATATAATTTTTGTTTTGATATTTAAAAAAATTGAATTATTTTTTGTGTGTTGCTTGGAAGCTTGAGAAAGTTATAATGATTATATAAAAAAGTTAAACATTTGAAATTGAAAAGTGCTTTCGAGTGGTGTTTGGATATTAAGATGATATAAGATGAAACTATTTCAACATCCAAATGGGGCCTTACACGACACACGTCCATCAAACCAACATGTGATTTATCATTTTATTTAATCACATACATATTTAAGTATTAAAATAAAATGACAAAAATAACAAATCATATGTTGATTAGATAGATGTGTATATTGTAAGACTTCCATTTTATAATTTATATATATGTAGAAAAATTATATTCTAAGGCCTCTACCTCACACATTATCCACATTGCATAATTTGATTTGAAAGATAGATTTTAACATTTGAATCTTATAAATGAAATTATGTCATGCCAATGATTTGTACTGTAAAAGCTTTAGAATATCAATACTTATATATATAATAATAATTATTATTATTACTAGATACAATTTTAAAAAGTGCAAGTCTCGTGTATTTTTTATAAAAGAGTGGATAAGTCTGAGATTCACATAAACAAATTCTATTTTTTATTTATTTATTTATAGTGGACCATATTTTTTTTCTAATACTTTTTATTTATATGTTAATTTATAAAATTATTTTTATCGTAAAATAAATAACGAAAATTTACTTACCTTATTCGAATTGCTATATTTTTTGTGTTGCATTTCTCGAGGTTTAATCGGTTCTAAGAGTTGAGTTGAGTTGAGTTGAGATGATAAAATATTATTAGAATATTATTTTTTAATATTAAAGTTGTTTTAGGATTTGAAAAAGTTAAATTGTTTATTATATTTTGTATTAGAATTTGAAAAAATTGTAATAATGAGTTGAGTTGAGTTGAGTTGGGTTGAGGATCCAAACGTAACCAGTTTTTGCTTTGCCTTTTGTACTTTTACTTTCCTTCGTGGCAAAGAAATATGAGCTCAATTTTTGAAAAATCTTATTGTTGATTTTTTTAATTAATAAAACAAAAGCTCTGTTGGCCTCCCGCCGTTTCAAAAGGTAAAGCATTTGAGCTACAAATAAATCAGAAAAATGATTACATGTATCTCGATTTTTTTAAATTAATAAACGGTTGACGTGTCATTCTCATTTAATGAATGGTTTTAAACTCTTAACTTACATTATGTTCGTACTAACGTTGCAATCCAACTATATTTTCTTTTGGAGAGAATAATAAAGAGGAATGATATTTATAAAAAATAAATATCATTAAGGTGTGTTTAGATGTTGAAGTGAGTTGAGTTGAGTTGAGTTGAAATGATAAAATATTATTAAAATATTATTTTTTAATATTATTATTATTTTGAGATTTGAAAAAGTTGAATTGTTTATTATATTTTGTGTTGGAATTTGAAAAAGTTGTAATGATGAGTGAGATGAGATGAGATGAGATGAGATGAGATGAGTTGGAATGAGTTAGGAATCCAAACGAAGCCTAAAGATTCACAGAAAATATTTTTTTTTAAATAATAAACTCTATTTATTATTAAAGAGAATATATAAGACTTACACATCTTAAAATTGTATATAATATTATTCAATAATAATTGTATTTTAAATTTCAAAGAACCATAGTGCATAATGTTGCATATTAAGGCAAAAATTCAGAGCTTTCCAAGTGTTATTGGACATAATTCCGAAATAACTAACATGTATAGTTTCTTAATTTATTACATGAAACGTGCGTTGCGATTAGAATCATGATTTTATCCTTCAAGGACGTGCTAATTGAGCTATAGCTTAATTAATAAATTTTTTTTTTCAGCAGTCACTATTTACCATCTTACACTCTACATTTTATAAAAAATATTTCTCCACTCTATGAAAAACACTTCACATCTTATAAAAAAGTTATAAGTATGGAGTGTGAAAGTGAATAGTAGCTGATACATAATATTTCTTTTCATAAAAATATCTTCTTTAACAATTGAATTATAATGGAAAATTTCAAATTATTATACAAAGCATGTATCTTAATATTACTAATTATACATGATATTTTTTTAATAAATAAAAGCAATCAATCTCTTGATTAAAAAGTATATAAAGGGAAAGTGTTAAATATTAATTAAAAACAATTTATTTTGTAAGAATCAAAGTAATTAATTAAAAACACTATAAACAAAGTCAAAATATTAATTGAAAAATGGTCGAATCGTTTATATAAAAAAAAAATATTCCGGGAATCTTGAATAATTTAATAGAAAAATTTCAACAAACAAGAAATATATTTATTAAATAAGAAGAATAGTCGATTAGTACAAGGTTGCTTAGTTGGTAGTATTGTCCTTTTGTTGACAACGTTCAGTAACAACGTGAAAACCGACGTTAAAAGTGTCGTTGATAATGATGATTCACGGCAACGTTGCCTCAAAGGGTATGACATCGAATTAGGTCGCTTTAGTTCTTTAAGGTATTGTCGCTACAATTACTTTTCAGAAAAGGTAAGGGACTTCCCGGGATCTGGGGAACTCAAAACGACGACGGATCTATTCTCTCACTTCACCACTTTCATAATTTTACAGCAATTATTATCATCATTTGCGGACCTTTTTACTCTCTCTCTCTCTCTCTCTCTCTCTCTCAGATTCTTTGCCCATAGAGACTACAAAACAATCGAAGATCCAACAATGTCACACCTCCTACCTGCTTCTTTTCCTTAATTACGGTTTTCTCTCTCTAGTTCACACTTTTTGACCCCTTCGAATTTCCTATTATTTATACTATAGAGCACTCTCTTGCGTTCTTTTACTCCGCCAAGTTTCAAAATTGGGTTCCTAAAATTCGTTAGGTGGGAATTATTCGTCTTTGGTTAGGATCGGAGCTCAAATTATCGAAAATTTGGATTGTGTTTGCTGCTTTTCGAGTGGAATTTTGGGTTTTTTTTTATATTTGTGGAGCTTTGGGGGTGACTGATCAGAGGGTGCTGGGTTTTGTGGTTGCTGCATGTAGAAGATTGTGGAGCTGGTGGTGGAATTTTCAGTGCTTTTGAGTTGAAGACTGTGACTGGGGACTTGGTGGTTGAAATTTAGGGTTTTGCATGGTTTGGTTTTGATTTAGTAGGCTCCGCATGTGTAAGCCTTTAGGGGTCCTCTGCTCAGTTGTGGAGGATCCCTGTTGTAAAAAGAATTGACTTTTGAGGTGTGATTATTGGCGGTTCATGAATTCTTCGATAGTTGATTATGCTGGTTGAATTGGGTCGATAATCAAGTGAGGAGGTGTTGAAATTTGCATTCGTGGTTACACAGATTTGGGTGGAAATGTTTGGTTTGGTTCAGGATGGGGGACATGATAGCAGTGGAGTATCGGTACCAGTTCTGATTCCTTGGCTATTCGAGTGGAGTTATGGTGGAAGAAGTGTGTCACTTTGTGGCTCTTTCACAAGGTGTGAGGCTAAGATGATCATTTTTTGATCTTTTTGTTACTACCCAGATCTGAACTGTTCTTGTTATTGATATTTGATAGGTTTTTGGTGATCAATATATCTTTTTGTTTTCAGTTTATAGATTGGACCTGTGATTGGAGTTTTTATTGGATTCCTTGTCTAAACAGGTGGTCGGAAAGTATACCTATGTCTCTGGCGGAGGGACGCGATGATGTATTTCAAGTTGTTTGGAACTTAACATCAGGACACCACGAGGTTAATTAACTCTTTTGATTGATATAGTATAGTAGTATACGAGGCTCAACTAGACACAACCTAAGTCTAACTGCCCTTGTGTCTGTCATTGTTGTGATTGGCTTTAATATAAAATCAAAATAGGATGGCATTTTGAGCTGTGTACTTTTCCTGTACATTTTGAGCCCTAAAAATTTGAGCCTTAGGGCTTGTTTAGACACTTGGAGTATCTTAGAATTCTGTGAATAGTAGTGAAATGGTGAATATTAGTGAAATGATTTGAATTAAGATGTTTTATTGGGTTATGGAAAAAGAAAGAGAAAAAGTTGAATCGAATATTATAAAGTTAAAAAATTGTTTGAATATAATTTTTAATATAATTTTTGTTTTGAGATTTGTAAAAGTTGTATTGATTTTTGTGTTTGGATAATAATTAAGTAATGATTAGATGAAAAAGTTGAAAATTTGAAATTGAAAAGTGTTTTGTGTTTGAGTGATATTTCGGAATGAAATTATGATAAGTTCTGAGAATTTTGAGAATTATCTTATCTCTGTGTCCAAACATCTCCTTAGTCTGATCATTGTGATTTTCTTGTATTTTTTCCTCTCTCTCTCTCTCTCTCTCATATACAACCTGTGTACTTGGAGTACGCATTTTGAGATTTTTAAAAGTTTGTATTTCTTATAAAAAAAAAGGTTGCATTGTTAACTCAAAAATAAAAAAATCAAAAGCGCATTTAGATAGTTAAAGGTCAAGTCAACTATCAAAGCTGTTGTGTATTACTAAATTCTTTTTTATTATGATTTAATATTTGATGCAAATTATTATCCTTAGACTGTAAAGCATGCAAAACTGGCATCATGGAAATAACATACAGCATACCTGTTGTCTGATTTAAAGTGGATGTGATTGGAGAAGTTTGAAGCATGCCTTTTTGGATATTGATGGTTCTTTATAATGGATGAACCATATGGTAAAATCCATTGTAATTGAGCAAAAACTGGATCATGGAATTAGAGTTGCAGCCTAGCCAATATCTGATTGGAAGCAGAGAATGATTGGAGAAGTTTGAAGCCTACAGTTGTCTCAGACTTAATGGTTCTCTTTTAATAGATAATTCAGAATCTTATTTGCTGAAAATGTCAATATTTGCTCCTGACGACAGTGTGCCAGTGATTGTTAGTTGCCATTCATTGCTACACAGTAACTAGTACCGAGTGTACTTGGGCTATGCCTCCTCCTTTTCTTATGAATAAAAACTCTTGATTACCTATAGAAAAAAAAGTAACTAGTTCTGAGTTTCTGTAAGGCACAATTAAGTTTCCTGCAATTACTCACACTGTATTTTTTGCCTCCTCAATCCAAGCCTAGTAGGAACTGGTGTTCTTCTTTTCTTTAGTTCTTTTATGGAATATATAGGTTGATGCAAAATCATGGTGGAATTTCAATATGTCACATAATATACAAAAGTGTTCATTATGACCGCATTTAATATACCTACCATTCAGGATAAGCACAGTAGCTAAATGGAGGTCAATTCTCTTGTATGGAAAACTTGGGTGGTCAAAGTTTTATTAAACCATGCTAATATATTTTTGAAAGATATACTTATAAAAAATATATATTTTTTGGAAAGAGCCACGAAAAGATTCATATGCACTAAGAAGCATCTCTTATCTTATTTCTCAAGCCCAAACACAATTAAGATATTTGAAGGATATGAATTGTGGCCAGCAAAGATTCAAAGCATGTCCTTCAAAGCGAATATGAGGCATGGGCATGGATGATATGTTGGATGAAAGCGAACTCCCATCTCTACCATTATATCAATAAGAATTACTTATAAAAAATTCTAGTCGTACACACTAATCAGGAAGGACATTAGCTGATAATATACCCGCCTTGGACTCGAGATGAATCAAGCGCTGACTGTGGACTGAATGATAAAATATTGAACCTTGTGTTGTTGCTTAGATTAATTATGATTTGAAGCCCTTGTTTTTTGTTTTACCTTATTTTCCAACACCGTTGAGGCAATTTGACATTTTATGGTGAGCATAGAGACAGAAAATTCCTTGCATTTATTCCTGTTGTTTGATGCACTTTAGAATGCTATTTGGATGTTTATTTACTACCAACCCTAGATATGCATGCTCAATGATGCATAATGCTGGTAGTTATTCAGATCCATTCCTGATGTTCAAATTTTTTGTTTCAATTCACTTGCAGTACAAGTTTTTTGTCGATGGAGTGTGGCGACTTGATGAGAACCAGCCCTTTGCAAGGGCGGATTGTGGGTTAGTAAATACCATTTTTATCGCTAGGGAACCAGATATTATTAACTCTACTTCTAGTTCCCCGACACCTGGCAGATCCAACATGGATGTGGATTATGATATCATTGCACCCGCGGTAAGGGATTTTCTGTTTTAGAGTTAAATTTTTCATCCAAAATGCTGCTAGCATTTCGATGGACTGTTTTATTATTATTATGGAATCCAAATGATTGAATAATCACCATAACTATTAAGAAACTTAGCTTTTCCCATCACAAAAATGATTAAATCAAGGGAAATATGAAACTCTTTTTAGGTTGTGAGCCACTTCTCTGCCAAATAATCTGTCATGTATTGTGCTTCTAGGAGGTCCCAAAAGAACAATCGAAGAGACTTTTTTTGACAAGTCAATTTTATTGAAAACTCAAAAGGGGCACAACTTGAGTACACTGGATATAGAATAACAAGAGAAAACACCCACTTAGGGGAAATATTAAGAATAAAGTCATAAGTTCTAGAAAAAGTAGAATAACATGAGCTGTTATGAGCTTTCATCCAAATGTAGAGGGATTTGAGCATATTGGCTCTAAGACATTGCTGATAATCTTGCCTGATGTTGCCTTGTAATGTTTTAGCCGTTCCAGTTTCTTGGATCATAGTGAAGCTTTAATAAAAAGGTGCACCTGCCAGGGGAAATTTTTTTTTGGGGGGGGGGGGGTGTGTGTTTATTGCTTTATGCACTGTTATTGTTTTGTCTTAATGCCTGATGTAATATATAATAGGTCTCGTTGTCACATGGTACTTTGCAAGAAGCCATTCCAATGATATCATCAGTTGATTTAGAGGTCTCTCGCCACCGTGTAGCTAATTTCTTGTCTACACATACTGCTTATGAGTTGCTTCCTGACTCAGGCAAGGTTTGGATGCTTTACCCTTTTTAGAAGCTATTTATGTTAACTGGGATTTGACCACTCTTAACTAGGTAAATGCATCGCAGTTGCAGTCATTTATCTAAAATACTTCCAATTGCCTCATGCTGTAGATCATCGCCTTGGATATCAATTTACCTGTGAAGAAAGCATTTGATATTCTTCATGAACAGGTAACTGTCTTTTTACATACAAAGCCACATGACTGTCTTTCTTTTTGGTAATTCATTGCTGAGTATTAGCTTATATTTACTTGGTTATATAAACTACTTCCAGGGACTATCTGTGGCTCCTCTCTGGGATTTTTGCAAGAGTCAGTTTGTTGGAGTTCTCAGTGCATCGGACTTCATTCTAATTTTGAAGGAGGTATCTCTGGAATAATCTTCCGTGTTTTGTTGAACTGTGGTAGTTATGAAGAATAAAATCTTTGTATTTTAAAATGATATGTACAAGGGCTGACATCATAAATATCAGAAAGACTTACTATGCTCTGATGGATTAAGAGAAAACATTCATTTTGTTTTAAAAATGGAAATATATAAGGATTTGCATCAGAAGTATTCGAAAATGATGGAAAACCATTCACTCATTTAAGCTTAAATCCTTTCTGGGGTCTTAGCACCTGTCCTTTCCTCAAATAATGCCATGAGACCATTGATTAACTATTCTTTTTCCCTTTATTGCTGACCTAGCTTGGATTGGGTTTCTTGCACTCTTCAACATGTTAATTCTTAGCTCATCAGATTCCATGGCTAGTAATAGCTGTTTATAAAGGATGGCTATCTTTACCCAAAAAAAAGATGCATGGCTTAATTGTTAAGACTGACGTTGTATATAGTATTATTTATTTATCTACCCTTTGTTCTCCTAGGTTTTAGGTTTTCTTTTTTTCTTTTTGTGTGGACTGCAGTGCTGTGCACATTTGTCTTCTGGATGTTCTTTACCTTGTCCATTTTTTTTCTTTCTGGAAACACAAACAATATGAGAACAAAACCTTTGTCCGTTTAACATGTGTGACCATTTACATTTTAGCTTGGGAATCATGGATCAAACTTGACAGAGGAACAACTTGAGACACATACAATAGCAGCTTGGAAAGAGGGAAAACTACATCTTACCAGAACAATGGATGGCAATGGGGGATCATTTCCCTGTCGACAGCTTATCCATGTAAGTGCTTCTTTCGATTTTGTGCCAAAGGATCTGGTATGCAGAGGACTTGTTCACCTCTGACCTCTTTCTATTACTTTTTTCTATCAAACAATTTGGTTAGGTTGGTACTTGACCTCTTCTCACTCCATTTTCTCCTGTCAAATGAGCATCCTTCAAATGCTGCTCACATAGAAAGCTTTAGACATAAAAAGTTTTGCATATGCATCTTAAGGGTGCCCAAATTTGCATGTTCTGTTGTGACTATTAATTTTAGAGATCTGTAAGCAACCTATCTGATTCATTGGAGTTGGAGAGAGATGGTCGGTTAACTGGCCTGGACAAACAGTGTACCCTGCAAGATAAAGTTGCATAAGCTTTGGAGTTTACTGCTGTTGGACCTTCCCCCCACAAAAAAAAAAAAACACTTTGTAGGCTGTTGCTGTTATGCTTTTGTTAATCTGTATTTGAATATCTTTATTGTTGTGGTGATGGTTAGATAACGATTTTAAAATTTTTGGTTAAATTTATGGCTTTTTTGAGTACCAGTTTTATAATAAATATCATTATTTCTGATTTTTGGGAACTTGAACTCTTTAAACTCAAGAGTGTCTTGTATTTTGGTGTTGGAATAAGATCATGAGTAGTCTAATATATTAGTTCTGTGATGCCAGGCTGGCCCTTATGATTGTATGAAAGATGTCGCTTTGAAAATTTTACAAAACAAGGTGGCCGTTGTTCCCATTGTCCATTCTTCACAGGATGGTTCTTTTCCACAGCTTTTACATCTTGCTTCGCTGTCAGGGATACTAAAATGTAAGCTTCTTCGAGGGATTGTCACTTGAGGGTCCATGACTTTGAAACTAATCCATGGGCCTAATTTTCAGGTATCTACAGGTTTTTTAGACATTCTTTGAGCTCCTTGCCCATTCTTCAGCAACCCATTTGTTCAATTCCTTTGGGTACATGGGTTCCAAAAATTGGGGAGTCGAAGCCATTTGCAATGTTAAGGCCAAATGCGTCTCTTAGTGCTGCTTTAACTTTATTAGTTCAAGGTGATTTTCCTTCTTTTCTCAAACTACTGCTGAAAGTAAGTGTAGCTTTTATCTTGTAAGAATTGGCTTATTTATCTCAGCCATAAGATCTCTATGTAAACCTGAACTTGCTTTGTCGTGATTTTGATCTCATCTCATTGCAATATGTTTAATAACTTTGGACTTGTATTATACTATTTCAATTATAATACACCTTCCCTTTGCAGCTGGAGTTAGTTCGATACCAATAGTGGATGATAATGGCTCATTGCTGGATATGTATTCACGAAGGTAATTGGTCTCTCTCTCTCTCTCTCTCTCTCTCTCCCCCAGTTTTCTAAGCAGCTATTATTGAATGATCCATATTTTTTAACCATATCAAGAGGTGCTTTGTATTTTCTTAGTGATATCACTGCTTTGGCAAAAGATAAAGCATATCCACAGATTCGCCTTGATGAAATGAGTATTCACCAGGTAATTTCTCAATCTTACTTATAAAAAAAAAAACTTCTCAATCTTATGTATTTATCTGACTCCATCGGGCATGCTGGCTGTATGTTAGATAACAACCTCTTTTGAACATAGATATATCCTGGGTTGAACCTGGAATTTTTCCAGTCCAATCTATTACCGCTTCTACTGGTAGAGAAATCGTCTGCCTGATAAAGCTTAGTAGACAAGGAAAATGTAAGAGAATGCATCATCTGCCTGAAGCATCACTTAATATAGACATTATAAGTGCATATTTTCACTAATGGCTTATTGTTGGAAACATGTGAAATTTGTTTGTCATCCTAAATACAGGTGTCACGAAATACTGGCAACTTAGGGAGAGTTGCTATCTGGTGCAATTTTCTTTCCTGTGCATTCCTTAGAACGTGAAGATTCTTACTAAAAAAGAAAAAAAGAAAAAAAAAAGGAAGATAAATGCACATCATCCTCATTTCCATATATTGTTTTCCTAATTTCGAGGGCCAATTAGTAATGCGTATTCTCCCAAATGATTTGCACAAATTGCTGCAGTATCTGCACAAAGTGGATGTGAAATGTTCTGTCATAAAGATAGCCGAACACTAATGCAGTGCATATCAGACAAAATTGTCTATATATACTCCACCTTGTTTCTGAGTGTGCGATGTCTGTGCTTATAGGCATTGAAACTAGGGCAAGATGCAAATTCTCCTTATGACTTCAATGGACAGAGATTTCAGATGTGTTTGCGTTCTGACACTCTAAACGAAGTGATGAAACGGTTGACAAGTCCCGGTAATTTGCCTAGCTCATTAAGATAATTTTTTTTTTTGTTGCTCCACTTTTCATGACGTAGCTTGTTCACTTGAATCCTTTCAGGGGTTAGGAGACTTGTCATTGTGGAGGCTGGCAGCAATCGTGTGGAAGGTATAATTTCATTGACTGATGTGTTCAACTTCTTGCTAGGCTAGCTGGACTTTGTTGATCACCATTTGACTTGAAGGGGTTATGGGGAAGTCCCATTGTTTTTTGACATCTTGAATCTTGAGCTACTCTCTTCTTCCCATTGTGCAATGTCTAATCTGTTTCTCCAAGTCGTCAGTTGAGAAGCATAGTGCCTCTGAGCCCAACCCCTCTTTTTAGGATAGAAAATTTTAAAGAGAAAAAGAAATATGTATATTGTGAGGATTCAATTTTTCATTTTCAACGCCACGGCCTATTTATTATCCTTGTTCATGGAATAGCTGCCATGTTTGTGTCAAGTGCTAACAGAAAGCAAAGAGAAAAGATAAAACCGGAGGGGGGGGGGGGTGTGGAACACCATGAACACCATATGGTATGTCATACCTTGCCATTTGGTGGGGCTGTAGTTAAAAAGCCTTGGTTGCTGATCCTTGCTTGTAAAGAAAGAGCTGTTTGCTTGTCGTTTGTATTGTGACACTGTCGTTTGGTGGGTGCTGTGTGTGACAATTTAAGTCACAGGTTTTAAGTTTGTATAAAATTTAAGATAGCTTGTTTATTTCTCTTGATTAAGGCCACATGTGCTTTTTTGTGATGTACAGATGATACATGTTTCTGATTTATGTGGAACCAATTGTCAAGTATAAAAATGTCGTTAAGCACAATTATGATATCGAATCAAGTTACTTTAGTTATAAAAATGTCGTTAAGCACGATTCTAATTACGGCATAGACCTTAGTTTGTAATTTGTATCTTGGGAACTTTCAAGTTTCTTACATTGGGTGCTACAGAAAAAGCAACTCTTGGATTTCCAGCCACCCCAGGGAGGCCAGGAGCCGATATAACATATTAAGGCTGCATTTGGATGTTGAGTTGAGTTCAGCTGAATTGAGTTCTTTATAAATAGTAGTGAGTTGAGTAGTGGAGAGAGTTATGTAGGGTCCATCTAAACTGAGTTTAAAGTGTGTTTGGATATTAAATTGAGTTTAGTACTTTTTATGAAAATTTGAAAAAGGTTGTGAGTCTCACGTATAAAAATACTTTAAGTTGAAAAAAAGTTATGGATCTCATGTGTAAGAAGGTTTTGAGTTGGGATGAGTTTAGTAATTTAAGAGTTGAGTGTTTGGATGTTAGACAGCTTAAAATTAGATTGAATTCAATTGAGCTCAACTGTGTTTGGGAACCAAACGCAGCCTAAGTGGATCATTTTTAATCGTTCATTATCAGAGTCTACAAATCTTAATCATGCATGTTGATGGATTTACAAGGGATGAATTTTGTTTCCAAAAGGTAATATTTCAAGATTGAAAAGAATATGAACATAGTTCGCCACATTTTGTCTCAGACCTTGACAAAAACATTTGGTATATTGGTTGGCTATTTAGGTCCAAGAGAAACCAAAACTATTAGGACGTGGAATCCTCTATCCAAGGAATTGCATTCATCTCATTGATTGAGATTAGGGTTTTTAGGATTTGGTATGAGAAATACAGATATAAAGCGAGTATTTCTGCATATATATTATTATTTGTCCAACTCTAACAGAAAACATTAATAATTGATAATTATTTTTTGTAACCGAATATGTATTGAGTCTCCTTTTTGGTGTCTGGCGATTTTAGAGGAGGTGAGAAGAAGGATTTTTGTGGCCTAGTGTTTAGTCCTCGGTGTGAATGGGATAAGAGTTTGTAGCATGGATGATATTGAAGACGTGGAGTAACCTTAGGTTAGCAGAAGAGGAGGAGGTTGTGATTGAGAATCCTTAGGGCAATGAATATGAAGTTCAGCGAAAATGGCAAAGAAGTCTCATTGGAAAGATGTGTTCTGATCGTATTGTGGGAAAGGATGTCATTGCCAATACTATGGGGAAAATTTGGAGAATTAGTAAGCGTGCAATCTTCCAAGAGGTAGACAAAAATGTTTTTGTCTTAACTTTTGCTAATCATGTAGATAAATAACGTATTCTTAATGGGAAACCATGGTTTTTTGATAATGTGTTGTTCATGATCTTGCCATATGATGGAGTTCTACAACCTGGCAAGATAAATTTCGATTATGAAACTTTTTGGCTGTAAATTCTTAACTTACCATTGGGACAAATGACAAAAGAATGGGATAAATAGGTGCTTATGTGAGTCGTGTTCTAAATGTAGATGTGGCGGAGGATGGGATTGGTTGGGCAGAATTCTTGAGGGTGAAGGTGCAGTTGCAGAAGGCAATTGTGAGGGGAAGAATTATAATGGTGCATGGCAAGAAGGTATGGCTCAATTTCAAATATGAAAAACTTTCAAAGGTTTGTTTTAACTGTGGATGGGATAGTACATGGGGTGAATGGTTGTTTGAAGGGGGGCTGGAGAACAGGTTTAGATAATAGTTCTAGTACTTAGTTTAGTCCTTGGTTACATGCTGAGGATAGTTTTTTTTTTTTATATATATTTAGGTAATCAAAGATAATATATTTATAGAAATAGGCAAAACTCAGATACACAGGAAGTATACATTAACAATGCTTAACTAGAGGTTACAATAGAAAGAAGAAGATCATGGACACTGAGTCCGTTACAGACTATGGCCTCCACCCATAAAAATAATGAGTTAGAAGAGAAAAGTTTTAGCTTATCCATTGTTCTCTCTCGATCTTTGAAACTTCTCGCATATCTCTCCCTCCAAATATACCAACACATGCATATTGGTACCAATCTTCAAATTGCCGTGTAGTCCTCTCCAGCTTGCAAGGAAATCCACAAATCTACAAGGCATTACCCAAGACAAACCAACTCTTGAGAAAAAATCATCCCATATAACCTTGGCCACCTCACAGTGTAAAAGCAGATGATCAACTGACTCCCCATGTTTCTTACACATACAACATCAATCTAGGATAATAACCCGTCATTTCCTCAAGTTATCTGTAGTGAGGATCTTGTCCAAAGATGTTGTCCAAACAAGAAAAACTACTTTTGAAGGAGCTTTCGTCTGCCAAATGCTCTTCCTCGACATTCTGGAGTTCGTAAGCTTTTGGTGGAAGGAACTGACAGAGAAAATACATTTTTAGAATGATTCCAATGCATCTTGTCACTGGTGCCCCCTGAAATGCTTGTGAAATATAAAGCCACAAAGACTCCAACTCTCAATCTTGGGTTACTCTAATAAAGTCAATATTTCAGTGAGGGGTGCCATTTGAAAAAGCCAAAAGGTCGACGATCGATGCCTCCTTTTCTCTAGCGAGCGCAAAGATAGTAGGGAAAGTATCTCATAAACAATGGTTACCACACCATTCATCAAACCAAGAAGGGACACGTGAACCATCGCCCACAACAAAATGTTCATGTCCTCGAAAGGTCCCCCAAAGGCTCCTAATGTATTTCTACAATCCCACTTCATGAGTGCCTTGTATCTCATTCTAGCACCAACCTCCCCAAGCTTTCCTGAACTGTGAATCAATAATAGACTTCCATAAGGCCTCCCTCTCGTTTTGGTACCTTCACAACCACTTATCTAAAAGAGTTTGATTGAATTTCATCAAGTAGTGAATTCCTAACCCTCCCCTAGAGATTGGGGTACAAATTGTTGACCAATTAACTAGATGAAATTTGAACTCTTCCCCCAAACCACTCCATAAGAAATCCCTTTGTAATTTTTTGATGCGGCTAGCCACCTTTGTAGGAAGCGGGAACAAAGACAAAAAATAGGTAGGTAAGTTTGAAAGAGTGCTTTTAATCAAAGTCAACCTACCGTCTTTCGACAAGTATAGCCTCTTCCAAGTAGGCAATCTGCGCTCCACTCTTTCGACCACATCATTTCAAATACTTTCAGATTTAAAGGAGGTACCCAAAGGTAAGCCAAGATACTTCATAGGAAGCGAATATATCTTGCATCTCAAGGTAGTAGCTAAATTCTCCACATTGGGGACAACCTCCATTGGCACTATTTTCGACTTTGCAAGATTGATGCTCAACCCTGATGCAATAACAAAACAAATGAGTAGCGTCTTCATGGCTTGAACCTGACCAAGGTGTGTACTACAAAAGATGAGAGTGTCATCGGCAAAAAGCAGGTGCGAAATGTTGAGCTTGCCATTCCCCACTGGAAATCCATAGAGTAACTCTCCGTCCACCAGGCCCTCAATCATCTTACTGAGAGTTTCCATGAAAAATAAAAAAAAGGATAGGAGAAAGTGGGTCTCCCTGCCTCAAGCCGTGAGAGGAGTTGAAGAAACCTACCGGTGAACCATTTACCAAGATAGAGAAATGAACTGAAGAGATGCAAAATTCCAGTTGACATGGTCATAAGTTTTCTCCATGTCTAGCTTACGAAGTAACTTGGGTTCTCTAGATTTCAATTGACTGTTCAAAACCTCATTTGCAATAAACACCGAATCTAGGATTTGTCTACCTTTGAAAAATGTATTTTGCGGCTTTGAGGTTAGTTTTTTCACCATCGAGTTCAATCTATTTGTTAGTACTTTGGACAGAATCTTATACACCCCATTCATAAGACTAATGGGTGATAGTCTTTCACGCCTCTAAACCCCACCTTTTTGGGAATGAGGGTTAGAAATGTGGCATTAATACTCTTTTCAAATCTAGCATCAGTATGAAATTCATGAAAAACTTGCATAAAATCCTCCTTGACCACCTCTCAACAAGTTTGAAAGAAACCCAAGGTAAACCCGTATGGACCGGAAGCCTTGTCACTTGCCATACCTTTGATTATGCTATACACTTTATCTTCTTCAAATGGCCTCTCTAGCTACCTTGCACTCTACTGGTTTAATGTAGAGAAAGACAAACCATCCACTTTCGGTCGCCAATTGTGCTCTTCCGGTAGAAGTTGTTGATAATATTGTTCAATATGGTTGTTGATTACCATCTGATCCGAGGAAACTACCCCATCTACCATCAGTGTATCAATAGCATTGTTCCTCCTATGAGAATTAACCATCCTATGAAAAAAATTTGTGCACTTATCCGCCTCCTTAAGTCAAAGTGTCATTGATTTTTGTCTCCATGAAATTTCCTATATCAAAGTTACTCTTTTAAGTTCTGCTACTACTTGGCTCTTGCGAGTTTTTTTAGGTTCAGAAAGAATTCTGACCTCCTCCTCTCCTTCCAGGCCTTGTAGCTCCTCTAAAAGAGTGCGCCTTTGTTGAAATACATTGCCAAAAGCTTATTCATTTCATTGCTTCAGATCTTGTTTTAGTGCTTTCAACTTCTTTGCCATAATGAAACTTAGGGAGCCGTAGAAATTGTAAGAAGTCCACCATAGTCTGGCCCTGTCTACAAAACCGTCAGCTTTAAGTCACATATGCTCAAATTTAAAATACCTTTTGCCCCCTTGGATACCTTCACAGTCTAAAATGATGGGGAAATGATCTGAGTATAGCTGAGATAACTTTCTTTGAACTACATCCGGGAAGTGAAACTCCTAATCAAGAGTTATAAAAAATCGATCAATCCTCAACCAAGATGGAGATTCTCGATTATTGGACTAGGTAAACGTGCCTCCTGATAGTGGAATGTCCATAAACTCCTAATCTGAGATGAAATTAGAAAAATCTCTCATGCCTAGAGTGATACGGGATACACCTGACCTTTCGCTTGGAAAGCGCGATGTGTTAAAGTCCCCCCAATGCAACTTGGTAGCTCCTACCAACTAAAAACTCTCGCCAATTCTTTCTATGAAAACCTTTTCTCCAAATCAATATTTGAGCCATAAACACCAACAAATGCCCATTTGAAGCCATCTTCTAGATTTACGAAAGAGCATGCAACAGTAAGATCACCCACATACTCCTCCACCCTTTCCACTACCCTTTTGTCAAACATAATTAGAACTCTCATAGATGCTCATTTTGATGGTTGGTAAGACCACCCGACATGTTGCCCTCTCCATAGGCTGTGAACGACTTGTCTAGTAATAGTTTCCAAGTTAGTCTTTTGTAAACATATGATATCCCTCTTCTATTGGCGAAGTAAGTTTCTGACTTGGAGTTGCTTATTAAGATCATGCAGCCCCCTCACATTCCAAGATAATATTTTTGGCTTCATGGGACAACCATTTTACCCCTCCCCTTGCAACGCTCCCGATTGGAGCTCTTCTTGACCCTGTCCTACTTCATTGCCCAAGTTAGCTTTCTGAGTTCTCTTTCCATTTTTTTGGCCAGACTCCAGGATTTATCAGATTTGGATTGAGCATTTACAGCCTCTACAATTGTAAGTAAGACCATAAATTCAGTTTCGAAACCCCATAAGAAATCCCTACCAAGTGCCTAATATCCATTGCTTTCTTGATTACCCAATTTGACACAGTGGGATGAAAAGAGTTGAGGGGAGTATGATCATCCACCCCATCCCTATTATATGCAAACAATACCAAATAACCAATCATTTCACCTTCTGAGCTTGTCACTATTTGCTACGCATTCCCAGCATGTTTGAAAACACTAATGTCCTCTGAAACTAGACCCACAACCTATGCCAGCACCAGGACCACTACCTTCACCGCCATGGTAGTGGGAGACAGCCCAACAGATGTTGGCGACAAAATCTGTGCCATCACGAGCCCTGAAAGCCCACCCAAATCTGCAGTTGTCGACAATGTGATAGGCTATGTTGATGTCAGGAGCCTTGTCGCCGTCAGGGAGGCGAAAGGCAGGCTAGAAGAGGCTGGCGACAAAGTCTGTGCCACTGCAAGGGCCGACAGCCCAACCATTTGCTCCCCATGATCCAAGGGGTAGATCTGTGTATGCGGAGTCCATCTGGCATTGAAGGCATTGCCGACGTGAGGGGTTGCCATCATCGAGATGAGTATGTCCACCAATCGGAGTATCGGGTGTGGTTCCATGGGCCCAATCACGGTCAGGATCATGGGTCCAGACACGGTCACGGGCAACTCTGACCCCCTCGACATAACGAGTGGGCTTTTTGGCCTCACTCCCAGGAGAGGGGTCTCAGACCTCACTTCAGACATAACGGGCCCAGAAGTTGAGCCCATTTCAAAACAGGGCCCAACCTGTTTCACCTTCCAGCTCATCCGAATTTGACCTCTCTAGTCCATCCCCACTTTGGTCTTTCCTATAATAGGCCTAAAGGGCTTTTTCCCTTTTTGAGACTCAAACCCTTGGCCCAGGCCTATACTCGAGTCTTTCTCTAAACTGAGAGTCAGAACTCTCAATTCCTTCCCAAGTGTTTTCAGCTCCTCCTTTACCCCGATAACTTCCTCTTTCCAATAAAACAGAGCTTCCTGCATTCTACTTTCCACTGCACAGACGTTTGACAGTGACCCACTACCCATTTTAGATACAACGTTTTTGCCATCTTTTGCATTTTTGTCTGAGTGTTCCCCTACTAAGCACCCATTTTTGTTTTTTCCATGAACTTCCATTCTTCTTCCCGCACCACCCAGCGCCACCTCTACGTATGATAGCCTCTCCTTCTCCTTACCCTTGCTTTCCTTTCTATCCAGCCGTGGGGTCAAAAGAGGAGCCTGCTTAGAGGCAGCCCCCATTGACAAAATAGACTTCAGCTCCATGGCTAGCAACTTCTAGCCCTTGCCTTCCATCCCTTCCGGGATTGCTAATAGCCCTCAACCACCGGTGCCACCACCATAATCTATAACTTCTAAGAATCACCCATACGCATTAGAGCTCCTATGAGCAAAGAGAGCTTTAGCTCCATTCCTATAGGTCTTACAAAAAACTTTCCTTCCTCCTGAAAATAAACAATCTTCTACAGAGTTTGCTAGCCATCGAGCACTAGCAAGATTGAGCGTTTCCTCCCCCTCTTCGTGATTCGGCATAAGTTTCCTCCTTCCAATGACAAAACAAAAACTTTTGTCTCTATTAAGAGATGCTTAAGGAACCCCATGCTAAACACAAAAATAAACTAAGGGGGATTGATTCCAGTAAGAAGTCATCGGATTAGACTACCCATCAAAAGAGTGTACGGAGAGAAAATAGCCTTTGGAATCAAAGCATTCTTTATCTCAAAAAACGTGTTGAGGATAGTTACTGGCAGATGTCTCCCTTTACCTCTATAGAAGCTAGTTCCCGTGGTTGTGAGGATGTTTCGAAGGATCCAGTGATGGAAATGATGAAAAAAGAAGTGGAGGGTTCTGTTGGTAGCAATGCCGATGGGCGGCTATCGAAGGATTCAGGTCAGGGGTAATTCAGGAATTCTAATGGTAGAGACAGGTATGAAACTAGCGGAACGTGTGGCATTAATGTTGAAATAGCTGAATTGGGTACGTAATAGGCAAATTTAGCGGGCGACGTTGGAGGGAGTTTGAATATAGGCGAGAATGAAGGGATATAAGAGCAGTTATCACAGGACGTGGTTATGCATTTTAAGGGTGATGAAGTTTTAAATGGGGAAGAAGGGAAGGGTGGGCGGGAAACCGTTACAAAGGAGATGGGCTAAGATGGGCTGGGTGACTCGGGAAGGGCTGCTATGAAGACTTGTAAGGATAATGGGACCAATGACACTTATTCATTGAAGGGTAGCTTATTAACAAAAAGTTAGTTATGTGAAAAAGAGAAACAGAAGGTATCAAAAGGATCTCTCCCAGTGCTAAACCAAAAATCTCTTAAAGGTGGCATAAAGTGGAAGCATAGAGCTCATGGTCAAGGGGAAGTGTGTACTGAGGTAGGTGTTCTATCTAGTACTAAAAGACTTGCAGAGGTTTCAAATGAGATCGATGCAGTTAATGAAGGTGCAAATAAGGGTAAGAGGGTTGCAAATTTGTGTTCTAATGTTATGTCTAGTGAAGCGGCAAAGGCTAGTTTTCAGTCTCGCCGAACATTATGAAAATATTAAGCTGGAACTGTCGGGGGCTTGGGAACCCCCGAACAGTTCAAAACCTTTGTTTACAAGTGAAGGCTAAAGGTCTTGATGTGATTTTTTTGATGAAAACCAAGTTGACTCAGTTGCGTGCTACAAACATTGTTAGGAAAGCTAAGTTTGAGGGTTGTGTAGTGGTGGATGCAGTGGGGAGAAGTGAGGGTTTGATGGTTATGTGGAAGCAAGAGGTTCACTTAGAGCTAGTGAATTTCTCTCAGAGGTATATTAATGTGTTTATTAAGAGTGAGTATGATGACTCAAGATGGTTGCTCGCCTGTTTCTATGGGTATCTTGATACTAATCAGAGAAAGGAGGCTTGGAAGGCGAAAGCTATTGCAATCTTTTAAGCCTGTGAACTTGGGATGGTGTGTAAATTGGTGAATTTAATGAGGTGTTGTCCCGTGATGAGAAGGTGGGTGGCAAACTAAGGTGTGAAAACCATATGAGATTGTTTAGAGGGGGTTATTGAGCAAGGCAATTTATATGATTTAGGTTGGAAGAGGTCAAAATACACATGGTGTAATCGACATGAGAATGAGTCTATTACTAAGGAACGGCTGGATAGAGCCTTGGCTAATAAAAAATGGATGGAGGGTTTTTTCTAACATTATAGGAGAAACTTTGACTACTCTATGCTCAGATCATAGGCCTATCCTTCCTGAGTGTGTGCGTGGGAGGGGCTATGATATAAGGAGTCTGTTTCATTTCAAGTATGAGGCTAGTTGGAGCAAGGAAGAGTATTGCAACGACACAATTGAATCAACATGGTAGAGAGGGATTGGTTTGTCGAATTAGTTGGAGAGTTTGAAAAGGAAACTTAAAGGATGTAGTAAAGGGCTTTAGAAATGGAGGAAAGACTTAATTAGAGAAAGAACAACAACAATTAGTGAAAAGACTAAAGAGTTAAGTTAATTACAAAGGAATAAGTGTGCAGAAAACATGATGGAGTTTAAAAGGTTGCAAAGTGAGTTGGGGTTTTTGTTAGACCAAGAAGATACAAGGTGGAAACAAAGAGCCAAAAAGCATTGGTTGGCACAAGGGGATAATAACACTAAATTCTATCATGCTTGTGTTAATCAAAGAAGGAAAAAGAATTTTATTAAGAAGGTGGTGGATGGGGAGGGTAACCTTTTGTCAACTAAGGAGGAGATTGCAAAAGGGTTTTGGATTCATTTTTCTAAGGTCTTTCAATCCTCAAAACCCACCAGAAGGTCTATTCAGTAGCGTATGTATGGAGTAGATTAGAGAATCACAGTAGAAATGATGGAGCAATTGGATAGAGGTTTTACCAGAGAGGAAGTTGAAGTTGCCCTAAACAAATGTCCCCTTTCAAATCTCATGGGCATGATGGTTTTAGTGCGGGATTCTTTCAAAACCATTGGGGAATTGTGGGCACTGATGTGGTTCAGGCAATGTTGGAGTTTCTCAGAAGTGGGGAGATGCCTCGAGGTTTGAATCATACCCTCATAGCTTTAGTTCCTAAAGTTACTTCTCCAAAATCAATACATAAAGTCAAACCAATTAGTTTACATAATGTGTGGTATAAGATGATTTCTAAAGTTTTGGCAAATAAACTAAAATTGGTGCTGTCAACCATAATTTCTTGGAACCAAAGTGCTTTTATTCCTGGTAGGTTGATTACAAATAATATCATGGTAGCTTATGAACTTATCCATACTATGCAATCAAGGCAGAAGGGAAGGGAATGTAGTATGACTATCAAATTAGATATGTCTAAAGCTTATGACAAGGTAGAATGAGATTTTTTGGAGGCTATGTTAGAGAAGCTAGGTTTTGGTGGGAGGTGGATAAAGTTACCGAGGGCCTTAGTGTCTTGCTACAACAAGCTGAGTTAAGGGGACTTAGGAGTTGCAATCTCAAAGGGAGGCATAAGGATCAACCATCTTTTATTTGCTGACGGTTGTGTTATTTTTTGTAGATCAAAACAAGAGGAATGGTTTAATATTCTTCACATTCTAAAGCAATATGAATAGGGGTGTAACCGGTCCGGTTTTGGACAAAATCTTGGACCGAACCGGTATGACCGGTTTTGCATTTTTCAAAACCGATTACGCACCGGTTACCTCCCTAAACCGGTACTTCCGGTTTTACCGGTTTCGGTCCGGTCCGGTTTTTCGATTTTTTTAAAATGTAAATTTGATATTAGTATAATATTAGACTATTAGATAGCTATATATTAGTATATATTAGTATTAGTTATAAACTATATATTACTATAGCTATATAATACATGATTAATTACATTTTCATTTTTAAGATTAAACTTTTATTTTATAATAACTTTATCTTATATATAATTATATTAATAGCATATGATCAAACAAATTACAAATGTTTATATTTAAGATTAATATTTTATGTTATAAATTATAATATGAAATTATTTCATATATGATATATAATTATATGATATATATATATTTCACATATAATTATAAATTATATATAAAACTTATATATTAATATATTTAAAATATTTTATATAATTTTAATTTTGTATAAAATTTATATATAAAATATTATTTTTTATATATATTTTATCAACCGGTCCGGTCCGGTCCGAAAATTTCCAAAACCGGAACCGGACCGGTTTCGGCCGGTTTATGAAATATAAGAACCGGTTCCGGACCGGACCGATTCAAAACTGGTAAAACTGGTCCGGTCCGGTCCGGTTCGGACCGGTTTAAATGTTTTCCGGTTTAAATTTACACCCCTAAATATGAAGATGCTTCAGGACAGACCCTTAATAAACAGAAGACCTCTATTCTCTTTAGCTCAAATACTAAAGCGACTGCAAAGATGTTTATTTCTCAACATGCTGAAGGGGTTACTTGTGACAACTACAATAAGTATTTGGGCTTACCTACTGTGGTAGGAAGGTCTAAGTATAATGCATTCAAAGGGC
The DNA here is from genome assembly GCA_029856935.1 of Cyclocarya paliurus. Classification (NCBI taxonomy): domain Eukaryota; kingdom Viridiplantae; phylum Streptophyta; class Magnoliopsida; order Fagales; family Juglandaceae; genus Cyclocarya; species Cyclocarya paliurus. The sequence goes on from CM056953.1 coordinate 31,865,737, forward strand.
GCAAAGACAAGATTTGGAGAAGGATAAACAGCTAGAAGATAAATCTACTATTCTCAACAGGGAAGGAAATACTCATCAAGAGTGTATTGTAGGCTATTCCAACTTATACTATGAGTGTATTTCAATTACCAAGGTCCTTACAAAAAGAAAATGAAGCCATGCTTGCAAGGTTTTGGTGAAGCCATAAAAAAGATGGGAAGGGTATACACTGGAAATGTTGGGATAGGCTTGGTACAACAAAAAGCAAGGGAGGGCTAGGCTTTCGTGATCTTAACTGTTTTAATAGAGCTCTATTTGCTAAACAAGGGTTTAGAATCATTCAGAAGCCCTCTTCTTTGGTGGCGGGTATATATAAAGCAAAATATTTTAAAGATGGTCAACTAGTGGTTGCCAAGTTAGGCTATTGTCCATCTCATATCTGGAGGAGCATATGGTTAGTCATGGATTTGGTTAATGATGGATGTGTTTGGAGGGTTGGGAATGGAAAGAGTATTAGAGTTTGGAGGGACAAATGGGTGCCTAGTCCCTCTACTTATCAGATCCAGACTCCCATCAACAAGCTTGAGTCTAATGCCACAGTGGATGCTTTAATTGATGAGGAGAACAAGACTTGGAAAAAAGAGGTGATTGATGCAATTTTTAGTCCAGAAGAGGCTCACCGTATTTCCAACATTCGTATTAGTGCAAGGGGATCTAAAGATAAAATTATATGGGGTTTATCAGAGAAGGGGGTTTTCTCTGTGAAAAGTGCTTATTATGCTCATTTGGTGAACAAAAAAAAAAGACAAATGGGTGGGGAGTCCTAAAGAGGTGTCCAGGATGAGGAATAATGGAGGAATCTATGGAACTTAATAAGCACAGGTAAGGTCAAACTACTAGTGTGGAAAGCTCTCAATGACATCTTACCTACCAAAGGTAATCTATTTAAGAAACATATTGTGAAGAATTCAATTTGTCTAATCTGCAACTGAAAGGAGGAATCAATCATTCATGTTTTATGGGGGTGTCTAGCAGCAGCTGATGTATGGGGGAGTAAGGAAGTCCAGTTAAGAAGTGGAGAAGGAATGATGATTTTTCAACTTTGTGGTCTGATCTCATTACTAGACTCGATTCTGATAGCTTGGACTTGATTATAGTAGTTTTTCATCGGTTGTGGAGTAGGAGAAATGAGTTAGTTTTTGAAAATAAGTTTAGAGGTCCTACTATTGTGTTCAATTTGACAATACAGGATCTTGAAGCTTACAAACTAGCCCCTTTAAGAGTTGTAATACACTTGAAAGGGTGGTGATATTTGCAGAAAGGCAGATTTGGAGACCACTAACTACATCTTAGTTTAAGGGGAATGTTGATGCTGCCTTTGACAAAGTGGGGTAGAGGATGGGGATTGGTACTGTGATTAGAGATTACAGGGGAGATGTGGAGGTTGTGCTTGCTGCTCCAAAGAAGTTGGTTAGATCTGCTTATGTTGTTGAGAGTTACGTTTTGCCGAGAGCTGTTAATTTATGTCATGATTTGGGATTTAGGCAGGTGGTACTGGAAGGGGTGGTACTGGAAGGGGATGCTAAGGCTATGGTGGATTCTATTAATGCTACCAGAGTAGATTCCTCTTGGAAAGGGCAAGTAATTGAAGACATCAAGATAGTTTTGTCACGGCATCCAAGTTGGCTACTCTCATTCATTGGCATAGAAGGAAATCAAGCTGCTCATGCAGCTGCAAAACTGGCATTGTCTTTAGACTATGAACATGTATGGATGGAGGAGGGACCTGTTGAGGTTCTTCCTATCATCTCTATTGACAAATCATATATTGTTTGAGTTCAACTAATTGAAGTTTCCTTAAAAAAAAAACATTAATAATTGACAAATACTATAAACTTCGTTCTCACATTCTAAATCCTAAAATATAAATGAAAATCCTACATATTGATTATCAATAGACAATTTTCTACCACTCTCTAAGTAGAAAATTGCCATTAAGATCGCCTAAGCTAAAAGTTATAGTCAAAATCCAGCATCCCACGGTCTACTTATCTTTGTGGTTAATTGATTGCTTAAGGAACACAACTAGGCGAACAAACTAATGAAATGTGAATTGTACGTACCGCAATTGGGAAAGAAAAACAAAAGCTAAGCAAACGAATGGAAATATGTTTTGGTAGTTTGAGATGATCATTGCTCATTAATGACGTTCAAATTTTGTATTTTTTAGTCTTTTGATAAATTAGATCTAATGTAAAGGTGTAAAGTGCGGTAGTTCGAACTTAGTACAAACTATATTTTATCAATCATATTAAGAAGAAATGAAAACACAAAAAATAAAATAAAATAAAATAAAATACTAATGAGACTACAAAATTTGTCAATGAGATTTACAGAAACAGGACCCCTTGCGTTGAAACAATTATTCAATCGATTTAACAACAGATCAGGCTAAGGAACAACATTGAACTGAAGCACAAAGTAGAAAAAGTGTACACGCAGTTCATAGATCTTACGCGGATTGATGCCAAACCTTCTGGGGACAAATTCTCATCAGACGAAAGACTCAAATCAGGAGGAAAACCTATGCCAATTCAGAAGAACCACAAAGATATACACATTTATTTCAGTGGTTGGTGAAGTCACTGAAGTGGCAACTAATCATGTTTCCCTTCTGATTGCTTATGGTCTTTTTCATGGATATGAATCTTTGCAACCATTCCCTTTCCGAACTGACTGCAGACCGTATGAGGTTAGAATAAGCAATTAGTGAGCTTCTGCTTATCCCATAGCCCTGATCTATCTTTCTATAACGCGCCTGCTGTTTTTAAATCCACCAACATCACCGTCCATATCCCTATCATATTCATTATGCCTTCCACGTTGCTGCTTCCCAAAACTATCTCCTCTTCTACGCCCCTTAAAGTCCCGCATATCACCCTCCCTGTCGTTCTTTCTCCACCCATCATGAGAAGTCTTTCGAGATCCCCTACCATTCCCTCGAAACCCTTGTGATGGTTCATCAAAATCATCATTGAAAGAGTGCCTTCTGCCACCCATCTTACCACTGGATCTGAATTTTGTGTCTCTTGTGAAGTTCTGATTGGCACGACCTTGAGACTTATTTCGTCTCGTATCAATGCCTACTTTATTTCGTCCCACTCTATTTCTAGAAGAACGTATATCAGCATCATCTTCATCAGAAAAGAGTGTGTCTTCAGTGACGAAACTTCTTTTCCTCTGGAAATCCCTTCTCTCAGAACCCAATCTATTCCCTTTCTTATGCTCAGATCTGAAATTCTTATCTAAATCATCATCCACATCAGAGTTGAGGCCAAGTTCCTCATCAGAACCAAAACTTAATCCCTTGGATGGACTCACTTGACCTCTCCGCCCACCTCTGTGTCTAAAATCAGCAACATGACTAGATTTCCAATTGGGATGAACTAAGAGATCATCATCTGAATCCAAATCATCCTCAGATCCAGAGAAATTAGCTTTTAGACGTGCGGATTTGGATGGCTTATTGTAAGATGGGGAAGTCGTTCTACGAGCAGAATGCACATTATTGTTAAGGCCTTCAAAATCCTCTGATCCAGCGTACTCTTCAACCTCAGAGAAATCATTTGCAGAAGCCTTCTGAGTGGAATTGTTATTTGGAGTGTCAAGCTCATAACTATCAATATCATCTTCTTCATCATCAAAATCATCAAAGCCAGGCCTATTAGTATCATCATCAGAATATTCATTTTCACGGATCCTTGGAACTCTGCTAGTTCGATTGAAATCGCCTTCAGTCCCTCTTAAATTGCCTCCATGGGCCTGGCTATTTAAAGAAGAACCTTTAGCCATAATGGAAGAATCTGCATACTCAAAAGCAGCAACATCTGCTCCATCTGATTCATTGTCATCAAAATCAAAATTCCATGCATTAGAAACCTCTTGCCGGTTAGCAATCTTCTCCAACCTTGTCCTAGGACCATGTTGCTTTTCTTGCATCCTGGTCTCCATTAATTCATCACTAGGGCGCTTACATTCACAGTGGAAACATGCCATATTTCTCCTATAATTTAAGAAGTTGCACCTGCCAGATAACAGAAAATGACATGCAATCATCATAGAAAATGAGACTTCAAAACGGCCAACTGATCTTAAAGATTTTTTCAAGATGATATCAACAAGAGCAAGGAGAGAAAACATAGCCGTAGAAATAAATCTTACTCGGGGCATTCCCATTCTCCAGGAAGCAGTTGTCTCTTTGGACGTTTGGCATCACATTGCAGGCATATAGTATTCTTTGCAAAATTCATGAAGTCACACCTAGGAAAAACAAGTATTCAGCATCTTTAATTGTTGGTAACAATCTGCCTTGAAAGTATATTGCAATGGGTTGTAGATATTTCTAGGAATCCACAAGAATTCACATGTAAAATCACTTTAACAGGGTTACCTATAAAGCAGAAAGTAAAAACTAGAGGTAGATATATTTTCATATAAAATCTGCTAAGGAATTTATTCATCTCCTACGAAAATAGCAACCATTGTGCTAATAACAATACAAAATAAACTATCTCTATATCAATAAAATATCTTCTTACTTAAAAATAACAAAAAAACAAAAATAGTCCTGGCCATGAGCAGATAATAAAGTCTCAGATAAGACATACTTTGGACATAGCCAGTCTCCTTTTTTCATCTCAACATCGTCACGCCCAACTCGTTTCTTTGGAGGGGGCGGGGGCTGCTTTACTTTTGGAGGGGGCTTTTTAATTACTGGAGGAGGAAGATTTGGGTCTATTGGAACTGAACTCAACTTGACAACCTCGTGAAGCAACTTACGGACAACAGTCTTGACAGACTTCTGTTTCAGAAGGGCCTTATTGATCACTGATCCATTCACAGGGTCAAAACCAAAAGTCAATAAAACACGCATAATATCAATAGTCCGTGCTTCATCCTCTTTGTTTGTAAGCAGATATCCTCTTTCACAGGAGTTCCTCAAACTGCAGGAACTGCAAACCTGGCATATGAATGGTCACCATTTATATACGCCTGTCTACACATATAAATGTGTACAAAGGATGAGGCAAAGAAACTGGAAGCACGAAAATCAATAAAAAGAAAAGTGCATAAAAATTGAAGGATAATCAAATAAAGACTGCCTCGCATCTTAGATGGGAATCGCTGACAAAAAATATTTTTTGATAGGTAACATAAATTTTATTGAAAGGAAAAATAGACGTGGCCCATGTACAATCACTAACAAAAGATCTTAATAGATATGAAAAGTATTATTTTTTAACTAAATAAAAAGGAAACAAAAGTACTACTATATTATCTTTTTAAAAAAGTTGATGGTTTAAATCCATGAGGCAAATAATTAGAGCATAATCTTGAAACTAACAGTCGAAAATCTCTATTGAGCCAGATTGTATGAAAAGCCTGCCAGTTAATTGCGGCAGGCAGCAATTAACTCCAATTTTGTATTAAATCAGCAAAGAATACACACAAAACGCACAAAACATATTAAGGTAAGAAAGTAGAACTCACATCTCCTTCATCGAGGTGGACATACTTCCTTAAGAGTTTTGCAGAGAAAACCACCTTCTTGTCCACACTTGGGCATCCAAAACCAACCAAAATTTGAATGTCCTGTCTCGACAAAGACCTGAAATTAATTTTTATATCTCAGCACTTGCAAAGCAAACTTTTGTGAAATAACAAGTATTGTGCACCACATGCATGACAACATTAACCTAGGGTCCTAGGCAATAAACTGGCCACTTCTCAGATTCAATACTCATTATTTTTTTTTATAAGTAGATTCAAGACTCATTATTAAAGATTGAGTTTTGTTTTATTTTTTATTTTTATGTAGGTAAAATAATACTAAAGAATATGAGTGATGAAGTAATACTTTCTTATGTACTTATATAAAAAAAAAGTAATAATTTCTTATGGTCCATTGAATGCCCCATTGGGCCCGTGGGCTACTGTAACATAAGGGTTCTAAACTAGGATTTAGAATTAAGATTATTATTATTTTTACTATTATTATTATTTTTATTCTTATTATTATGATTATAATTTTTAGTAATGTTATTATTTTTTTAAGATCCATTTTGAGATGGTGATTGTTTTTTGTTTTTTTGCGGGATTCTTCCACCCTTCACGCCCGTATGCCTCTCAATGTTTTATTTCCTAGTTGAATAGTTTCCTAATTGGAAACTGACTCTCACGTCAAAAACCCTCCCATAAAATCCTCTCTTTTCCCTCTTCATCAAACCCACGAGATCCTGCAGCCAAAACCCCCAGCAAAATCAAATTTCCCTACACAGAGAGTGGTGACACCATTCTCACAAACCAAGCACCCACTTGCAGGAAACAGCCACAGAAACCGCTGACCCAGCCACCTGAGGCAGCCACACAACCTTTCCTCTCTCGATCACAAGCTACAACGTGAGATTGTGAAATCAGCACTAAGAGGTAAGTAACATGATCATAATTATATGTGTGCTGTAATTATTCTGATTGTGCATGAAAAATGTGATGTTTACCTATGCTACGCTACGAGCCAAGTCAAGGTTAGGCCCTTTTTACAAATTTCAATGAATTACTTTTTTTTTTATAAGTCAAATCTCGATGAATTATGATGATATGCTGGTGTGGATTGTTAGATGGATGAGATGTTATGAAAATCATATATATGCTATGTAATGTTCATGTAATATTTAGATCATGTACGCCATGTAATATTCATATAATGTTTAGATCATGTTATGTCATGCCTATGTTATGCTGTGTGGTGTAAAATTCATATTAATATGCCATGTATAATGTTATGCCATGCGCAAGAGTATGCCATGCCAGGTAAATTCATGAAGTCAAACATGTTCTCATGCATTATGAAAGTTAGTAAGAAAACACATGAATGACGAGTGAACTTTAAAATTGGTCTTATGTTATGGGTGGATGTGCAAGCCACGGACTCAAGTGTGGTCCACCACATGAAAGATATGATGTTTTGAGGTGACACAGACCCAAGTGTGCTTCACCACAGGTTATGTTATGTGGTGTCACAGACTCAAGCGTGGTTCACCATATGCTATGTGATAACATGGACCCAAGTATGTTTCACTACATGTTATGATACGTTATGGGATGCCACGGACTCAAGCGTGTTTCACTACATGTTATGATACATTAGGAGGTGCCATGGACTCAAGCGTGGTTCACCAGATGTTAAGTGATAACACGGACCCAAGCACGTTTCACTACATGTTATGATATGCTATATACGGTCAATGACAATTGGACCAATGTACACGTGTAATGATGGCCACTAAATAAGTGAAAGACAAGATGAACAAGTCATGTATGATTGTTAGGAAATGCATGGAATCAGTCACTCATGCATCATGTTACATGCAATTCCACGATTTTGTTAATTCCGCATATGTTAGGATACATTAAAGTTTTATAAATCAAGCCTAATGTTAAGCTAAGTTAAGTTTACATTATGATGTGCTATTACTGAGTCTTCGACTCATTTGTTTTATGTCTTTATGTTTTAATGTCTTAGATGTTGAATGTGAGGATGCAGAGCTAGAGAGTTAGGAGTAGATTAGTTCAAAGACTTAGATTGGAATAAGTGTTATTTCCACAAGGGTTTAGTCTATGACTATGATGTTTGAATAAGTGATCACCACATAGAACTAGTTTATGCCTTTTCATTATGTTTTAAGCTTTATGTTATCAAAGACTGTTTTGCTAAGTTAGTTTGATGATTCAATAAATGAGGTATTTTCATGACTTCGAATCTCTTCACAGGGTATTATGTTATGAATGTTTGTAATATTCCCAACCTACGGCAAGGGGTGTTACAGCTACACAGCGGGTGGTAGACCTTTCCTTTCCCTCAAACCGCTCCCCAACAGCAGGTTTCTTTGGAGCTACAGGAGAATTCATTGACTAGCTGAATCCAACTTTGATCCATATGATTTAAGTCATTTTGGTTTAAGAACAATGATAATCAAATAGAGTCCTGGGTCAACACGCCCTGAGTCATGTGGAGGTTTCAGATTTTCCAAACACAAATTTCTAGACTCAAAAGGTGGAATTTTGGGTGATGACCTTTCAGGGATTTTTTTGGAAAGATGACCTTTCAGGATATTGGTGATCACAAACAGTTCTTATGGTGATAACCTTTCAGGTATTTGATCATGATCTTTATTATTGTCTTTAAAGCTCAGTTAATTAAAAAATTCCAAAGTTCTATACACGCCAAGCCCACAAAAGCGTTTACACAGAACACTCAAATTCGAAATTTTCAAAACCAAAAAGCCTGAACTCCATACCAAATCCCTTTCAGCACAATACAACACCCCCTAGAGCAAACTAAGAGTATTTCTTATGCAATGCTCACTTAAACTACGTATAAATAAGTCATTAAAATACCGATAAAAAAAAAAGTCAGCCATTAAAATTCATCCAAATTAGTGTCATCACTAATATCCACATTACCTACTAGATACATAAACAATGTTTCAATTCAAACCCCATCTCTATGCGCACAGCCACATGCCCACCCTTAAACAAAGCACAAAAAATCCATTTTCCAAAACAACACTAAAAACCACACACCTCAGTATGTCAAACCGATCTTTCCCGAAATTGACGCACGCGGTCTGTACCACCTTGTAGTCGGTGAAATCTAACTCCACCTTATCGTCCTCCGCTGCAAATTTGGACGCATCGAACCCCAAATCTTCGATCATTCGGTCCTCGTCCTTCCTCCTATGATCAAAGTAGTTCTGCTTCACCAACCTCTGCATCAACTCAATCCACTCCGGCCACGGGTGCACCACCTCCACTACTGCCTCCTTTTTCTCCTTCACCACCTCCAGTCCCCCCTCGGCCGAGATGGAATCGGTATCAACCTTATCGTTTCCATTGATAGCTGATCCTAACCCAAACTGCGATGGCTCTGATTGAGGTTGGTCGACTTGGGATTGTCTGGATTGGCGCCAGGCGCGGATGCGCTGGAGGGTTTGGTCCTTTTGGGAGTGAAGATTTTGCTGTTGTTTTTCAATGGCATCGATTTGGTCGAAGACGAAGCTGAGGCGGGCGGAAAGTGAGGAGGGTTTTGGTGGTGGGTCCGAGGAGGAGGAGGAAGGGGGGACTTGGAAGGTGGAGAAGGATTTCAGGAGTGAGAGGCGGAAAAGGGGTTCAGGGCTATGGGATGAGAGAGAGAGCCTTCTGAGAAGGAGAAGAGAGAATGGGGTGTGCGCCATTGGAGAGACGGAGAGAGGCTTAGGTTTTGAGTTGAAATGTTAAACCCTGCATGGAGGGGGTAGACAGGTAGCCAAAATTAAGAAAGGCTTAAACCCCTTGCTTGGTTCCACTGGGAATAAATGCAATGGCATTTGGGTATGAAACAAATCTATTTATTTCATCAAAAAATCTATTTATATGCCCATACATCACACATCACAATTTTTATTTTATTTTATTTTATTCTTCTTAAAATAATTAAATTCCTCTACTCATTATTTATATAATACACATTTGATAAAGAAAAAAAAATAATAATGTGTAGTGTATGGACTTATGAATAGCAATGCTCTTATTTCATATGGTAATTTATATTATACAATTAATTTTATTATAAAATAAATTTAATGTATCATATAAAATTATATTAGCTTATAGATTTATTTTTATAAAAATTTTCGACCGTAAATTGCAAGAGGATAATAGTAAAGAAGAATATTATACATCAGCTACTATTCATTTCCACACTCTATACCTACAGTTTTTTAATTTTTTATTTTATTAGACGTAGGTTATTTTTCATAAGGTGTGGGGTGTGAGATAGTAAATAGTAACTGATGAGAAGAATTTTTCAATAATAAAAAGATGATTGGTAGTATTCCTCTTTTTTTCCTTTATAAACAAAATTTTATTGGTCATAAGTAAGAGCCTAAGTATACAACAAACTTTGAAGAACCATTATCTACATTTTGAAATCAGATCATTCTAAGTTTACAACAAATTATTTTCGTAACAAAGGCAAGGGAGAAAGAATAAAGAACACATTTAAATTTGAATAGAGATTCTCTTTCAATTGTTCGATAGAATTGAATAGTTTAATTTTCGAAAGAGATAGACACATCATGTTGGTTCCACAATATTTAATATTTCTGTATAGATTTTATAATTTCCCCTCAATTCGATCAAATAATTAAAGAGGATTTCGACACATCAAATTAGGAATAAGATCACACATATAAAAATAGAGCTTATGCATTTCAATTATTGATGTTTGTTAAGATATAAAATAAATAATAAAATATATCTCGTCACGTCAATTTAATTTTTTGAGACAAGTGGTGATTCAACATGGTAATAGAGCAGAGGTCCTGAATTCGAACTCTGACTCTACACTCTATCCGGATTCAATATTTCACCTGCAAACCTACGATTTTATCAATACTTAAATAAGGGTAATCCTTGAGTATCTGTGATTCATCGAGTTTCTTGGCTCAAGTCACTACGTTTCAACTATCGTACCAAGCTTTCCTCATAATAGATTCTTCAAAGACTGGATGCATGCACAGATCCTCTGTTATCCAGAAAATAAAAACAGTTGCTTTAATACAGTTTCAACTCAAAAACAATGTGTTTTAATGAAGCATAAATGAGTAAAAATAGCATTGAATATGATCCTAAATTGGTATACTGGAAAATAAAATGGGGGCAAGAAAGACTCTTGATGTAGATAGTCAACAATTTTGCTGCAACGAAAACGCAGAAACAGTGTAGAACATGGAAAATCATTAGATTGTGACGCTGTTGGGAATGCCCTTGCCAGTTAGTCCTTGTCCACTGGAAGGATAGAGCAAAGTGTATGGCATCTTGACAGGGCCAACACGGTTCCTCAACTTCTTATCATTGTTCCTTCTTGTTATTCTATCCTCAATTTCTGCCAGCTTCATTCCAAATCTCTTAAAGGCTTCCAATGGTTTTGTGTCTGAAGTCCACTCGGAAGTGTCTCTTTGCCCGAGATAAATCTCATCCGATGAGTGCTTTGACAAGACTTCTATAACAGCCATTCCAATAACAGTCAGCAGCTGGGAACTAAATATTTTCAAGAAAACCTTTTCAGGGTTAGTCTTAAGATCTTTATAGTCAGGAGTGCCTTCTTCAGGCATGAACTGACGGCTAATTGATGGGCGGTTTGGCGGGTAGCCTCCCAAAGGGTACTGTCCAAAGTTGATAGCTGCATGGAGGGCTGAAGCGATCCATATGATGATAGTGCATGTTTCTACTAGCTCTTCGCGAGTCTGCATTTTGGGCCACCAGGGCTCATCTTTCTTGTCACCATGACCCTCCTCTCTGAGTTCCGTCCACCAGGACTGCAGTTCAGAGTCATTTTGGACCATGTCATCAGTCTTGTAATAGAAGGAGCAGTATTCTTCAACCCATTCTTTGATTGCTGACCATATTTCCAGCCCATCAACAGCATAAGGATAATCCTCTATCACTAGGCGGACACCATGTGGGGAATTCTCATCCTTAACTGCCATCCCTCTGAGTAGAAAAAAGGACTAGCATGTCAATGAAATATGATCATGGTCGTTTATAATTTCAGTGTTTTATTTTGGCATGGACCAAGTCCATAATATTTACCAAAATCCTAATCCCTTATTTGCTCAAACCTTTACCAGCCATTAAGCTGTTTATTATTTATTTAGCTAGGTACTAGGAGTTTCACTGATGGATATGTTGACAAATGACAATGCATTTCTCTTTCTTGAGTTACTATTTCCATTGTTATGTAAACCATCAATATCGTCTCCACTTTCTCGAGAATAAGCTTTACCTCTTTATGAGCTCAGAAGGGAGAGCTTGCTCAGGAAAAACCCAGGACTCTTTATAAATCACTGATGAAAACTCCATGGAATATTTAGCTGGAAATACTGTGTACTCCAGGGCACCGCCAGCATTGATGAGGATCTCCCGGGCCAATGCATTTATATTCATAGTGTCACGGAAGTGAGGATGCAGCAGTTTATAAATTGGGTGAAGCACGCTCAACTGCCTATTGGTTGCTACCACGAATGGCTCGATTGCTGCATGGGTATGTAGCCTGTGACCAAAACGAAAGATATTCAAAACCCATATCAAAATATGGACTGAAATTATTCTCTAAGCTTTCTTCAGCAAAACCATACCAGTGGCTGATGAGCTGATGATAGCCAGTGTCATTCACAGCCACATAAGCTTTAGCCAGTTGCCAAATTTTGCTCTGCACACCTTCTTCGGCTGGGGTGTATACTTTGCTAACGGCTCCAAATTGACATCCCTTAGGATGAGGCAAGCTTAATTCAATCGCCAATGGCTTCAAAGTCCCATCCTCTTTCAAGAAAAGGAGTGTCCTGCTGGCGTAAATCTTTGTGGAAGTGCTGCAGTTTATCCTCCTCAAGTATGGCATTAGTGCATCATGGTGATCTAATATGAATAGTTTGTTGTTCCTGATTGCCTATTTAACCAATTTAATTTGGTTATCATGATTTATTGGCTGTGGAATAACTATAAGACTATAGTGAGCTAATAATCAGTAAAATTACCTCATCTATGGTGAGCCCATTTAAGTACTTTTCTATGTGCTCCTTGGTTATTGTACTAGTTTGATCACCATATATTTTACTATCCAACTTGCTTGATGGAGGGAATTCCTGCAGATAAATTAGAATTGGTATGTTTTGGCATAAGAAACATGACCTACTTGGTTTAGCAGTTGAGAAGACAGGAAAAGAAACTGAACTTAAACATATATATCATATATAGATTTCAAAACTTCTTCCAATTTCATTCATTTTTCTGTATGTTTCTTGTTCAATGAGTTTCTTAGACATATATTAATGAAAGCTTATGTTTACTTGGAGACGACGAATGATGACGGGGTTTACTCCAGCCAGCATTTCTCTTGCAAATTCTTCATCAGTCCTCCAAGCAGAATCATCCCCTGCTCCACCAGATCATTAAAAGAACCAAATTAAAGTGAAAAAGAGAATCAGATAAAAGATTAAAATAAAAAAAAAATCTCCCCTATGTTGGTTGCCCCTTTCCCCCTTTCATAATAATAAGGTAAGATCTTCAATAAATAGCAGACAAAAGAAAATAAGGGGGGAGCAGGGAGAAAGGAGCCATTATAGTATCTTTTTAAAACATAATATTGATGCCTTACAAGTTAAATATATACAAAGTACCTTTAATAACTTCAGGTACTGGGAATTTAAGGAGTCCTTCACTGTCGGTTCGGATGATTTCCTTAAGCATCTCTGTGGGGACAATGTCTCTAATATTCTCACGTAACCCTTTAGGAAGCTCAATCCCTCCTTCATAGAGTTTGAGTACATCTTTTAAGCTGTCAAACTCATTGGGGGTGCAGTCCAATTGACTAAGCTCAGGGTTGAGGATATGAGCTATGGCTTTAAGTCCATAAGCAAAGACGTCTGAGATCTTTAAGGGACCAAATCTTTCATCTCTTGGGACATAAAGTTTTAGGGCCATAAGGAGGTTCAGCCTGCTCTCGGTATTGGGATCTGTTGAGATAGTAAAAGAAAACTTAACATACAACAACATCAATACTTGCCAACTGCACATCAATACATTCATAGTCCCAACTGCACAGCCACCCTCCCAACAAAATTATACGCACATAAAAGAAGGAAAAACATAATGAGATTTAATAATCCCACAGATATTTTATTTGAGATTTCTTGCTTCTAAACACACACTAAGATGAGCAAGTGACTGGAATATGTTAAAATGTCTAACCTGTCTTTGTCGGTGGCCGGCTAGTTCTTCCCCTGCGAGGATAAGGGTACTCACTAGACCCTCCAAGAACTGGACGCGCATACTTTTGACCCTCATCAGGTCTACCCAAGTCATTGTAGTAAGCATAGTCATAGATTCTGTCCCATTCTTGGAGCTCACTCTTTCCATCTCCTCTCAAGTTCACTAGTTCTTCTCTTCGATACTTGAGTAGTGGTGCTGGCGTTTCACTTGGAAGATATGTCTACACAAAAATTTTATCATGAGCTAAAACATTAAGTCTGCAATTTCGCCTATGCTAACAAAGCGAAAACAAACAGATATGGACTGCACTTGAATGTATAAAACTAATATGAGGCAAACTTGGGACTGACTTCTATGCCATGTGCCTCAGGTTTCAACAAATTTCTCTCTGATTTTCCACTTTTGGTAACTTCATATAAAGCAATTTATTTTGGTTTGATCGCTATAGTTGTACACAATTCAATTCACTACCATGTTTGCATGCTGCTTCCTAATATATATATATATATATATATATATAAACAATTACCTTGTTTGTGAAGAAAACGCGATCTTTCTTGTATTTGTCTGCAGGGTACACCCATGAGTTGCAAACAAAGTGGATCTGACCTTGTCCTGGAACATCTTCAAGTGTGACACTCTTAAGGTAGAACTCACTATGATGATTATTTCTTACTAGAAGTGCCCCTGGAACTCCTATCTCATTGTCCCAATCAAAGGTAACCTTGAATTCAGACTCGCTTGCTGTTATGGGGGTGGTTTTGGTAATCCAATCTTCCAAATATGCTGGCTCTCCTAGTTTCCCTTGCAACCAGTTTTCTAAGAAACAAATCAAATACTAATAATTTAGTAATATTAGAAATCAAGATCAGCCCAATAAAACATCAAGTATTGACATCCATCTATCATAAGTTCTTCTCTATGTTTTCTCTTTTTTTTTTTTTTCTTTTCTTTTTATTATTAATTTTCAATAAGAAAAATCCAAGCTCAAATATAATATTATGAGCATCCAAATATGTTTAGGATTTTTAGGATTAGCTTCAACATTTGCACGCATATTGCACAAACCAACGACTGTCTTCTCAACCACTTTGTACAACACTTGCCTTTGAATATTTAAGAACTTTTGGAGGCATTAGAACCCTAAGTCCTGTTTGGATTGAGAGATGAGATGAGATAAGATGATTTTTAGATGAGTTAATAAAATATTATTAAAATATTAATTTTTAATATTATTATTATTTTAGAATTTAAAAAAGTTAAATTGTTTATTATATTATATATAAAAATTTGAAAAAATTGTAACGATGAGATGAAATGAATTGAAATCACTTCTCAATCTAAATGAAAACCTTAAAAGAAAACTTACTTCCTACATCTTGCAGGCCATGGTAGGTACACAGTCAGTATCACTGACTTTCATCATTGATCTATTTTATGCTAAAGGACTTAAATACATTGTAATCCATTTGGGTCATGACTTCGCTAACCCATTGATCATTGAATGGTTCAACTTTTTGGCATGATCTTCATGCGTCTCGTTGTTAATGCTGAGAATTATATTAGGTAAAGCCTAGGATTCAATATGCATAGAAGAAAGTATACTGAGATTGCGAAAGCCATGAGAAAAAAGCTCATTGACTGGGAGTTGGTCATTGACTCTTCGTTGGGAGCAAACCCCCCGGGTTTGTTTTGTCTCCCATGAAACTCGTGGTCACGCACTTTTATCCTTCCTAGCTCCTATCCTCGGAAATACAAACATTACACAAATATAAATATTTTTTTAAATTTTTTTTTCATACTTTTTATCTAATCATTATTAATAATTATAACATTCCTAAACTTCCTTTTAAAACATAAAAAAAAAAAAAAAAAAAATTCAAAAAAAAAAAAATTTTAAAAATATTTAAATTTTATAATATTTTTATTCAATTTTTTCTCATTCTTTTTCAAAATCCAATAAAATCTTAACTTAAATTATTTCATTATTATTCACAAACTACCTCAATACTAATTATAAAATTTTCATCCCATCTCACTGAATATCTAAAATATATATTTTGGATCCTAACATTAAATAATAATGTGGGTCTACACGTAATACTGTCTTTGTTTTTTTTTCAAATCCTATGGTTTTGAGGTTAGAAAATTATTAAAAATCGATCCTAATCTTGAATTTTTAGAGTACTTTATGAAGTCGAACACTTTTTCGAAAGAGAACGAAGACAATCACATGACACCGACACCGCGGTAAGAAGTTCGTTTCTTTCGGCCTCCATTGGAAGCCAAGCTCAACTTTTTCACTAATTAACATGGCATGCCTATCCCTTCCAGTATGATCTGATCAATACTAGAAAGTTGTAAATAGAGAGGAAAAATTACAAGAAAAAGTTGGAAAGTACTAAGGAATATTTAGCAAAAGCAAACTCACTGGGGTCACAATTGACAGCACTGATGAGTTGCAGAGAGACCCTTCGGTCGAACAACTCGAGCAAACGATCAAGAACCGATGCCTGGATGTCGTTTAAGTCCAAAACCTTCTTCTTCATCAGGACCACACTTCCTTTGATCTTTTTCTTAACCTCGTAATTGGCTCCTCGAGGAGTTTGGCCCATCGAAGTAATCGACAGTCGTCGAGATCGCTTTAAACCAGTCATGCATGAAAAACCATGGCGTTTCCAGGTGAAAGTTATGGGTGTAGTAGTAGTATTCACAGATGAAACGCGATCTCCACCATTGATTGCTGTTTTGAAGGTGGAGATTGGCCCAACTCCATATGAATTTCCTGCAGCAAGGGACTTCATAGGAGACAGAGCCAGATCTGTGGAGTGAAACATGATCTCTTGCTTCAAGAAGTAAGCAAATTATAAAGAATAAAGCTAGTTGAGCTAATTTGAGAGAGTTGGTATGAGCTGGTATGAGAGAGCTAAGGATACTTGTAGAGATAAATATTGAATATGCATGCATTGACTAATTAACAAGAACTAAGAACCTTCAACTGTTCCCATGATTTGCCATTTCCATGGTGTTTCTTACAAAAGAAGAAACAAAAATATTGCACCTTCTAACAAGTTGGATATGAGAAAATGAGATAATTCAAACTCTCTCTCTCTCTCTCTCAGTAGATATATATCATGAGCAGATTTTGATTCAGCTTGTACTAGTTGATTAATATACAGCTAGCATGGTACTTGGTAGATATTGACGAATTAATGACTAAAGATCAAGCTTCAACGGTTCACATTTGCCATTTTCCATTCATGGTTTTACACTTTTACTTGTAGAAAATGATGTTGAACTTCGGTTCATTAATGTTGCTGGTCTGATCTATTTCTTGGCCAGTAGTGAAAGTTATGTATCATTGGTTGACTTAGAGATACGCGAGTCCACTCCATGTGCGAGTGATACAGTTTCCTAACTTTCTTCTAAAATCTTGGTAGTAGTTCAGATCGAATCCACGAAGTCGTTTTGTCTGCGGTACTAGTTCGAAAAGTCTCGACAATTAGCAAATTAGAATATATTCCAGAAAGAAAATGACTGGGAATTACTTAATTAGCTGTTTGAAGCTTCGCCTTTTAATATTTCCACTTGCTAAAACGCGTATGCATCATGCATGAAATCATGATATCAAATTGATAGATATATTGAACAATTTAATTATTCTTGAGATCTAGCTTGAAAAAAAAAAAAAGAGAAAAAGAAACATAAATCAGATCTTGGGTCTTTAAGCTTTTAAAGCATTCTTTTGGTTTTGGGCTTAGATCATCATGCATTTGGTTTTTCAATTTTGGTGGCTTAGTTATATACAGTCGTGGAGTCCGCAAGCGTCATACAGTCTCTTTGAAAAAAAGTGAGATCTATTATTAAAAAATTAATTTTTTTTATGTAATTCCGTATTTATTCACTTTTTTTCAAAGTAATTACGCAGCGTTTACGCATTCACGATTGCATCTATCATTTCTCTTTAAAATGTTTAAGTTATAATAGGTACTATTATAAGTGGTGTGTTGATACTGATCATTTATGTGTAGCAAAATTCTATCCATTTTATCAGGATTTGACTTAACAATAATTTTAGAATAAAAATGAAAAAAAAAAAGAAGAAACCTTTAGTTTCTGCGCTTCAAATTTGGAAAATTGAACTGTAGAAGGTCAAGCAGGGGAGTATATTTCCTTCACCTACCATAACTTATAAAATTTATAAAGACTACCTACCAAAAAAAAAACAAAAAGAGAACTGATTAACTTTAATAGCCAGTACAATTAATATTGTTCACATAGGATCATGGGAAGAGGAAAAGTCTTTTAAGGACCAGTTGGGTCTTTGTTTTGTCATTTAATAGAATAATGTAGGGTTCCCCTCTCATTAAGGTTGTCTGGCCCCCATGCCTCTTTCCCTTTCAAAAAAGTAATAGAAAAGGTAAAAAAGTACAACAATTTATGTTCCTCAACTATAAGTTAAATGAAAATGAGAGAGTACAATATCAATTAGAAATTTAGAATGGCAGATATATATGTGTCTGAAATTAATCTTAAATTTGTGTTGGATGGATGGGGCAGCATCGGAACAGGATATTTCTGTTGGATCTAAAGGGGGTTGCAAAAGAGACAATAGTGAGAGAAAAGTTTGTTTCAAGGCGCGTTACAATATCGCTTTCTTTAAGATAATATTTACTCCCACCAATAACGGTATGCATACGGGTTACAAGCGAATTTGTTTTCAAGATATAATGAAACCCAGAACAAGTTTATTTGTCTAACTGCGTTATATATACATGAAATTCGATTTTGAATATCCTCAGATTTTGCTATTCAACCAAAAAATTAGAAATTTGTTCTCTCGAGAACAAACAAATTCTAACTAGTTTTGAAAAAATGAAAAATTTGAGAGAGAGATAATTCGAAATTGAATTATGGAATACTGAAATGGCATGCCAATGGATTTATTTATAGATGGCCAAAAGTTGCAAACGAAAAGTTATAACTTTTTATTTTTCTGAAAACTGTTTTGAATAGGTATATATATTATATCTACTACCAAATAGTTGGACTTAGTCCAACGGTTGTCTTGCTTCCTTTGGTTTGGAAATTTTATTTTGGCACCAGTTTGCAGTTCGAGTCATGAGGTGCACGGTTTGGGAATTTTATTTTCCTATTTTACAAGCATTGTCACACTTCGTTGCTTGTGGCCTGATGAATTGCCAGCCTCTCATGCCCAGCGACCCTTGTGCTTCACGAAGGCATGTTCCTTGATCTCCAAGGGTTGGCCTCTTCTTAAATCAACAAAACTCCTTCCTTCGTAAGAGGTGTGACTCAAACCAGTCCCATGAATTAAATGGAAAACCTCAATACCACTAAGTCAATCGAAGGCTTGTGGTTAGAATATAGACCCAAACTAAAATAAACGTTATACCTTTCCATATCTTCTATTCACAACTTCCAAAATCAACCCAAAAATATTATTAATAGATATGAAGAACCATTGAGGTGATCAAGATGAAATTAGCTAGTACTAAATGGATGAAGTTCAGATTAAGTGTTTGGTTTTCAATGACATGAGTTAAATCACTACTTGTTTTAAAAATTTAAACATTTTAAATAAATAATAATTTCATAGGCTATTAGAATAGAGATATTGACTTCGAACTTTTACTCTATATTTTATCTTATTTAATTTATTATTTCACGTATTTATTATATTTCCACTTGGAATATTTGATTTTAAAACAAGTGGAATATTTAACTTTGATAACCAGCATTAGATATTTGAGACACCAAAGGGAATTCCATTGCCACTATTGGCGAAACGCATTTTTATTTTTGTTGTGCCACGTCATCCAACTTTAAATTAATTATTACAAGCTAATTTCATCATTTAATTTTAAAATAATTTGAAAATCCGTGTAAATAAATATTACTTTGTAGAGTAATAAAATAATGTGACATTCATAAATTTAATCCACAATCCATTTATAAATAGAATTAAGAATAACAATTTTCTAGTGCATCGGGTGCACTATCAGTACTACTAGTACTAATTTATTCAAATTAAAGTTACATGTGATTGACATCATAGAATTTCTAATTACATGTCTTTATTAAGGAAAACACCACTGCCAAGACTCTGGTCACAACCCCAATAGAGAAGAGCATTAGATCGAGACACTATTGGGAATTCCCTTGCCACTAAGTCCACTTTCACCAGTGGGATAGAGCAAAGTATATGGCACCTTCACTGGTCCAACTCTGTTTTTCCATTGCTTGTCATTGTTCATGCTTATAATTCTATCCTCAATTTCAGCCAGCTTCTTTCCAAATTTCTCAAAGGATTTCAATGGTTGTGTATCCAATGTCCATTCAGGAGTGTCTCTTTGCCCAAGATAGACCTCATCAGTAGAATGCCTTGACAGAATCTCTATCAGAGAAACCCCAAGAAGAGTTTGGAGCTGGGCAGTAATTGTCTTCAAGAAAGCCTTGTCAGGGTTTGATTGGAGTTCAGCATATTCAGGAGTGCCTTCTTCAGGCATGAACCGGCGGCTAACTGTTGGCCGGTTTGGTAGGTAGCCTGCATATGGATACTGTCCAAAGTTGACTGCTGCATGGAGTGCAGAAGCTACCCATATGATGATAGTGCATGTTTCTACAAGCTCTTCTCGTTTCTGCATTTTAGGCCACCAGGGCTCATCTTTTTTGTCACCATGACCCTCCTCTCTGAGTTCTTTCCACCAGGACTGCAGTTCGGAGTCCTTTTGGATCATGTCATCTGTCTTGTAATAGAAGGAGCAGTAGTCTTCAACCCATGTTTTGATCGCTGACCAGATTTCTAGCCCATCAACAGCATATGGATAGTCCTTAATCAGAAGGCGCAGACCATGAGGAGAACTGGAATCCTTGACCGCCATTCCTCTGAATGCAGCAAAAGGTATAGCATGTTATTTGAGATATATAATATCACTAACACAAATTTTGTTAGGGATTAATTAGGCAGATAACATAACCAAAATTTGAAGCCTGAAATTTGGCTCAACTTTTCTTTGAATGTTAGGCCTTTTGGAGCAACATTTAGCTGTTCTAAAGTATTTCATGATGGCAAATACCTCATGCACCAAGGATGTGTCATTATGTTCTAGTGTAACATTTACCTCTTGATGAGATCTGCAGGAAGAGCTTGCTCAGGAAAAACCCAGTCCTTATAAACTATTGATGACATCTCCATGGCATACTTTGCTGGAAAGACTGTCAATTCCAGAATTCCGCCAGCATTAATGAGGATCTGCCGGGCAAATGCATTTATATTCATGGTGTCTCGGAAGTGAGGATGCAGAAGCTTGTGAATAGGGTGGAGCACACTCAACTGCCTGTTTGTTGCTATAACAAATGGCTCAATTGCAGCATGGGTATTTAGCCTGTCACCAACACAGAATGTATTTAAGATTCACTAATATGCAGAAGGTCTTCGCAATAAAATATGGACTGAATTTGTTTTCTAAGCTCAATTTGAAAGAGGTGTACCAGTGGCTAATGAGCTGATGGTAGCCAGAGTCATTTACAGCCACATAAGCTTTGGCCAGTTGCCAAATGGAGCCTTCAACACCTTGTTCAGCTGGTGTGAAAACTTTGCTAATGGCACCAAAATGGTCTCCTTCAGGATTGGGCAAGCTTAATTCAATTGCCACCGGCTTCAAAGTCCCATCATTTTTCAAAAACAGGATTGTCCTGCTAGCATAAGTCTTGGTCGTAGTTGAGTTTATTCGCCTCAGGTATGGCATGAAAGCATCATGATGATCTAGTATGAACATTTTTTTCTTCTTGATTGCCTGTAACGAAATACATTTCAACAATTATAGTTAACGATTATAAGAATAAAACACTGTAATTGCAAAGCAACTTCAGACAGCTTTATCCAAAGTCCTCCTCTTGATGAACTGAAACTAGGACTTTTACCTCCTCTATGTTGAGTCCATCGATGCTCTTCTCTACTTGTTGTTTGGTTATTGTACTGGTTTGATCCCCATATACTTTAGGATCAAGCTTGCTTGTGGGTGGAAATTCCTGCGTTAAATTAGAATCAAGTAATGAGTAAAGAGGACAAATCATCATCCCATATTTGGCACGTGGAGGAGATGGAAGGAAAAGAAAAATATAAGTTTTGAGACAGAATAAAAATCCAAACTTTATCTTGTTTTAATCCATTCTATCGAGAAAAATTGTAATGAAATTAGTAGTGGAAGCTTGAGATTACTTCAAGACCACGAATGGAGACAGGGTTTACTCCAGCCAGCATCTCTCTTGCAAACTCTTCATCAGTCCTCCATGCAGATCGATCCTCTGCTCCAAAACATTAAAACACCATTATTAACTCAAAAGTAAATAGTATTCGGGGGCACAGATCCTAAAGCTGTTGAATTTTCAAATGAAATTAACTAAAGCATAAAGTTCCGAAATTCGTCGTTAGACAGCACCGTCAAATAAAATGGGCCGTTTCTTTAAAAGGTATGATACCTTTAATCACTTGGGGCATTGGATATTTGAGGAGTCCTTCGCCATCTGTTGGGAAAATTTGCTTAAGCATCTCCGCGGGGATGTTATCCTTAATATGCTCAAGTACGCCGTCAGGCAGCTTAAGTCCTCCTTCATAGAGGTTAATTACATCTTGGAAGCTGTCAAACTCAGTTGGAGTGCTGTCGAATAGAGATTCTAGCTCAGGTTTAAGGAATTGAGCGATGGATTTCAGTGCATAAGCAAGGAAGTCTGACATCTTCAAGTGACCAAAACGTTCGTCTCTTGGAACATAAATGTTTAAGCTCATGAGAAGCTGCAGCCTGCTCTCGGTGTTGGGATCTGAAAGGTTTAATGATGATAAAAATGAAAATTAGTGATAGGCACCCAAATCATTCCATTTTTTTTGTGAAAAGCTACTAACAAATTCGAACTAGAGCAGGTGCCTGAAAATTGAATTGAAATATTTTACCTGTCTTAGTTGGTGGTCGTCCAGTTCTTCCCCTACGAGGATAAGGGTACTCAGTAGACCCTCCGAGAACTGGACGGGCATATTTAGGGTCCTTATCTGGATTTCCCAAATCATTGTAGTAAGCATAGTCATAGACCCTGTCCCATTCCTGAAGCTCTCCTGTTCCATCTCCTCTCAAGTTCAGTAGTTCTTGTTCTCTGTACTTCAGCAGTGGCCTTGGTGTTTCACTTGGAAGATATGTCTGAAAAAAGAAATAATAATTTCAGCTACATGTTACTTTAGGATGCAGTTCTCAACTGAACAAGGATGTGTGTTTTAACAAACTTGTAGGAGGTTTCACTTCAAAATCTATATTTTTTCTTGTGATTTTAGTTGGAATTTTGTGAGTTTCCGAACTGGGCGAGCACTGCATAATTCCTCGTCTCATATAATTGATTACCTTGTTGGAGAAGAAAAACCGGTCTTTTTTGTATTGGTCTGTAGGGTAAACCCACGAGTTGCAGACAAAGTGGATCCGACCATGGCCTGGAACATCTTCGAGTGTAAGAGTTTTCAAGTAGAACTCACTGTGATGATCGTTTCTTATTAAGAATGCTCCTGGAATTCCTATGTCCTCGTCCCAGTCAAAGGTAACCTTGAATGCAGACTCGCCCGCTATTATGGGGGTGATTGTGCTTATCCAGTTTTCCAAGTATGCTGGCTTTCCAAGCTTCCCAGCTTGCAATCCATTCTCTGCAAAAAAATAAGAAGATCAAATCCAATAGTGAATTGTGGGCATTTCTTTCCATGATCAATCGCCATATAGAAACAGGAGTAGGTAAAGTTTAAGCCTTTAAGATAAGAAATAAAAGAACAGTTCCCTGAATGGAAGATATGGTCTTTTGAAAATGACTGTGACAGAACTGATCCGTTCAAAAAGCCCGTGCTAAAAGATGGGAAAAATGGAAAATAAGAGCAAAAGCAAGTAAAAGAACGTGATGAATGATGATTTATATATGCAATTAGAAGCAGATGATGAAAAAGAAGAAGCACTTAAAGTGGAAAGAAATTAACTAACCAGTTGAGTCGCCATAATTAACAGCACTAACGAGCTGCAGAGAAACCCTCTGGCCGAATAATTCATGGACACTATCAAGAACCGATGCATTAAAGTCGTTGAAGTCCAAAACATTCTTCTTCATCAACACCACGGTCCCTTCGATCTTCTTGCACTGATCATTCTCATCGCCGGCGATGGCATCGATAATGTTCTTAAGCATCTTCAAGCTGCAGCAAGCAAAGAATATGAATGATAGATAAGGTTTTTTTTAAGGGAAAAGGCTAGTTAATTTGGTAGGAGGAATGCATGAGGAGAAGATCATCGAATGTGCTGCTTTTATAGAGAAAACATTGAGCAACGTCTGGACATTTCCTCTGTAGCTTCTCTTGTCTTGTGGATACGTTCCTTTCATTTTATTATTATTTTTCCGCAGGAAATACAAATAAATTTGGTGACATGAGGAGAATATTTTATTTTTTTCAAAACAAAGTTTGTATATATCATTTAAGGACGTACGTACGTGTGATACACGTACGCTCACGATCGCTTCATGAAATAAATAGCTCTAAATTAATTAATACACTGCATCATGATAATGCTAATGTTTTTTTAAATAGTCAAAGCTCCTAACATTGTAACTTTAATGGCAACTTCATTGGGTCCGTCAAAGCTGCACACGTTTATAATTAAAGGTCTCAGTACTGTGGAGTAATTGTGTACAATTTTGAACGGCTGAAAGTAAATTAAAAAAATAGAAGCAATCTATTGATTTTTTTTTTTTTTTTTGGTATAAAATGATGAATTTCAGTGAAGAAGAAAAGAAAGAATTATTCTATTTTTAAATCGTGTATGGATCATATAATTCATATTACTTAAATAATGAGATTTTATCTGTAAAATTCATATTTTATTAAGTATGAGTTCTATTACAAATAATTATTTTTGGATATTTTTTTACGTACTCTATTGATATAATTGAGTAAAATAATTATTTTATATTAAAAAAAATAATATAACCAATCACATTAATAGAGTGTATAATAAATACATAAAAATAACTGTAAATAAAACTTTTCGTTAAGTATACTCTACATTGACAATAAAATTTTTTAATAGTCCACGTCTTCCAATAACTTTATATTTCGTAAACATTACTATTCTAATGTGATTTCTCGACATGTTCTTCGAAGTGGGAATTCGTTATTCTTACTGTCCGTAGCTTTAAACACTTTGTTTAATCATTTGGATTCTTTTGCACTTCCTTTCCCTTCCAAAATGTTCATCCATATATCCGCATGCACTTGTGTGTGTGGTTTATTCAATTCGGATAAGAGAAATGAGGAGCTTATTCTTCAATTTCTTCTTATGATCTTTACATGAATGACATGTTTGATGTGTGGATAAATAGTTTTATAATAAATAATAAATTTTTATTTTTTAAGATAATTTTACTACGTTGAGATTTGTATTCTTTATACTTTTCGTTGTAAAGAATGAGTCGCCCACGTACGTACAGCTAGCATGGATACTGCATGGTATGGAGTAGGAGGCTATAAGGAGGAGTCTCGTTCAGATAATGTCAACATATAACGCGGCGACACATAGATAACTCCGTCCTCTTATTTTATGGTCAGTTTAATATTGAAGTCTTGGTCAATTAATCATATTTTAGACGATCATATGGTCACGTGCTGGAATTAATTATATGGTTTCGTTTCAAACCAGTAATTAGAAAAAATAAATTAATACGTACCCAATTGATGATCAAGAGGGCGTTAGATCAGCGTGACAATTTAATATAATTTATAGAATTCTGAAATTCGAAGACGTTAAGGCAGGATAATTTCGACGTAACAAAGCGTAAAGGACAATAATTGACTAGGAAAATATCCGTGCTTAGGGCATCTCTAGGCTTATTAATGCACGAGTATTGCGGGTTCTTTCCTAGCTTTGCTGTCACCGCAATAATCCATCGATTCAAGAAAATGTTGGTAGTTGCATGTTTGATTTAAATTTATACTTAATTTAGATAAATCTGACGCATTATTTGAATTAGAATTATTTTATTATTAAGTTTCTGTGTAGAACGTACTATTTATATTATTTAAAAATTAAAATTAAAATTTTAAAATTTATTTTTAAAATCGTATAAATGAATTTAGAGAATTTGACAATATATAGGATTTTTCTTTGCATTAATCTTAGGAAGTTTCCATGATTCGTCCCTACGCTTTGACATGATCATGATCAGTACGAAAAACTCAATTGCAATGATCAGATGACAAGAAAATTACCAGCTTATCCAAAAACCAGTTTGACCGAAGAACCAGTTCCAATAATCCAAACAACGTACGGCTGCTTTGAAAAGAAAATGGAAATAATAGAAAGGTTCTGTTCGTCATAGAATTAAGGGCGGCCTAGCTAGCTCACCAACATGTACTAGATTCATGAATACCAACCAATAATATTTGACCGTACCTCCTTTTAAACATTCCTGCATGCACGCAGATCATCCCGTGTTGAATATATTGTTATCTTATTTTAAATTAACACTCCTTAGGATAACTGTTTAATCATGCCTAGTACGTACTGTTCCGGTCCCTTTCTTTTAGGTCTTTAGATCTTGATCAGATCTAAAGACCCAAAAATCAAGGCCGAGAATGGTGGACGGTCCATATATATGTGTGACCAGCAGTTGTATTTGAATTATTGAATTGAGATCATATTGTATATACGTGCTCAAATTGTCTAAATGGATTGAATGGTCTAAATGCAATGCACATATATATGTTATAGCGATAGATACATTATCAAATATTCTATATATGCGGTATTAATTAAAATGTTGTAAATAATTTACATGATTTATATGTAAATTTACATGATTTACACGATTCAATCTCTTGATTAGACGATTGGATCAAAAGATTTCTATTCCTGAATTATCTTGATCCGGATAAAAAAAATAAACAGACAACGTACAAAAAGTGAAGGACTAAAAACATGGGCGGTAAAGAAATAAAAACCATTTCAAACATGCATGATGCATAATTTTTACATTCTTTTAATTTGTGGTATAATAAAGTAAGATAAAGTGTTGGATCAGAAGGGTATATACGTACTTGAAGATCGTTTGGTCTTGATTTTTAGTAAACAAGTTGCATGCATGCATGGCAATCCGATCCAATCATATATGCAAGAACGTTGACTCGGACTAAATCATTCTCAAATGACAAATATTACTTGCACGTTATATATATATATATATATATATATATATATATATATAACTAATTATTAAAAATTCCTTTCTCATACACGTGAAAAATAAAGGTATTAATCTGCATATTATATATCTGATCATCGATCATTTTCTGCTACCACCTTAAACGTATATATATATATATATACAAAAAGAAACTTGGAGGGCCACAAAACTGCCAAACCTAAAGTTTGATGAGAAAATGTGAGCTGAACCGTCATCTATACAAGTATTCAATATAATCTAAACAAAATCTATAAAACATTATAATATCTGAAACAGAATCTAAACAAAAAAGTCATATATCTTATTCTAAAAGATGGAAATTAGACTAGATTTATCAAGCAAGAAAATACCATGGAGCTGCTGCTTTGGCAATTGATCAGAAACTGCAGAAAAAGATGCATTATATCCAACAGAACCCAAATTTGCAAATACATGATCTATTACATCATTGACTTCTCTAATAACATGATGACATACATCAAAGGATATTAATTTGTGGAACAAGACATGAATATTATGCCAAAGCTCAAAAAACTGTTTGGGTGGTTGTTTTCCTTGCTGGAACCAATTCATCACTGGTCGGCCACTAGCAACGAATCACTTTCAAATATTATATCATGTATAATACCAAGCCAGTAGCATGTCAACATGCTGTTCAATGGAAGTACTTCTGCTTATATACTTTGCAAAAGATTATATCAGATAATAATTCAAGAAGCATGGAGCAAATCGTTCAATGGATCGAACCCCTGCCTATATACTTTGCAAAAAAATCAAGGTTACGAAAGAAGCCATTTCGGGAAGAATCAAGTCAAACATTCAAAAAATAGAAAATGAACTTATTTAAGTGTAGAGTTCCAATCCCTCTTTCCACAACCAAGCAAGAGAAAAACAACTTCAAAAGAGTCTCTAGTAACAATTAAGGCATGCATGAGGAAATTCATTGGCGTAAAAAATCTAAAATTTCATAGTTAACATCAACGGATCTCAACATCAAATTTTACCATCTCTCAACAACCATTCAGAGATGCAGATACGCATACGCCATCGACTCCCTCAAAATTGGGCCCAGGTAATTGGACATTAATGGACTAAACTATTATTAAATCATCTTTAATTATTTCTAATCCATATACACATCCTTAACACCATCTTTCTTGGGACTTCTTGAAAATATTTTTAAAAATAAAATCACAAATTCAGATAATGCTAATTATCTTAGTGCTATGCCAAATGAAAAAGAAATATTTGTTGCACTAAAACAAATTCCATCTCAAAAAGTCTTAGGGCCAGACGACATGACTGCTCTATTTTATAGATACTATTAAGAGATCATAAAAAAAGAAGTCATTGCTACTGTGCATCTTCCTACATGAAACCTCCTTATAGGAATGAACTATACAAATATTGCTTTGATCCCAAAGGCCCCCCAAGCCCTAACCCAAGTGCACCCAATCATTGTCGCCCAATTAGTCTAACTGATGTCATCTATAAAATCATCACGAAAATATTGGTAAACAGATTCAAATCCACCCTACCTCACATTATTTCCCTACTTCAAGCTACTTTTGTCCCTGGTTGTAACATGAAATAAAACATAATGATTGCCCATGAGATGTTCCACCATCTAAAGTAAAAAAATAAAGGAAAAGAGGACTTACGACAATCAAACTCGAAATGGAAAAAAACATTCGACTACATAGAGTGAGATTTTCTATTTGAGGTGATGAAAGTATTGAGATACAGTAATGTGTGGAGCAACCTAGTTAAAGAATGCATTACAAAACTTACAATTGCAACATTCTCAATCGTCATTAACAAAACACCAAGAGGTTTTGTCAAGGTGACCCCATCTCACCTATTCTTTTTCTACTAAGTACAGAAGTGCTATCCAAATTAATAGCTAGAGTAAAAGCACAAGGTAATATTGAAGGGATTCGGGTAAATAGAAATGACCTTCCAATTTCACATTCATTATTTGCAGATGATCTTATAATATTCAAGAAAGCCAATGAAAGGAATGCTCAAGAAGTTTCTAAATGTCTGAAACAATATCAGGATTGGTCAGGCCAAAGAATAAGTCACAAGAAGTCCTCAAAGTTTACTAAAAGGAATACAAATCTTGCAATCAAAGCAACCATCAAGCGGATAATGCCTTACAAACCATCTTTAGCCAGAATGAAATATCTTGGATTTTTGATATATTTCAATAGAGTAAAAAAAAAGAATTATAAAGAACTACTGAGGAGAATCAACAAAAAGCTAGAGGGTTTAAAATCAAAATTGCTATCACAAGCATAACGAACCACGCTAATAAGAACTGTGGCAAACACCATTCCTTCATATCAAATGTGTTCGTTTCTTTTACCTAAACCAGTGTGCAAGTCATTGGATACCAATTTTAAAAATTTCTAGTGGGGTTTCTCAAACGATCACAAACAAAATCTGACTTTGAAGTCATGGAAGTTAATATGCCAACCCGAAAATTGAATTGGCTTAAGAATAATGGAAAATATAAATATAGCTCTGTTAGCAAAAATAGGTCAAAAAATGACTTAAGCCAATTTAGGCATCTAGCATTCACTTCTCTTAGCAAAATACCTTAACGCTACAAATTCTTGGAATGCACAACCAAAATTATCAGACTCTTGGCTATGGAAGGGAATTCTAAAGACGAGCTACTCAAATTTTTAATAGATTATCAGTCAATATATGGTTAGAGCCTTGGATTCCCACACTAGAAAATTTCAAACCAAGACCTCACCAGTATATGAATGAAGTCCTCCCATTCTTGAAGGTTTTTGATTTAGTTACACAAAATTCTCAGTCATGGAATACCCGAAAACTGTAAACTCTGTTTGAACAAGATGGTGTCATAGAAATCCAAAAAATTCCCCTCTCCCAAAATAATCAAAGGCAAAACTCTTTGATTTGGACACCAACTCATAATGAGAAATTCTCTGTGAAAATAGCCTACCATATAGTGGCCAAAACTCTTCAAACATTTTTGTAGAATTTTCCAAGTACAATACTGAAAAAACTTTAGAAGCTGAAAATTCATGATCGATATAAGCTATTTATCTAGAAAATCATATGGAATATACTCCCCACCTGAGTAAGACTCAGCAGGATCATTCCAAATTTTCAACCTAGGAACTGTTTGATGTGCAGGAGAAGAAGAAACATTGGTCCATCCCTTCATCACCGATACTATGGAGTCAAAGCAATTGACCATTAAATCTTGTATCATTGCCGATCAATTCAATGTCAGATTGGATATTATTGATAATCAACCCAGAGCCAATCTTAGGATTAAACGCTCTAGAGGTACACCAGTTCCAGATTTTTGCAGTCCTAACGTTGAATTCATCTGGCAGAAACAAAATGAAATACTACATAATCACACAAAACCCTCTTTAAGGAATATTGATCCAATAACCATTTTTCAACAACCATCCAGAGACGCAGGTACGCCATCAACTCCCTCAAATTGGAACTAGGTAATTGGACAATGGACTAAACTATTATTGAATCATCTTTCATTAATTATTTCCAATCCATATACACAACCTCAACACCATCTTTTTCAGGACTTTTTTATTTTATTTTATATGTAAAAGTAAATTTTATTGAAATAACGATAGTAACAAAGTACACTAGAAGTATACAAACAACTCATAAAACCTAATTACATCTAGGTACTAGAGAGAGATACAAGCAAGTTAAGAAAATTGTCTATATTACAAATAATAGCCGAAGCCCAAAAAAATAAAGTCTTGTAGAAGAATTGCTTCAGCTCCTCAAAAGAACGCTCCATGTCTTCAAAGCACCTTTTGTTGCTCTCTAGCCACAAGCACCACATTATGCAATGATGGATCATTCTCCACACAACAGCTATATGTGAATTCTCTGTGATTCCTATCCAACACCCAAGAATATCTCTAACTTTTTTGGGCATAGCCCAAACCACCCCTGTCCTATTGAGGATCTCATTCCACAAACACCAGCTTGCCACCTCACAATGTAACAAAAGATGATCTATTGATTCCCCATCACTCTTGCACAAGAAGCACCAATTTGCTATGATAATACCACGTTTTCTCAATTTATCGGACGTGAGGATCTGCCCAAGAGATGCAGTCCATACAAAGAAAACAATCTTAGACGGTACTTTACATTGCCAAATTACAAAGAAAGTGATCTATTTCGGGACTTCTTGAAAATCTTTTTGAAAACAAATTACATATTTAGATAATGCTTATCTTAGTGCTACGCCAAATGAGGAGGAAATATTTGTTACACTAAAACAAATTCTAACTCAAAAAGCTCCGGGGCCAGACGTCATGACTACTGTATTCTATAGACACTATTGGGTGATCA
This sequence comes from Cyclocarya paliurus, assembly GCA_029856935.1. NCBI lineage: Eukaryota > Viridiplantae > Streptophyta > Magnoliopsida > Fagales > Juglandaceae > Cyclocarya > Cyclocarya paliurus. The sequence goes on from CM056953.1 coordinate 31,897,240, forward strand.
TAGAAAATAAGTCATTGATGTTGTGTATACCTTCTTCCAAAATGAAAAACTCCTCGCACAGATAAAACATATAAATATTGTTTTGATTCCAAGGGCTCACAACCCAAGTTTACCCCATCATTATCGCCCAATTAGTCTAATCAATCCCATTTATAAAATTATTACAAAATATTGGCAAACAGATTCAAATCCACCCTACCTCACATTATTTCGCTACTTCAAATTGTTGCTTTGATTCCAAAGGCCCGCAACCCAAGTGCACCCCATCATTATCGCCCATTTAGTCTAATCAATCTCATCTATAAAATTATCACAAAATATTGGCAAACAAATTCAAATCCACCCTACCTCACATTATTCCCCATTTCAAATTGCTTTTGTCCCTAGTCATAACATTAAAGAAAATATAATGATTGTCCATGAGGTGTTCCACCATAAAAAATAAAAAATAAAAAAAAGGAAAGAAGACTTATGGCAATCAAACTCGATATGGAAAATGCATTCAACTACATAGAGTGGGATTTCCTATATGTGGTGATGAAAGTATTGGAATATAGTAACATGTGGATCCACCTGGTTAAAGAGTGTGTTATATCTACAACATTCTCAATCCTCATTAATGGAACACCAAGAGGTTTTTCAAAGCACAACAGAGACTCAGACAAGGTGACTCCATCTCACATTTTCTTTTCCTACTAAGCACTGAAGTGTTATCTAGATTAATAGCCAGAGCAAAAACACAAGGTAATATTGAAGGGATGTGGCTAAATAGAATGGTCTTCCAATTTCACATTAGTTATTTGCAAATAATCTTATCATAGTAGGGAAAGCCAATGAAAGGAATGCTCAAGTTTTTAAATGTCTGGAACAATATCAGGATTTGTCAGGCCAAAGAATAAATCACAACAAGTCCTCAATTTTTATCACAAGGAATACAAATTTCACAATCAAAGCAGCCATCACGCGGATAATGCCATACAAACCAAGACCCCACCAACATATGAATGAAGTCCATTTCCTAAAGTTTTCTGATTTAATTACACAAACTCCTTGGTCATGGAATACCTCAAAATTGCAAACTTTGTTTGAACAAGACAATATCACGGAAATCCAAAAACTTCCCCACCCAAAATAATCAAAGGCAAGATTCTTTGATTTGGACACCAACTCATAATGAAAAATTCTTTGTGAAAACAATCTATCATATAACGGCCAAAACCCATATAATATTTTTGCAAAATTTCCCAAGTCTAATACTGAAAAAACTTTGGAAGCTGAAAATCCATGATCGACATAAGTTGTTCATCTGAAAAATCATATGGAATATACTCCCCACCCAAGCAAGACTCAGTAGGATCACTCCAAATTTCAACCTGGAAAATGTCTGATGTGTAATGGAGAAGAAGAAACATTGCTCCATCTCTTCATAGAATGTCCATTCACTCGGATACCATAGAGTCAAAGTAGCTGGCCATTAAATCATGCATAATTGCCGATCAATTCAATGTCAGATTAGATATTATTAATAATCAACCTAGAGCCAATCTTGGGATTAAAAGCTCTAAAGGTACACTAATTCCAAATTTTTGCAATCCTAATGTTGGATTTCATTTGGCAGCAACAAAATAAAATACTACACAATCACACAGAACCCTATTTAAGGAATGCAGATGCCCAACTGGAAAAGTCTTACCAGGATTATAAACATGCATGAGAGGAAAAATTACAAGTCTCTCGAAGACTAAATTGGCTACCACCACCTTGGAACTATTGGAGCTTCTCCTTTGATGCAATAATTAGAGATTCATTCTCCACAAATTTGACAGTCTGTCGCAATTCATAAGGTTAGATCCTAAAAATATGGATATCATAAATTCCTTCCACAATTATAGTCATAGCTGAAGCATCTGCTGCCATTTTGGCATCACAATTGGCAAAATCGCTCCAAAAGAGCCCCTCCATGTGATGCCAAAATCGCTCCAAAAGAGCCGCTCTATTCTAGAAGGTGACGCACTAAAGGTTATAACAACAATTGAAAATGTGGACTCTTCACCAGGTAGGCAAATAATCTCAAACATTGATGATATATGGCAAAATCTACATCCTTGAGAAGATTGGAGAGTTATCAAAATTAATCATTGATCGCAAAATCAATGTACACACTCAATAGTGTAATGGGTAGCAACCAATGAAGTCTTTGATTGTATATCTTTAGATAAACTATCTAGATGTATTGTATATATTGATAATGGAAAAGATCCCCGTGAGACGATATGTACTATATTATTTTAGTTATATCAATATTAAGCATGATTGATTAGAAAAATAAAACCTGGCAGCCACTATTAAAGAAAGACCACCGTGTAAGTAGCTTGTCCCTCTAACCCAAAATAATACAACTGGAAACTCCAAAAATCCGAGTAAAGTGAGCCCAAGCAGAAGATGTATATATAAACACACACAACAGGCTCAGATCTTATTGTCCAAAGGACCTAGCACTATTCAATAATTTCCATATAAATACAAAAATTTTAGGTGGCAGAATTGGGGTTCGAGATGAATTTTGAAAAGGTAAACGTACCCAAATGGGGAATCAATATTAAATCCCAAGCAGATTTAGAAGTTAAACAACCATTAATGTTTGAGTGCTTCCAGAGCCTAAGTACTGCATCTAATCACTTATAATTGTATTAAAGATGGATGATATATTCAACATTTTCAACTAATACATCTGCCATCGGCCTGCATGCATCTAAACAAAAATCCCACCTCCAACAGCAATTCATGTGAGATTATGGGATAGCAGCCTTAATTTACATGCTAGTGAACCATTAACCATCTAAGTACCCAAAATTGAAAAATGATAGTTGTAGTCGCGAGTGTGCAAATGTCACTTAATTACTTTGAAAAAAATAAATAAATACAGGATCCACATGAAAAATAATTAATTTTTTAATTGTAGACTCTACTCTTTTTCAAAATAACTGTATAGTTCTTGTGGACTCCACAACTGTACATAGCATTACTTATTTGGATATTGACTTCATCCATATATGAGAATGCCAAGATTTATAAGTAATGATTGAGCTGCATTATTGCATATTTTATACATTTAAAATCAATGTATTCCTAATTATTTTATTATTTTATCGTTGATTTTAAATGAAAAAATGATCAAGAGGCAATAAATCCAAGTTATGAATTAAATTGATTGAAAGCATAGTTTATGCTTATATTTGATAACTTGTGATTTAATTTGATTTTATTGTCTCACATGCACAACACATTTTTAATATTCTAATTTTGTTTTTGTTTAATTTTTAATTAATTAATTATTTTTTTTTTTTTTAATTTTTTTTATATATTTTTTTATTTATTTTTTTATTTATTATTCTGTTTGTTTTATTTTATTTTATTTTTTTATTTTTCTGTACAGGTTCTAAACGACATGTCGTTTTGCACGTTGATCGTTTCTGTCATCTGAGGAAAACGACATGTCGTTTGGAAGAAACGACATGTCGTTTTGCACGAAAGAATTCCCTGCCATTTGAAGCTGACGATGTGCCGTTTCGGCACGAACGGCACGTCGTTTGGATCGTCGTCTACCTCCCGAGTCTGCGTCTCGAGCTACAGTGCCACCATGCACAGCAGCTTCGAGCCACCACCGTGAGCCGTCCTCCACCCACCTGCAGCCACCAGCAACACCAGACGACGCCGGCGATCATTCCTCCACCCCATGCACGGCCAAGAACCATCCGACGCCACGGCAACCCCACGTGGTGTCATCTTCAACCTTCGGCTTTGCATGCAACATCCCTCCACGTCCAACAGCACTCCTCCACACCTCGTGTTCCTCCATCAAGCATGCCCAGCGCTTCACTAACCATAAACCATCTTCAAACACATGCATGCAGCACCTCTCCACTTCCATGCACCCGCAGCACACTGCCACCGTAGCAGCACATCCATGGCAGGACCTCTTCCTGCATGAACAGCATCTCCACACGTCTACTACGTGCATACACCCGTGTGCCACTGCCCAGCATGCACAGCCATGCGAATCAGTTTTCACCGAGAAGCTCTGTTTTACATCTCTGAAACAGAACACTTCCACCTTTCGTGTACGATCATGCACCCGCAGCCCACGGTGCACCATCATCTAAAACACTCATGCGGACAGAAAGGAAGCTGGGAAGAGGAAAGAAGAAAAAAAAGAAAAGAGAGGGAAAGCTTCGGACCGTGCTGCGGGAAGAAAAAGAAAAAAAGAAAGAGAGAAAGAAAAGAGAGAAAAAGAAAGAAGACGGAACGCAGCAAGCATGCGGGAAAAGAAAAGAAAAAAAAATGAAGAGGAACGCTGGCAGTGGGAGATGAACTGGAAAGAAACAAGGCAGACGCATGTGGGAAACAAAGACAGACCAGCAAACAGAATATTTTCTTAGTGGGACAAGGAATCACGGACAGACATAGCACAGTATTATTCTATGCCTATATAAGGGCTGTACGCGGACTGGAGAGGGAGTTTTTTTTTGGAGTTAGAGTGTGAGTCTGAAGTTAGAGTTAGAGAGTTAGTCAGTCGTGGTGTTAAAGTGTCAGTGAGTAGTCAGTGAGTTAGAATGTTTTTAGTGTGATTTTAGAGTTAAAAAAATTCAGAAAAAAAATAGTGAGTGAATTTTTATAGTCAATTTTTATTTTTCTGAGTTCAATTTTTAATGTCGTGTAATTTATTCATCAGTCAGTTTCAATGTATGGCTCAGTGAATTTTATTTTTGTAAGTCTTTATTTTCAGTTTTGAGTTTGTTTAGTGAGTAAATTTTTAATAAATGTTGAGAGTCCATTTTATTTTTGAGAGTTTACTTTAATTGGAAGTTTAGATTTTTGGGTTGGAGAACACAGTCTCCATTTCCAAATATCGAGTTATTTCCTTACAATTTTTGTTTTTATTAAATTTCGAATCACTGTCATTTAATTTTCTCGCACTTTTAATTTCCTGCAATTTAAATTACTGTCATTTAATTTTCTCGCAATTTTAATTTCTTGCAATTTAAACTACTGTCATTTAATTTTCTCTTGCAATTTTAATTTCTTGCAATTTAAATTACCGTCATTTAATTTTCTCGCACTTTTAATTTCCTGCAATTTTAATTACTGTTATTTAATTTTTCTGCACCTTTAATTTTTGCAATTTACTTTTATTTAAATTTTATTGTCCATTTACATTTCAGTTATTTAATTTCCAGCAATTTTAATTTACTGTCTTGTATTTTAATTTTTTCACTTTTCATCATCCACTCAAAATCAACAACATGAATCTAGTCCATGACTAGTAAATTTTCATTTCCATTGCACTCCCACATTCATTGCACATATCATTATTTTTATTTTTATTCTCTCATTGTAATTATTTTCACCATTTTACACGAGTTTGATTTTTAAGCACTTTTCCTGTGGAGACGATTTAGGAATTTATTCCTAATTACTACGCGACACGCTCCTACACTTGGGATAGCCTTTGGGCTACTCATTTTCGAACGAGTCAAGTTTTTGGCGCCGTTGCCGGGGAAAGATGTTTGTCGTAAATTTAAACTCGTGATTTTCATGTTTATCTTTATTTTTTTTTTATTAAAAAAAAATTAAAAAAAAAATTTTAAAAGGGGCATTTTTCACCTACTATAAAGTTGCTTGGATCTTCTCTTTTCTATTTTGGACTGATGTTTCATGTTTTGGGTGAGAGACAGTTCAAATAGATTGTGTAGAGTTGCATCAAGCACCAATAGTAGTTCACACTGCTTAGAGACAGACATCCTTTTTGTCTCATCTACAAGCAATAATTCTGAAACCGAACAAGCCATGGCTGCGCCTGCACCACGCACTCTTAAAGAGTATTTGCAACCTACTCACACCACTACACCTTCATGCATTTTGTTACCCAATGATGCACCTAATTTTTCCATAAAGCATGGCATGATGTCAGTAATACCTTAGTTCCACGGGATGGATTCTGAAAGTCCCTATCAACATTTGACAGATTTTGAATTGGCTTGCACCACGTTCATCAACAGGACCAATACTGATGAATACATTAGACTTCGATTGTTTCCTTTCTCTCTAAAGGACAAAGCAAAAATTTGGTTTAACTCTTTGAAGTCTAATTCTATTTCCAGCTGGTCTGATATGCAACGTGAATTTTTAAAGAAAATTTTCCCTTTTCAAAGAACTCAATCATTACAAGAAAAAATCAGTCAGTTCAACCAAAAGCCTGATGAAACTTTCCATATCAGCTGGGAAAGATTTAAAGATCTGATGAACATCTGCCCACATCATGGTTTTGAATCCTGGAGACTGGTGAATTACTTTTACACCGGTCTCTCTCCAGAATGCAAGCAATTTGTCCAAACCATGTGCAACGGAGAGTTCTTTAGCAAAGAACCTGACGAAGCACTATCATTTTTTGACTATCTTGCTGAGAGTGCCCTACAATGGAACACTCGGACTGATCGAGTTTCATTGACACCACAACCACTAAGAGCCATTACTGGTGGAGGCAAATATGAGATAAAGGAGGACACTGATGTTCAGGCCCAAATAGCTACATTAACCAGAAGATTGGAGGTCATGGAGACGGAAAAAGTGAAAGTCGTAAAAACTGTAGAGGCGTGCTCTCTGTGCGCTGATTCAAACCACAAAACTCAAGACTGCCCAATCATGCCCGTAATTCAGGAGAATGAACCAAAACAGATGCAATCAGCTAACTGGGTCAACAGAACACAAAATCAACCTTTCTCAAATACATATAATCCTGGGTGGAGGAATCATCCAAATTTCTCATGGCGAAATGATCAACCTGGCCGATCCCCTTCCTCTTCCCACCAACCATTTCATCAGGCTGTTCCTCAGCCTCAGCAGCCATTTCATCAGATTGTTCCTCAACCCCAGCAATCATTTCATCAGGTTGTACCCTAGTCCCAGCAGCAACCATATCATAATCCTCAAAGCTATCCTTTTGCAACACTTCTAGGATCTCAGCCTCATGTAGCTGCACAAAATTCTCAGTCACAACCCCCTGCAAAAAAATCTTTTGATGAAAATATGGCACAGATGGCCAATACACTTCAGCAATTCATGCAGATCCAGGCCACCACAAACAATCAAAACACTCAAGCCATAAATGAATTGTGAGGCACCATGAATAAGATGAACATAGCACTGAGCACTCTGGAGAAAGGGAAGTTCCCAGCACAGCCTCAACCCAATCCTCAAGTGTACCGGCAACAATCACATCAGGTACATAATGTCTCAGAAGATGCTATTGAGACAGCAAAGGCCGTCCTTACTCTGAGAAGTGGAAAAGAAATTCCCCAACCGGAGATGACCATGGATAAACAAGAAGCTGCCCCTACTCTTAAAGATGTATCAAAGCCTGAAGAAGCTGAAAAAGAACCAAAGATGGTGAGACCAGAATCTAAAGAGCCTGTAATTGCAGAGGCTGAATCAAGTAAAGGGTACCAACCTGTGGTTCCCTACCCTCAGAGACTAGCAGCTAGCCAAAAGAATAAATATCACACTGAGATCCAAGAAATTTTCAAGCAAGTGAAGATTAATATTCCACTCTTGGATGCCATACAACAGGTTCCTTCATATGCAAAATTTCTGAAGGACTTGTGCACAGTGAAGAGGAAGCTGAATATAAAGAAGAAAACTTTCCTAACGGAGCAAGTCAGCGCATTGATAATGAACGAGACTCCACAAAAGTACGGTGATCCAGGCTCTCCCAACATTTCCATCATGATTGGCGAGTCACGCATTGGCAGAGCTCTACTTGACTTAGGGAGCAGTGTGAACTTGCTGCCATTCTCATTATATGAGCAGCTGGGATTGTGAGAGATGAAAAAGACCTCCATCATGCTACAGTTGGCTGATAGATCAATCAAGGTACCAAAGGGTATTGTGGAAGATGTGTTGGTTCAGGTAGACAAATTTTACTACCCAGTAGATTTTGTAGTACTTGACATGCAGCAACCAACCTCCACCATTTACCATGCACCTGTCATCCTTGGGCGTCCATTTCTTGCTACCTCCAATGCATTGATTAATTGTCGAAGTGGAGTACTGAAGCTCACATTTGGCAATATGACATTGGAAATGAATGTGTTCAACGCCTGCAAAATGCCTAGTGGGTGTGATGATTCAGAAGTACATGCAGTTGATATGGTATATGATTTCGATATTTCAGAACTGTTATCAGCATTTGATTCTGAAAATATATTTGGAGATGACCCACAAGAGCAATCTGAGACTCTTAAGACAATTCCTTTGTCATTAGAGTTGGCAGATTCAGAGGAACAATTAACAGAAGCAGACATGCCTTCTCAGATGTCAAATATGAGTTACATGAGCAATTGCCGTAGGCCAGTCTTTGAGGCTCTTAATCTACCAGAAGTCATGAAGAAATCAAAAGAAGAAGTCCCCACATTGGAGTTGAAACCACTACCCAAGGACTTGAAATACATTTTTTTGGGCCCAGCTGAGGGTACGTTTCCGGTAGTCATTTCTTCTCAACTCACTTCAAAGCAGGAAACAGAGTTACTGGTAGTGCTGAGACAACATCGAGGAGCGATAGGGTGGACTATCGCAGACATCAAGGGCATTGATCCTTCAATATGCACCCATAACATTTTTCTGGAAGAAGATGCGAGACCAACTCGTGATGCACAACGAAAGTTGAATCCCACCATGAAGGAGGTGGTGAAGCAAGAGGTACTAAAATTGCTAGCTGTGGGCATCATCTATCCTATCTCCGATAGCAAGTGGGTAAGTCCAACACAGGTAGTCCAAAAAAAATCTGGTTTAACTGTTATTGAAAATGCCAATGGTGAATTGATTCCAACTAGGAAGGTAACGGGATGGAGAATGTGTATCGACTACCGAAAATTAAATTTGGTTAGTCGAAAAGATCATTTCCCATTACCCTTCCTAGATCAAATTTTAGAAAAAGTGGCTGGTAATTCTTTTTATTGCTTTCTGGATGGATTTTCTGGCTATTATCAAATTGCCATAGCACCAGAGGATCAAGAGAAGACAACCTTCACTTGCCCCTTTGGTACTTTTGCCTTTAGAAGAATGCCATTTGGTTTATGCAATGCACCTGCCACTTTTCAACGCTGTATGATGAGCATTTTTTCTGACATGCTTGATGACATGTGTGAAGTTTTCATGGATGATTTTTCTGTGTTTGGAAAATCTTTTGATGTCTGTTTAAAAAATCTTGCTGCTGTTTTAAAAAGATGTGAGGAGAAAAATCTGTTGTTAAATTGGGAAAAATGCCAGTTTATGGTAACTAGTGGTTTGGTACTCGGACATTTGGTTTCTAAACACGGCATAGAAGTTGACAAAGCTAAGATAGAATTGATATCTCAGCTGCCTACTCCTAAGACAGTGAGGGACATTCGTTCTTTTCTTGGCCACGCTGGCTTCTATCGGCGTTTCATTCAGGGCTTTAGTACCATTGCAAAACCACTATGTACCTTATTGCAAAATGATACTACTTTTGTTTGGACTAATGAGTGTCAACAAGCTTTTGAGACTTTGAAGGAACACTTAACAGTTGCCCCAATCATGCAATCTCCTCGGTGGGACTTGCCATTTGAAATTATGACCGATGCTAGTGACTTTGCTCTTGGTGCCGTTCTTGGCCAAAGAGTAGACAACAAGCCTTCGGTCATATATTATGCAAGTCGGACTTTAAATGATGCACAAAAAAATTATACCACCACAGAGAAGGAGCTACTAGCTGTTGTATTTGCCTTAGATAAATTCCGTTCTTACATCATTGGGTCTCCTGTTGTCATTTTTACTGACCATTCTGTTCTCAAGTATTTGTTGGCAAAGAAGGATGCCAAGCCCAGGTTAATTCGTTGGATTCTTTTGCTCCAAGAGTTCAATATCACCATAAAAGACAAGAAAGGAGTCGAAAATGTGGTGGCTGACCATCTCTCCAGAATACCACCATCCTCCACTTCAAAAGTCATCATTCCTCTTGATGATAGTTTCCCGGATGAGCAGTTGTTTGCAATTCAAACAGCTCCCTGGTTTGCTGACATAGTCAACTATTTGGTGACTGAACAAATGCCTTTTGAATGGTCCATCCAAGATAAGCGTCGATTTCTCTCAGAGGTAAAACATTTTTACTTTGATGACCCATACCTCTTTAAATATTGTTCAGACCAACTGATTCGAAGATGCATTCCTGATAATGAGTTTTCTTCTGTACTGAGATTTTGTCATATGGGTGCATGCGGTGGTCATTTTTCAGCAAAGAAAACTGTTGCTAAAATTTTGCAAAGTGGTTTCTACTGGCCTTCCATGTTTAAAGATGCTTACAATTTTTGTAAACCTTGTGAGCCTTGTCAAAAATTGGGATCCATTAGTAAAAAAAATATGATGCCTCTTTCCCCCATTCTCACTTTAGAAATTTTTGATTGTTGGGGAATAGACTTCATGGGACCTTTTCCGGTTTCCTTTGGAAACACATATATTTTACTAGCTGTGGATTATGTTTCAAAATGGGTAGAGGCCATCGCTTGCAAAACTAATGACCATCGTGTTGTCCTAAAATTTTTGCAATCTCTATTTGCTCGTTTTGGCATGCCCAAAGTTATCATTAGTGATGGGGGTTCTCATTTTTGCAACAAACCATTTTCCACACTCACGAAGAAATATGGTATCACACACCGAGTTTCTACCCCCTATCACCCTCAAACAAATGGGCAAGCTGAATTGGCAAATAGAGAAATCAAAATAATTTTGGAGAAAACTGTCAATCCTAACAGGAAAGACTGGTCAGTTAAACTTCTTGATGCTTTGTGGGCTTATAGGACAGCTTTCAAAACTAATCTAGGGATGTCCCCTTATCGATTAGTCTATGGTAAAATTTGTCATTTACCTGTTGATATTCAGCATCGAGCTCTTTGGGCAATAAAACATGTTAACATGTCACTTGATGAAACTTCAGGGTTGAGAAAATTGCAGATCAGCGAATTGGATGAGGCTCGTCGAGATGCTTATGATAACGCCCAAATAGCAAAAGAAAGAATGAAAAATGTGCATGATAAGAAAATTCAGTCCAAGCAATTCACAATCGGCCAGGAAGTACTTCTTTACAACTCTCGTTTACATATTTTTCCTGGTAAATTGAAATCTCGTTGGAATGGTCCTTATGTGGTAACAAAAATTCATTCTCATGGGGCGGTGGACATAAAAAATCCTAATAATGACGGTACCCCTTTCACTGTGAATGGTCAGCGCCTTAAACCTTTTATTCCAATGTATGATCCAGGTGAAACTCTTCTTGTCCAGACACCTTGTGATTTTTGAATACTTTTTATTTGTTTGTTTATTTATGTTTATTTCGTGTGTTGCATGATTGTTTAAATTATTCATTTCTCTCTCTTCCATTTTACATTATTTTCTCTTTGTATTGATTTTCTTTTTCATTAAACAGTGAGGACACTGCATTGTTCAGTTGGGGGGAGGAAATTGCATTCTGTAATAAAAAAAAAAAAACCATGTCAGCGTTCAGGATTTCCTGGCATGATGAAGTGATACCGACACGCGATAGCACAATGATCGCAAGTGTCCGCTTTGGCAGAGTAGTTATCTTGCCAGTTATCCCATTTGTTTGACGGTATTTCTTTAGGGATATTGAGTCTTAGAAAATCCGTTTTGAATGAGTCTTTTCTTTTTCTGATTTTGTTTCATAAATAAATAAATAATAACAAATAAAAAAAATGACTTTAATGCTCAAGACTAATTTTATAGAGTTGGAAATAAAGAACAAAACAAGCTCTATAATAAGCAAGCAAAAATTAAATAGCAGATTGACTCCCTGTTTCTTGTAAACGCTGGACTTCTGCTGTTAATTGCTGATGTTGGCTGAGTATTTGTTCCTTCTCTTGTTCCAGCTCCGTTATTCGTGGTTGCAGGTTTTGAGCATACCAGTCCGCACATTTTTTTAATTGCTTATTTTCTTGTCTTAATATTTTATTTTTTCTGCGTTTATTAACAAGTTTTTGCTGCAATTTAGAAATTTGAGATTTAAGTTGATCAGTTTCACTCACTCGTAACAGTAACCTCCGGGATATGGTTGTAATAGAAGCAGCATATTGGGCACCGAGCATTCTCGATCCTGAAACAACTTCGGCATCGGACCGGGTAGAGAAATATACCTCTGCCCCAACCATGGTGTTGACGGCATCAGGACAGAAGTGCAATTGTTGAGGCGTAATTGGTACCTGATTCAAATCGGGGATATTATTGACAGAATGCTGCTCAGCCATTTGAAGAAAATGAGAGAAGCTTTGAGAGGTATGAGAAAAGAAAAGAAAGAAGAAAAAAAAATACGAGAGATGCAGAGATTGTTGTGTGTTTCGAGAGGGTGGAGATGGTCCTTTATATAGAGGCCTGAAGCATTCAAAGGCTCAGCAAAGATTGATTTAGGCAGGACCCGGACTAAAGCTCGAGGCTATAAAGCAATTGTCCGTTTGCAATTTACAGCACGATCTGGACCCAGGACGGAGCTCGAGGCTTAAAGTGTTTGTCGTAACGATCCTATTGCACGAGATCCAGGGCTCCGTGACTTACGGCAACTGTCGGATCTCGGGATTTATGACACTTGTTAAATTCCAAGTTTACTACAATTGCTGAGAATACTTAAACACTGGAATGGAATGGAGTGCATGAAGAATTTTTTGCAAGAAAAGTTTTCACCCCAAAGCATTTCCCACTGATTCAGGGAGTTTTCTCTACTCTCATACTTACTTAAATACTGTTTCTGTTATTGCATCTTGTTGTTTATTTTGTGTTATTTCTTGCCTCTTTTTGTTTAGTTTCTATGTTGTTTGTTTAATTTTACGTGTGTATGATGGATTACATAATTACTTATTTTCTAAGTTGTTGTTTGTTGATTGTTTCTCTTTCTTTATTTTCTGTGTTAATTTTTCTTTTATTGCTCATCTTTTCTTTGTTAGTATGTGTGCATTGGATTACATAATTTTTGCCTTAATGCAATATGCACTGAGATACACATGATTGACACATACTCTATTCTATCATTTTGTGAAATTTGAGCATCTTGGTGGTGTAGTTGAGCGGAATTATTTTATGAAGATTTATTTTCAACCCTGAGCATAGAACATAATTCCTGATGCATCATATTTTGCTTGATGTATGACTTGAAACACCAGGATGCTATATTCATTGAGATAGACTTGGCATGATTTATATAATGAAGGGAAAATCTTGAATGACAGTCTACACATGCTTACACTTGTAGTGTTCTTCATTACCATTCGTTGATTTAACACTGGAGAAGTAGACTGCAGGACTACCGAGCCTTTCGAAAAAAAAAAAAAAAAAGGAAAAGAAAGAATAAGCATGGATCTGTCTCAGTGGTAAGGGCGAACTTGGGAATGTGTGGATTAGGCGCACGGTCCTTGGGTTCGATTCCCCACTGATCGAATCCGTTTTAAAATTTAAAAAAAAAAAAAAACAGTGAGCTTTCCTAAGAAAAGGGCTAGAAACAGTTACCCAAACTTTGGGGGTTGAGTGTTCAACCTTTAAACAGAGTTTGCGTGAAAACTGCTAGTCCCTTAGGCTTTGAGGTAGTTAGAATCAGAAATGATTAATCTTAAGGTTGAAAAATCCTATGATGAATCACGGCTAGTAATGAAGAACAATTTAGCTACACACACATCTGAGTTCTGAGATTTTTTCCCCAATTCTTAATGAAAGATTGTTGAGACAGTCTTGGTGAATATAGCCCTGGGAGTTGATAGTCACGTGTCGCATTTTGTGAGAATTCGTTGTTGTGTTTGATTGCTTTTGTTTGGATTTCGAGCTTTATGCAATATTCATCTCAATTAATTTTCACTATTTTGCTCAGAGACTAGCAAAAGGTTAGTTGGGGGGGTGTGATTGAGCTGCATTATTGCATATTTTATACATTTAAAATCAATGTATTCCTAATTATTTTATTATTTTATCGTTGATTTTAAATGGAAAAATGATCAAGAGGCAATAAATCCAAGTTATGAATTAAATTGATTAAAAGCATAGTTTATGCTTATATTTGATAACTTGTGATTTAATTTGATTTTATTGTCTCACATGCACAACACATTTTTAATATTCTAATTTTGTTTTTGTTTAATTTTTAATTAATTAATTATTTTCTTTATTTTTAATTTTTTTTTTATATTTTTTTATATTATTTTATTTATTTTATTTTTTTATTTTTCTGTACAGGTTCTAAACGACAGGTTCAAAACGACATGTCGTTTTGCACGTTGATCGTTTCTGTCATATGAGGAAAACGACATGTCGTTTGGAAGAAACGACATGTCGTTTTGCACGAAAGAATTCCCTGCCATTTGAAGCCGACGACGTGCCGTTTCGGCACGAACGGCATGTCGTTTGGATCGTCGTCTACCTCCCGAGTCTGCATCTCGAGCTACAGTGCCACCGTGCACAGCAGCTTCGAGCCACCACCGTGAGCCGTCCTCCGCCCACCTGCAGCCACCAGCAACACCAGACGACGCCGACGATTATTCCTCCACCCCATGCACGGCCAAGAACCATCCGACGCCACGGCAACCCCACGTGGTGTCATCTTCAACCTTCGGCTTTGCATGCAACATCCCTCCACGTCCAACAGCACTCCTCCACACCTCGTGTTCCTCCATCAAGCATGCCCAGCGCTTCACTAACCATAAACCATCTTCAAACACGTGCATGCAGCACCTCTCCACTTCCATGCACCCGCAGCACACTGCTACCGTAGCAGCACATCCATGGCAGGACCTCTTCTTGCATGAACAGCATCTCCACACGTCTACTACGTGCATACACCCGTGTGCCATTGCCCAGCATGCACAGCCATGCGAATCAGTTTTCACCGAGAAGCTCTATTTTACATCTCCGAAACAGAACACTTCCACCTCTCGCGTACGATCATGCACCCGCAGCCCACGGCGCACCATCATCTAAAACACTCATGCGGACAGAAAGGAAGCTGGGAAGAGGAAAGAAGAAAAAAAAGAAAAGAGAGGGAAAGCTTCGGACGAAACGCAGCACGGTGAGTGCTGCGGGAAGAAAAAGAAAAAAAGAAAGAGAGAAAGAAAAGAGAGAAAAAGAAAGAAGACGGAACGCAGCAAGCATGCGGGAAAAGAAAAGAAAAAAAAAATGAAGAGGAACGCTGGCAGTGGGAGATGAACTGGAAAGAAACAAGGCAGACGCATGTGGGAAACAAAGACAGACCAGCAAACAGAATATTTTCTTAGTGGGACAAGGAATCACGGACAGACATAGCACAGTATTATTCTATGCCTATATAAGGGCTGTACGCGGACTGGAGAGGGAGTTTTTTTTTGGAGTTAGAGTGTGAGTCTGAAGTTAGAGTTAGAGAGTTAGTCAGTCGTGGTGTTAAAGTGTCAGTGAGTAGTCAGTGAGTTAGAATGTTTTTAGTGTGATTTTAGAGTTAAAAAAATTCAGAAAAAAAATAGTGAGTGAATTTTTATAGTCAATTTTTATTTTTCTGAGTTCAATTTTTAATGTCGTGTAATTTATTCATCAGTCAGTTTCAATGTATGGCTCAGTGAATTTTATTTTTGTAAGTCTTTATTTTCAGTTTTGAGTTTGTTTAGTGAGTAAATTTTTAATAAATGTTGAGAGTCCATTTTATTTTTGAGAGTTTACTTTAATTGGAAGTTCAGATTTTTGGGTTGGAGAACACAGTCTCCATTTCCAAATATCGAGTTATTTCCTTACAATTTTTGTTTTTATTAAATTTCGAATTACTGTCATTTAATTTTCTCGCACTTTTAATTTCCTGCAATTTAAATTACCGTCATTTAATTTTCTCGCACTTTTAATTTCCTGCAATTTAAATTACTGTCATTTACTTTTTTCGCAATTTTAATTTCTTGCAATTTAAACTACTGTCATTTAATTTTCTCGCACTTTTAATTTCTTGCAATTTAAATTACTGTCATTTACTTTTCTTGCAATTTTAATTTCTTGCAATTTAAATTACCGTCATTTAATTTTCTCGCACTTTTAATTTCCTGCAATTTTAATTACTGTCATTTAATTTTTCTGCACCTTTAATTTTTGCAATTTACTTTTATTTAAATTTTATTGTCCATTTACATTTCAGTTATTTAATTTCCAGCAATTTTAATTTACTGTCTTGTATTTTAATTTTTTCACTTTTCATCATCCACTCAAAATCAACAACATGAATCTAGTCCATGACTAGTAAATTTTCATTTCCATTGCACTCCCACATTCATTGCACATATCATCATTTTTATTTTTATTCTCTCATTGTAATTATTTCCACCATTTTACACGAATTTGATTTTTAAGCACTTTCCCTGTGGAGACGATCTAGGAATTTATTCTTAATTACTACGCGACACGCTCCTACACTTGGGATATCCTTTAGCTACTCATTTTCGAACGAGTAAAGTAACATGACTTTCCACACATATTTTTGCCGCATAACGGAAGCCCATGTCATGAATTTGAAACCAAAATGTTCCAAGCTGCTAGCTTCATGTATTGTTGAGCCATGTCCTCATCAAATAAGCTCCTAATCTCAAGACCACTGCCCACTTCATGTGTTGGCTTGCAAATTTTGGACCACGAAACCCATTTTGTCTTTGTATGTCCCTCGTATAAAAGAAGCAAATGGTTGATGTATAAGGTCAATGATTCTTTTTTGGAGAAGCCCCCAAGCTAGTTCTGTATATAACCAATCTCCTAATATTTGTTTAAAGATCATGTAATCCAAGTTAAAACTTAGCAAATGGGACAGTTCTTGTTTGTTTTTTTTTTTTTTCTTTTCTTCTAGATTTGGATGTAAACTTAATCACAATAGAATGAAGAGATACGGTCTATTTATTTTTATTTTGAATGATTTGAACTTGGTCATAAATTATTTAAAAAATGAAATAATATTACAGAAATATTTTACATTTTATTTACTTAATTAAGATAAAAGTATTAATAGACACAAAAAATCTCATGTTTTTAATATTATATTGTAAAAAACTTTATACTTTTATCATAATATAGATTATTCATTCATATATTAAAGTTCTAGTTACATAGTTCAACAAACTAATTTTGAGTTAATATAAATATATTTATATAGACTTGTACATTCACTAAACGATTGTCGTTTGTGTCCCTCTGGTTTCTAGCCATTAGGAGCTCATACCTTATCCACCAAACGTCACCGTTTCATTACTCTCCAACTCCAAGGCACCACCTTCTTCTTCCACAACCTGTGATTCTATTCGTGTTTGCCTTCTCTGTATATCTCTCTAGAACTCAGTTTCCCTCTCTAAACATGGTTACCATGGGCTCGTTACCGTCACCCTTAATGTGTACTCACACACACCCTCGCTACCTCCATTTTCTCTCTTTCTCATTCCCAGTTCTCCAAAAATTTAAAAGCCGCCCCAAACTTTTCACCAAATCACCAAACGCCCGAATCCTCACTATCCAGAATTGCACTTCCATCACGGCCAAGACCTCTTCCGAAATCAAAAGGCACAGCACCGGCTCACAACCGGACGAGAAGCTCCGCAAGCTCCGGGACCTCTTCTCGATACCCGGGGTTAACATCGACGCGTATATCATTCCCTCTCAGGACGCTCACCAGGTTGGATTCTTGGGTTTTAGTCGAAGTCTTGGTGGTTTTTGCTGATGTGTTGCAGCTGGATTTTCAATGATTAGGCTGAACTCGTGCTTTTTTTTTCAAATAAGTAATATAGCTTTATTGATAAGCGCAAAAGGCGTAACTAGGTAAAAAAGACGTATAAAGAGATTCACTGGTCGAACTTGTAGCTTTTGGGGTCTGAGATTGTTTGTTTTGGGTTTCGAATTCAATCACGTTTTTTTTTTTTGAGCGATTGTGTCGAAATACTTGAGCTTTTTGGTTCAGATGGATGAAGTTAAATTTTTTTTATGGTGTCAATGGAGACTAAGCACCTGGGTTTTGAATCCTTTGATCGAATTTTCATTGAATTTTGTTGATGGTTTCATTGTTGACATTTTTTTGGATGTGGGGTTTTGTGTTGGTTTCCGAATAAATTTGGTGTGTTCTGGTCTGTTAGTTTGAATGCCTTCAGTTTTTGTGATGAAAAGTATATGTTTTTCGACCTCTCCAACTATCTCCTCATTGCATAAGATTTTATTTGCCCAAGCATATATTTGTTGTTTGTTCTCGTACACCCGGTGCCAATAAAAAGAAAAAAAATATATTTGTTGAGGACAAACTGAAATCTCTTAGTATTTATGGGGTTTATGTTTCTTTGTTATGGGACTAGAAATAATATTTTGTGCATCCGAATGTTGCCTCCAGCAAATTTTAATTGCCTTCATTTTGGCTTCCAGAGTGAGTTCATAGCTGAATGTTATATGAGGAGGGCCTATATATCAGGTTTTACTGGCAGTGCTGGTACTGCTGTTGTCACAAAGGATAAAGCAGCTCTTTGGACGGATGGCCGTTATTTTCTCCAGGTTTAAGAAAAGCATAATCTTTGTCTATTCCAACTCTTCAGCTTTAGCTCTGTGCCATATGCAAG
This sequence comes from Cyclocarya paliurus, assembly GCA_029856935.1. Classification (NCBI taxonomy): domain Eukaryota; kingdom Viridiplantae; phylum Streptophyta; class Magnoliopsida; order Fagales; family Juglandaceae; genus Cyclocarya; species Cyclocarya paliurus. Next base: position 31,915,887 of record CM056953.1, read on the forward strand.
TCAAAATGTTTTTTCTTTTCTCTTATTTTCTCTTTGGTCCAGTCTAATAATAGGTGGTGGGGACGATATTAATATTTAATATTTTTTTCTCTCTAATGATTAGGCTGAGAAGCAGCTGAGTTCTAGTTGGATTCTTATGCGGGCTGGTAATCTTGGAGTTCCTACCACAAGTGAATGGCTTAATAATGTTTTGACTGCTGGTAGTAGGGTTGGCATTGATCCTGTAAGCAATACATTGCTGCTTAAATGGCTGCACCATATTTCTTGTTCTTTTTTAGCACCGTGCAATCCATTGTTTCAAGTGCTGATTTTGACTACTCATTTGGTTTTTTCTTTTTTCATATTAAAATTTAGATCCCAGTCATCTTTTGCACTTGCAATCATGGAGAGTATTCCGAATTTCATCTTTTCATTATTTATGGGACTTTTTCAAAAGTTAGGATATTGTACATAATAATCTGATTGATACCTGACTGTCATGTTATACCTTATACTATCTGTTAGAATATATTCACTGCTTTTCTCCCCATGGTCAGCTCCCCCCCTGATAGTCCCGTATTGAGTGAGTATAGGTGGCAAATAAGATCTCACATTGCTTGAGAGGGAGAAATTGTATAATTGATTAGTCCTTCTGGAGTATGGCCCAGACATTGCTTGAGCCTTCTTTGGATTATTACAAATTGCATAAGAATCAATTCCAGCAAAAATGTGGGACTTGAGCAGTGCCAACTATGATGGAATGACCTAACGAGGATTTGATGCGTGCAATATGTGCTTTAACTTATTCATGCCTACTGTAGCATTTTCCAGACTTGATTGCCTCTGATGCTTCCGTCTTTGGTACTGTGAAGGGAGCAGTTTCTTTTTTCTTCCGATGCTGCAGAGGAACTGAAGGAGGCCATTGCAAAGAAGAATCATGAGCTGGTTTACTTACATGATTTAAATCTGGTGGATGAAATTTGGGGAGAATCACGACCTAAACCTCAAAACAAACCAATCAGAATGCATGACCTAAAATATGCTGGTTTAGATGTAGCATCGAAATTGTCTCTGCTGAGATCTGAACTTGTTGATGCTGGTTCATCTGCCATTGTCATATCAATGCTTGATGAAGTTGCATGGCTGTTGAACTTGGTAATGTTTCTGCACAGCACCTTTCGATTGGAGATGAATGTTGTAAACCATTTTTACTGAAATTTTGGAAATTCTTGCAGTTTCATGCTTCTCCTTAAAAACAGGGGAAGAAATCTAGAGACATAGGACATCCTCTGCAACATCATCTTTTTTTTTTTTTTTTGTGTGTGTGTGGGCTGCCCTGTCCCTCACAAGATTGAAATTAAAAGTTCTAATAATTTTTCCAATGATTGTTCCTCTTTACATCTCTAATCTTTAAATTGAAATCTCAATTTTTGTTTTGCAGAGAGGAAGTGATGTACCACATTCACCCGTCATGTATGCATACTTAATTGTGGAGATTGATAGAGCAAAGTTATTTATAGATAATTCTAAGGTCACGCCAGATGTGATGAATCACTTGAAGAATGCAGGCATAGAGTTGAGGCCATATGATTCTATTCTTTCTGAAATAGAAAGGTAAATTTGAGAGCTCTCCTATCTATCTACCTCTACACGTGTGTGTATGTAGCACCCCCTTCCTGATAAGGTTAGGAATGTTACTCCATAACATTTCATGTGAAAAATACACATTTCAGTTTTGACTGGATCTATGTCTTTTGTATTGATTTTGTCCTGCAAACTTGTTCTCATCATTACCTAGGTAGTTATAACACAACAAATTAGACAAATACTCAGTAAATAGCCCAGCATTCAGTAAAAATGTTATCAAGCTAGTTTTCTTTGAAAACATCTCCAAAAAGCATCACATACAAACATAAAAACTTTATCTTGAAACTCTTAATGGACCATACACGTTAACCCTTGTGTTCCTATGCTGTGAACCAAGCCCACATCCTGTGGGGAATAAAGGGAGCTGCTCTTCAAACATACGCAATCTGGTGGACCACTTTCCCAACTTCCTTCAGTATGTCTCACTGACTTGCGCATCCAACCTTTTGCTCCATTTCCATAATCATCATATGGACAAAAGAAAAACTTCAGAAAACTATACATTCATTTATCTTATTTTCTTTCCTTTCTCTTAATTTTCATGACATTGATATGAATTACATACATTTCATATCCTAGAAGCATACAAATTAAAACATCTGCAACCTTCACTTTCATAACATATCATATAGTAGGTGCATCAAAAGGGTTATACAAGAAAGGCTTAATATTCCCACATATAATTTGGAAATTCTTTTGTGAAAATATAGCATTTTACTTTGAAAGAAAAGGACATGATCATACTCCTTACCTTACTTCCTCAACCTTGCAAATCAACACTTCCTTTGCAACCTTAACAAAATATTCATAGTTATTGTTATCTTAATATCTTACCCTTTTTATACTCTTAACTAATGTTTGGGTACACAAGGTCAGATCTGATTTCCTTGCTTTGACATGTGTTTTTCTTCACAGATGATCACATTACACATCTAAGTTGACTTGTTTCTCATGTAGTATGCAATTTGGTTTTGTGTTTAGTCTCTCTAGTGTGCTAAACTTAGCTCCACTGAGTCCTAACTTTCCTGTGGTTGTTAAGTGTTTAAGGAGAACACATTAGGCTACTAATGCCTTAAAGGTTAACTTCTGTATTTTGTTGCATTCAGACCCTAGGCTGAATGATGCAGAGTGTATGTGTAGCACATTTCCAGCGAGCATGCACTCGATTTAGGTGATTCTTAAGGCCCTCTAATGAAGTGATTTGAACACTATTCCGAGGGTTTAAAGTTAAATTAAAGCCTAGTGATTGGGTCTGGATTTGGGCTCCATCAGTAAACTTTTGAGCCTCAAGATTTTGGTAAGTGTGCACGCGGGCACGCTGTTAATGTTATTCCAGCACTTGGACAAAGGTTTAATATCAAGTATCCTAGGAAGGCCCAAACAGCAGTGATTAGAGACTGCTGTGGTCAGAAGTTCTCCAGCAGTCTAAAATCCCTTCTTTTGATTCATGAGGTGATCATTATGTTAGACAGGCTTTTTAAAACGAAATTGCGAGGAAATCAGTTTGTTCTCACATTGGACAGCACGTGTATAAAAATCCACCTTTCAAGGTGTAGCAGGTGTAAAAATGCGGCTGTAGGTGGTTCTGGTTGGTTTATTCTCATGTTTAGTGCTGCAAATGCATCTTTTCAGCTTTATCTGTCAGATACTGGAGTAAACTATGGTGTCTGTTGGCTTGCTTTTACATGCATACTGGAGTAAACTTAGTTCATAAGCACTACAAACTGAAAAAAAATACCAGATGATTATGTTTTCTCAGTTTGGCAGCACAAGATACTCACCTTTGGCTGGATACATCATCTGTTAATGCGGCCATTGTCAATACCTATAAGTCTTCCTGTGAGAGATTTACTGGGAGCCATGGGAATAAAACCAAGGGTAAGAGTAAGATGCATGATAGCTCCAATGGCCAGTCTGGGGGGCACAGTGGAGTATATAAGTCATCCCCTATCTCAGTGGCAAAGGCAGTAAAAAATCATGCTGAGCTAGAAGGGATGAGGAATTCTCATTTAAGGTAATTCGTTGCTTCTTCTGGGACCTGTTATCTTTTAATGATTTAATGTTTATATTTTTCATCTTATCATTTTATTTCAATGCCTTAATATTAAGCTTGAATCATCGGTTTTGTATATGCAGACCATAGAGTGATTTAGAATGTAAGCATTAAGGTCAGCATGTTTGTTATTTGCCAACTTGTTTTAGTAGTTTTTTGAAACTTATTTTGATGAATAGTAATTTTTTTAAACTAATAGAAGTACTATGAAGGAATTAAACCTTTTCTCATTGTTTTTGGTTAGACTATCAGTGCTGGCACAGTTCTTGTTTTCTTCTACTGCTACAAATTTTTCAATGGAATGAACTTTGATCAATTCTAGTTCCTGAATGCAAATAACCTCATTGTTAAATCCATTTGATCTTTCATATGGTGTCGGAGCTGAAATCTTCCTTTCTTAATACCCTCTTTCATTAAGGCTTCGTTTGGATGTCAAACTCATCCCAACTCATCTCAACTCATCATTATAACTTTTTCAAATTCCAATATAAAATATAATAAATAATTCAACTTTTTCAAATCTCAAAATAACTTTAATATTTAAAAATAATATTCTAATAATATTTTATCATCTCAACTCAACTCAACCCAATTCATCTCAACATCCAAACGCACCCTAAATTGTGGCCCAAAATTGTACTGCTTTTATATTTCACCTTTCGAGAATTCTTAGCACTTTTTCCTTTTGTAGTTAGGTGCATCTCTTGCATACTTCCTGTATGCTGGGTAACGCCCTCTTTCATCTTTGTAGTTAGGTGCATCTCTTGCATACTTCGTGTGTACTGGGTAACGCCCTCTTTCATCTTTGTAGTTAGGTGCATCTCTTGCACACTTCCTGTATGCTGGGTAACGCCCTCTTTCATCTTTGTAGTTAGGTGTATCTCTTTCATACAGGAAGTATGAAATTTACATTACTTATGACAAAAGTAGGTAATGTTTTCTTCAATAGAGATTATTCCAAATGTTTTTGTTCTCTTTTTCCTCCCTCCCTTTCCCTTGGAATTACTTTTGCATCTTTTCTCCCATGTATGTCTGTGGTTTCCAGAAGCTAGCAGATTTTAATGATTCCATGTTTGATAGGGTTTGATGATCATACCACATTATTCGTATGTGATTTATGAATTCCTGTTGATGCCTGATTAACTAATTCTGTCATTAGTTCATCAGTTTATTCCCTCTAGTTAAGTCTCTTTAATTTTCTCATGACTCTGCAGATATGAGAACAATATTTTCTCTCAGCATTGGGAAAAAATTCTGAAAAAGAACCTGTGAGCGAGAGCATAAAGTAGTCATTCTCCATATGCATGCGTGATGGTGCTCTTTTTTGGATCAAACACGATATTTTGCTACAAAAGCTTAAGTATATATTATCAGTTACAAAGATGAATTTTGCTAAAAACTATGGAAGACATGTCTTATATCTTCTATATGCAGGGATGCTGCTGCTCTAGCACAGTTTTGGGTCTGGCTGGAAGATGAAATTCACAAGGACGTGAAACTAACAGAGGTCGAAGTTTCTGACAAGCTTCTTGAATTTCGTTCGAAGCAGGCCGGTTTCATTGATACAAGCTTTGACACTATCAGCGGTATATCCTATTCTACAATTTTATCAGTTTTGTTTTCTACTTTTAGATTTTTAGATCAAATTAACCTTATAAGAGGTGTGTGAACCTCTTTTGTTCTGGTTGCCTGTTCTCAAGTCATAGGGTTAAAGCCCAAACCTCCCAAGTGGTGTATCACCTTGGGTAATAATTAGTTACGGTGAATGTCCACTGTGCAATCCTTCATTGTAGTTCTGAAGTACGGTTTTGTTTGTCCCCCCACCTATGGAATAAAGAACTTAAAGTGTATATCTCTGTAACATGCTTGGGTATGGCTTGAATTTGTTTTCCATGCTTTTTTTTATTGATATGTAGAAATTAAATCTTATGCTTCAATTCCTTTTGTGCTTATGCAAAGGATCATTGTGTTAGTTTCTTTGCAAATGGTGTATAATAATGTATATAGATGTATTTATCAAAAAAAAAAAAATTGTATATAGATGTACTTATCAAAATAATGTATATAGATGTTTTATTATCTGTTATTAAACCTCACTGCTCACAGTTAGTATGTTCTTCCAGCTACTGGTGCAAATGGGGCTATCATACACTACAAGCCAGAAACAGAAAGTTGCGCTGTGGTGGATTCAAAGAAACTCTTCCTATTGGATAGTGGAGCTCAATATGTTGATGGTACTACTGACATAACGAGGACTGTACATTTTGGTGTACCGAATGCACGACAAAAAGAATGCTTCACTCGAGTGTTACAGGTAGCTAAATGTTTGTTATTTTATTTATTTATTTATTTATTTTATATGGTAAAGAGAAGAGATGGTTTTTCTTGAAGGTTGGCTCCAATCTGAATTCAGATGCTAAAACGAATCTGGGTGGGGTGGGTCCAGGTTTTAAGTTCAAATGTTGATTGGAAAATGTTTGTCTGGTTGTTAACCACCTATATTCTGCTTACTGCCATCATGCTATTTCTTGTCCTCTTGAACTACCACGATAGAATAGCATGATGCAACAAAAATATAAACAAGTGAAAGTTCACTTCCCAACCCCTAACTAACAGGTGTTTTACACTTTGCATCATTCCAACACCTGTTAATATAGCACCCACCATTTGTGGCCAAGTTGTGATGTAACCTATTTCTCCATTAATAGTTATACCTGGATAGGGTGCTATTTGACAAAAAATGGCAGTTGAAGAGTGAACTTTGTCAATTTTGGTAGTTAAGGGTGAAAATTTTAAAACATCTGTTAATTAGAAGGTGAAAGGTGTATTTATCCCAATATATATCATTTTTGATCTCATGTTAAGTACAACTCTTTTTTGCACTTCAGAATATTCTTGTATCTAACATTTAAGCAATCTGGTATTTTTTTATGTGTAAATTAAGATTTTATTGATGAGGAATAGGCAACAATCTGGTATTTGGTGCATTGAAAAAATCTATTTGCAAGTTTGATTATTGACACACCCAACAAACCGCTGATGTGAAAGGCTAACATCAGCTATCATAAAAAGTATTGGTGTTTTGACTTTTCTATAACTGTAATGAATTCTACAGTAAGCTGTGTTTACAGACATGCTTGCAAGTAGCAGAACTCTTGTGCATTATAGTTGTGGGTTTTGTTCCCCAATGATCTCTGAGTAGATTATAAATTGTAATGTATGTAGTGTGGTTAGGGGTGTAAATGGGTCGGTCAGGTCTGGTCCAGCCATGGACCGAACTTTTCGGTCCACCATTTTTCCCGGACTGGACCGGACCGGTAGTTATTGGTCCGGTCCGGTCCGGTCCATTCGGTCTGACCTTTTTTAAAAAAAAAAATCAATTAATAAAATTTTTTTATTTAAAATACTAAATTAAACTAAGTGACTTAGTAATGTGGATTATGTAACAAATTCAATAAAAAAATATTTTATATGGTCAATGATAATAAATTAGATGAAAGTTACATTATTAATTTATATAATTACTAGATAATTAACTAATTGATATTATATATTAGTTAATTGATAGAATATTAACAAGTGTTAATAACATATTTAAAAGAGTTAAATGGTCTCAGCTTCCATGATTTCCTTGTAACTATTTCTAGTTCTTAATTTGGTGTACTCCTATGTATACCTGCGGTGTACTTGGGCTATGCCTATCTTAATCAATATAACTGCTTATTACTTATCAAAAAAAAAAAACATATTTAAAATTTTATATTGTTAATAGTGATAGGTTAGATGAAGATATATATAAAATATTGTTAATTTATAGAATATTAACAAGTATTTATAACATATTTATTAATTACATAATTTATTATACAATTATTATATAAAATAATATATTTATAAAAATAAAAATTTTTGGGTTCGGTCGGTCCGGGAAATCCCCACCCCAGGACCGGACTAAAGATCAAAATACCCCTACTCATTGGACCGAAACTGACCATGGGGACTTTCGGTCCGGACCGACCGTTTTACAGCCCTAAGTGTGGTTTTCATTTTCATCTTGTACTTCTTGAGGGTTAGTAGGGCCAATTTTTTCTATGAACTTTTTATTTTTGGATTTTTCTGATAGTGGCCAGTTGCAGGGCCACATAGCTCTCGATCAGGCAGTATTCCCTGAATGTACCCCTGGTTTTGTGTTGGATGCATTTGCTCGTTCTTTCCTTTGGAAGATTGGGCTTGATTACCGGCATGGTATGTGTTTATGAAGTTGTGAAGTAACCAAATAAATGAATCTGTTGACATGATCAAATGATTTTCCCTTCCATCTTTAGGAACTGGGCATGGAGTAGGAGCTGCACTGAATGTTCATGAGGGCCCTCAAAGTATTAGCTACAGATATGGAAATATGACCCCCTTATTGAAAGGCATGATTGTAAGCAACGAACCTGGCTATTATGAAGACCATGCCTTTGGTATTCGAATTGAGGTACTCTTTCAGCTGCTCTTTTACAACCTCAAAATTCATCTTTGCTGCAAATATTCCTGGAGTTTCTATTAGTGATGTCCCCTTTTTGTTAGGTTCTAGTAAAAAACAAAAAGGTTCTAGTCAATGAACGTGGGTTTTTTTAATGATATGCTTCCAAGCATCAGCAGCTGGGCAAAAACCAATGTTTTTCTCGGGGTAGAGAAGAAAAAATATAGATATAAATAGATATTAAGTTCTAAGTGGATAACTATGTTTAAGAGGGTTCTCATTACCTTCTTATTGAAAATGGTGGTGAAGAAGAGGATGGATAAATAATTTTTGTGAACTTGATTACAGCTGTTATTTTCTATACTTTTCTGAATGGACCTGTATCTTCATTTTGGATGTTAAAATTTAAAACCTTCAATAGTTCAGAAATCTTTAGTTATTTATACATCCTGTGTAGTTGGCTACGCCTATTGGTATTAATAAATTTTCACTAACAAAAAAAAAATCTTTAGTTATTTATTTTGTGATTTTACAAGAGGTTCAGCTTTTTTTTCTCAGAAATTGGGGATGCTTTGATTTTTTTAGTCACATTTTTTCTGATAAAAAAAGCTGTGTGTGCTTGTGTGGCTGAGATATGCATATATTTGTTTGTAATGCTGGTTGATCTCTGTTAAAAACGTTCAGATATCCTCTAGATGGTTAAAGTAAGACTATTTCTCTCTTATTGTTCTTGCACATGCTTGTTGCATTGTAGCTTAGGTTCTCTTTTTTCTGCAGAACCTCCTTTATGTGAAAGAGGTTGACACACCTAATCGATTCGGAGGGGTTGGATACCTGGGATTTGAAAAACTTACATTTGTTCCCATTCAGGTATGCTGATGTTTAACCTGTAAAAATAGCTTTGTCATGAATATCATCCTGGTAAGGTTGTGTGAAAAATCAATATCAGTGTAGAATATCATTTCTTGGCCTGGTAAGAGAAGTTGACTTCAAAGTGGACAAAGCCTGCTTTGGTTACAATGTTGGGTTATTTGCTGAGGTCTCCGTCAATGGTTTGGGAGTTTCCAATGGGCTCTTAGCTGAAATTCGGTTTACATAATATTTGATCATACATACTGGGTTCTGTGGCTCTACTGGGCTTTGCAACGAGTTTAGTAGAAGTGATCATTTTTCTGGCAATCGAAGGGATTTAGTGATGGTTTAAATACATGGATAAGTGAAATAACAGTCCACCCATCCCACAATACATACTGATAAATGGATATTCAGCACTAATGCGCGGGACATCTCTATACCTATCTACTTGGATACTAGTTCATTTTGCAATATTTGTGACTATTACATACCAAAGTTCAGATTCTTTTCATAATTTTTTTTTTTATGAATAAATTCTTTTCATAAAATTATGCCATGCTTAGAGTGAGCAGAAAAGAATATAAAAAAAATGGTTGTAACTAGTTGTGGAGTTCTTTTTTTTTTTTTTATAAGAAATTTATTAAAACCATGTAATTAGGCATAGCCCAAGAATTTTTTTTTAATTGGTAAACAAGGTTTTATTGATCAAAAGAATAGGCAAAAGCCCAAGTATACAGGACATATACAAGAGCAATGCCTATACGTGCTTAATTTAGAGATACAAGGAATTCATGAAATGACAAGCCATGAAAATCAATTGCAATCGACCAATGGAGTAAAGTTTTGAAAAATAGGCTTCTAAGCTCCTCCGTTGACCACGCTTGATCTTCAAAACTTCTTTCGTTCCTCTGGGATAAGTAGCCAATGACCTTGTAGCCTATTGGCGTTTTCTCCCCATCTCTCACAAGGGATGTCCAGGGGTCAAAGTCCCCATATCCCAACCACCCTAATCAAGTTTAATTGGTAAATGCACAAAAGGACTCTCTCTCTCTTTCTCTCTCTCTCTCTCTCTCTCTATATATATATATATATATATATATATAAATGACTACCTGTGGTTTCTTTCTGGAGATCTAGATCTTAGTAATTATTAACCTGGATTTTGGAATAATTCAGAAAGCATTTTAAGATTTTGTGCTAGCTGCCTGTTATAAGAGCATGATTTATAATTAAATAATGGACAAGAGCATCCTCAAAAGATTTATGTTATTTAATAGTCTGTCTAAAACAAGTTATTTAATTACTGCTTTTTTTGGTTTCATCATGCAGAGTAAATTGATTGATTTATCTTTGCTTTCAACTGCGGAAGTTGATTGGCTGAACGAGTACCATTTACAAGTTTGGGACAAGGTAATATTCCACATCTAGAAACTATTTCTAGCTCCAAGCAGTTGTCTTCCATGGAACTCAGAGTTTTGGTAACAACTGCTGAAACGAGTTTTAATGATCTCTTATTTCTCATTTACTTATAAAAAAAAAATGCTCTTATTTCTCATAGCTTTGTACCCTAGAAGTAGGTTTCATCAAGGGCACATCTGTTTTTAATGTACCTTGTCACATGGAGAGTATTGAAATCAATCGGTTTATTAGACTGTACATTTAATCGACTAGTAAAGATGAAATGTTACTACTTTAGGTCACCTAGTTTTGTTACTAGTTTAGAATGAAACTAGTTGTAGATCCTCGATTGTGTTGGGAGAAGTATAATTCATCTAATGAAAAATAAAATATATAAAATAGTTTATATTTTCTAAGTTTGTTCTATTTGGTTTTCCTGATGAGGAGAAACCCCAGAGACTGCAACATGACTTTATGGACGAATATGTATTGTTAGAAGACGTAGCAAGAAAACTATAATTTTTTTTATCAGTAAATGGGAACTTTATTAAAATTATTTTTTGATAGGTAAAGAGAAAAGAAAATAGGAATTTTATTAAAATTATAGCAAGAAAACTATAATTATATGAAGAATACATATGACTTTTCGGGTGTTATATATAAGTTTTTATAAATTGTATAAACTTAAATTTAAATAAAACTATAATTTTCAAGTATAGGATAATCAACCTGAAATTGCAATTGGCTTATAAGCTTCCAAAATTTATTTATTGGACCTCAGGATTGAAGTGGTCATAATTGAGTTTAAGCCTTTTGGGTATGCTTGGTTAACAGAATAGGATGCTGAAATAGAATAGCTTCCCATGGAATAGTTATTCTTTAGTTCGATTATTATTATTATTTTTTTGACAAGGAAGAATAAAAAATAACTATTCTTCTAACTGAGAGGGATAACTATTCCTCCATAAAATGAGAAGAATAGCTATTCCTGGTGCATTGGAGTAGTAAGTTTTTAAATTCCTACTTATCAAAAAAAAAAAAGTAAGTTTTTAAATTCCTTATTTCTAATTAGTTTAGAATAACTTTAAAGGCCCTGGTGATTGGCCAATTACAAACACCCACGATGCCCAGATCAGCCCCATATCGCGCCAGCCCTGGAAGTCCATTTCGAGGGCCACCCTTGTAGGTTTGTAGGTGGCCAGCTAAAGAGGCTAAAGAAAGGCCTAATTGAAAATGATAGCCTCTTTATTGTTGAAACACAGTGTAACTTCCCCCTAGGTGACTCATATCAAGGAAGCTTTTTGCAAGTTCTCGCTAGGATGCGTTATCTTTCAAATGCTTTATTTTTGTCTTGCATCTACTGGAATGGGGTCTTCAGAAAGCCTATACCCCACTCAGAATGGCCGCTGTGTGATTTTATTTTATATTTAGGCTTACAAAATTGAAAGAATTGTTTTTACAAAATTTGTGGGGTTGGATATTATGCCAACGAGACCTTATGTGTTGTCACCAAACCCCTAGGGATTGGCTCCAGTGGTAAGGGTTTTGGTCTTAGTGGTATGCTCTCTTCATGTCTAAGGTTCAAACCGTGGGTGCAAACAATCTCTAGAGACCACGTCAAATCTGTGAAAAGCCTTTGATTTATGTGATGTGTGATGTGGACACTTTACACGAGTCCAGAGTTTAATCGGGTAAATGACATGTTACGTGTACAGTCTTTTGGCATTCCTCGTCGTCAACAAAATGTGTTGCCAAACAAAAGAATAGCAATGTCTATTCCCATTCCTAAAGGAATTGGAACTGGCATTCCGCATTCCGGTCCCTTTGGAAATAAGAAAATCCATTTCACAAACTAAACGTACCCTTAAGCTTTCGGAATTTATGAGTTAGGAAAGGTTGTGGTGTCATAAATTTAGAGGGTTGGAGCCCCCAATATTATGTGAGTTTTTGTAGGAAAAAGAGAATACTTGTTTTTTCCCAAAATTGTGAGTGTTCTGCACATATGATAATTAGCCTTTCTGGCATAGCTTGCTTCATGTGAAAAATCTAGTTGTAAACGATTCTGCGCACTAATACGCATATCCATTCAATATGATTGGTCAGAAAGTATACTTTATTGAAAACAATGCTAATTTGAATTTAGAATATGAAGGCAACAACATTAGTACGCATATTAGTAAGCAAATTTGCGCGTACATAGCAAAACTCGGACAATGATACAACACCAACTATATTACAATTTAACTACTACTACATTTATTAATATTTTCTGACAAAATATTAATAATTTCTACTTGAATTAAAAAATTCTATACTTGCAGCGGCTCAGAGTAATTAAAAAAACAATTTTTGTTATACTCAGTTGTCAACAAATTATAACATAGTTCTTATATCATTTTCCATTTATGATAACTAACCGAGACAAATTGCAGGTCTCACCACTGCTGGATGGTTCTGCTCGTCACTGGCTTTGGAACAACACTCGACCACTTGTCAAACTGTGATTCCCCACTGATTTTGTTCTGTTTGTAATTCAATTTATAACGAGTTGTCTTATTTATTTTAATCCTTTGTACGTACAATGTAGAACTCTACCAGAGTTGGGAAAAGATTACAACATGTACAGTACAAACATTGTAGGAATTAGTAGCTTTGTTTTCTCGGACAAAAAACTATAGAAATTATTCAAGATCGTCTTTATTTTGCAGTTTGAGAACTACAGACTTCGCATTCCAAGCTTGTGTAATGGCCGAAGTAGGGCCTGTATAATGATGGCTTTACCTTCATGACTTTAACGTATGACTTAACATACGCATGATGGAAACACAGGCATGATTTTGGGCAAAGTCGGAGATATGATTTTCCCCCTTTTCTTTCTTTGCATTACGTGGTTTTATTATACCCGCTGCCTCTGGGTCAAGCGAGGACAGCATAACGCAGGGTACCCAATTTGTTACGGAAAATGGTATGAATTTTTTGCAAAGAGTAATGTATTCATGAAAACTAGGTTCCATACAGTACAATGTGCTGAAAATCTCCTTTCATCAGCAAATACAATAATCAGCCTCGTGATCTCACATGAACCTGCAAGTATGAATTATTTTTCCTTGATGTTGCTTCTATAAACTTCAGGTCATGACGTTTTTCCAGGTGCCGGATCTGATTGAGAAAGCCCAGCATACATGTCTGCTATTGCTTTTACAAAATATGCCTTTGCTTGAGGCCTCTTGATCTGCAGCACAATTCATGTCAATACAGTGATACAATCTTACCTTCTCATTGTGCTACTGCTTTGTTTGGAGCAAACTAATTTTCATTTCGTCCTTTGACATTCAAATGGTGCCATTAGGGTTTATCAGGGCCTGGAAGCTTTGGAGAGGAAAAGGAGCCAACTTCTTACCTTGAATGTTGGAGTGAGAAGGTCATTCTCCAAAGTGAAAGGTTCATGCACCAAAGTTACAGCTTTTGCAAACTCGAAACCTCTCAGCTACAGAGTCATAAGAAATACATCAAAAAACAAGTACTTCAGAAACTAATCAGTGTTTCTCAACACAATTACCTACCTGAGCTTCCCTTCCAACATCATCCATTTCCGCCAGAACTGCAGCTCTCGCTCGTGGATCATTGCACAATTGTCCTAAATTTTCAAACTGGAGAAAGCAATAAGAGAAGACCATTCAAAACAGGAAAAAGAGTCTGAAAATTACATTGTTGACCGGCTTCCTAAGGAAGCATAATGACTCTGGGCACTGTACAGAAGTAATAATTAGTTATGAATCTGGCCTCCCACTCATATGTAAGCACTCATGCCAGCTGAAGTCAGCTTCTTGTACAAACAAACAGGAAAAAAATATCCTCCTATAGAACAAATGCAGAATACCCATCAACATTGTTGCCCGATTATAGAAAGAGCAGGCCATGCAAACCTCACAACATACTTTCTAAAGCAACTAAAAACTCAAAATCCAGAGTTAGCAAGAACCTATGAGTCAATAATATAACATTATCATGCTGTGCATAATGCATAGTGATGAAAAGATATGGCACCGTATGGTGGGGGCTTCTAGATGGCATTAAAAGGAGAAAAGCAGTGCGAGAATGAGTTTTGCAGAGTCCACCACCTTGATGCCTTCTGATGCGGCCCAATCTTTCATCGCATCAGGGTCCACTGCAACAACAGCAACTAGACTCGAGTTCAGGCTATCACCTATAAACAAATTTAAGCAGTTAGCATAGAACGTAGCTCAAGAGTATGATATACAAAGTAACATCCGTCTCCTTACCATATATGAAACATTGAGAAACAAATTTGCACTTGGCATATACGTTCTCAATCTTCTCTGGTGCTATGTATTCACCCTGTGCTAGCTTAAATATGTTTTTTTTCCTGTTATAAGTTGCAACAGAAATTCAACAGTATAAATTGAGTCCGTAAAATTGGCATACTATAATGAAATGATTTCCAGTAGAAAAGCCCATAAAAGGAGGGTCATAAGATGTATTTTTGTAAGGTTTGACTTGCCTCAAGGACATGGTCAAAGCCATTGGCATAATTAGATGGATGCCAACAGAGATTTATTTTCTCCATTCGGGAGAACAATAGGAAAATATAGGCTTTATTTCCATAAGTTTGCCTCTATTTGCCAGTGCAGAACTACAGGATATTGATATTCAGAGGCAGAAGTAGTTTATAGCTGATGTACGAAGCCGTGCAACATATTTTTTGTATTGTGCACATTTTTTCCAAGCATGCAGTTGGACTTGGATAATATTTTCTCACCATGCCCTTCATTCATGGCATATATTTTGTTGTTATTGTGAGAGAAAACAGCTTATTCATTCAGTCATCCTAGTTACCAAAGTTCAAACTCCAATATGTGAGCATATGGATGATGTCTACTAGCACGTGATCGATGTGATTTTTAGCATACATGACATGCAGGGGAGGGTATTTGTGCTGCATTGGGCATGATGATGCATAGGTATTCAGTGAGGATGGAAGAAAAGTTGAGTTGCGTCTATTTTCCACCATCCCCTACAAAATTATGTGTACAGCCAAAGGCCTGGACCCACAAGCATTTACAATGAATCACCCGAGAAACGTCATTTCTTGAGAAGCCATGTGTCCCGGTGGTAATTGTCTTTAATAAAAAATGATCTAAGATGTAGTTCAAGAAATACTTATCAAATTCAACTGGCAGTCATCGATATTCAGAGATATTCGCCTAATCACTGTCGGTATTTTTTTTTTATATAAATAACATGATAAAGTATAGTAAAATCTTACCTATCAATAATCTTAAGGCGGCCTCCAGGCAACCACAACCCAATGTCTCCTGTGTGCAGCCATCCATCACCGTCGATTACCTCTCTCCTGTCCAATCAACTCTATGGTCAGGTAGATTCAAGAAGTAATATTTTAGTAAAGTAAAGCAATTAACATATGCAAGATGAGTACGTTTGGACTTCGTCTTTGAAGTAGCCTTGAAACAAGATGGGACCTCTCACACAGATTTCACCTTGAGGATGAGGCTGATCTTCAGAGGTGTAGTTCATTTCAGGAACATCCACAAGTTTTATTTCTGGACGCGAAAAACGGAAACAAAACTAAGCACAAAGCAAGGCAAACATACTGAAGGGAAAATCAGAATCTTGTGACCAGAAATAGAAATCCAATCAAGTATGCATGTGCAACATAATTTTCTTGAAATAATTTCTGTCATAAGAACTTACCACAGGCAGAATTAGGGGACCCGACATGACCAGATGAAGTGTCACTTTCGTCCATTATGCTTATTACACAAGAAGTCTCAGTCATACCATATCCTTCAATTACTTGACAGCCAAAGCACCTGTGATTTGCAGTTATGTTCACCATGATAACATAATTGGTCCTTACTAACTTTTAAACAGAACCATTGTACATTCAAACTTATACAGCGCATATCCAAAATAATCAACTTACACCCTCAAGAAGTCCAAGATATCAGGAGACAACGGTGAAGCACCTGATCCCATAAAACGAACTCGGCCTCCAAGCTTTTCCTTTATTTTGTTGAATACCAATCTGTCCCAAATTGGTGACGGGTTCTGGCCTGAAAATTATTGTATGTTTGAATCAACAAAAGACTCTAATGGCAGTAGGCCAGTTCACATTAGTGAAATTATGTAGTACAGCCGGTGGGGACTCTCTTGGACTGGGATTTTACAATTCGTTTCTTTCATCATTTGAACTTCACAACATTATGGTGGGTAGCATGAGAGTCCATACAAAGATTCCTTAAAGTGTGAGGACGGTCTAATTTTAGCACACATACCACTCATTATGGCTTGCTTCTTGGAGTTGTAGGCAACTCTAAATATTCTCTCCCTTAGCATTCCAGAAGCTGTTACGGCATTTATAATTCTGTCAAAATAAACTGAATTAGACCTGATGGAGTAATAATAAAATAACAATAAAATGAGTAATTAAGAAGGACAATACAATGATTACCCAGCATATATTCGATTATATAAACGTGGAACGCTGCAAAATATTGTTGGTCTAAGAGAAGACAAGTCATCCATCAGTTTCAAATTATCCTGAAAATAAGGACAGAGTCATTCATAAAGCTTTTACAAAGAAAACCTATGAACATTCTTTAAACTTGTTCAAAAGCCTAAAATATACTACATCAAGGGAAATTGGCCATCTATTGAGGATGCATAGCACTGGGTAAGAAATGCAATAAGACTTTTATTAATTCAATGATACAATTTTAAACTTTGAACATCTTATCTCGTTGTGTCATGTAATGCATCACATACCCCTTGGTAGAAACCAATAGCAACGCCATAGTACACTGAGACAACTTGGTTTGTTCGCTCATATATGTGTGCCAAAGGAAGATACGACATGTAACTGAGAAAAGAAACATATATATGAAAAATAATTTCGAGAATTGACAAATTAAAGCAACTTTAAAATTGGTGGTATCTGCAACCAAGTGTAGAACTCACACATCAGAGGGGTAGAATTTGATCGCATGACAAAAACCAGCAGCACTTGAAATTAGATTTCCGTGTGTCAGTACAACTCCCTTCCCAGAAGGATAAAGTAAAAGAAAAGTAGCAAAAAAAGCACACAAAAAAGTCATTTGTCACATGATAAACAGTGTAGGTTATAAAATAATACAAAAGGCGTTTTGGCGACAATTGAGAGCATAAGTTTGCATACAATAAATGTGCCACCTTTGGTGTTCCAGTAGTACCACTAGTATAGCATATGGTTGCAATATCTTCAGGCTTGGGAGGGCAGAAAGGCTGCAGACCACTGCCGCCCTAAAAGGAAACCATCTGTAAGGTGATGAAGCATACAAAATTCTTCACAAAAAATATTCACAATCTGTCAGGAAAAGATTTGGAATCTTTGTTTTTCATTTCAGATCAATGATACTGGTTATAGACTGTGAATGGAAATGAGGCAAAAGCTTAGCAAGTTATAGTATTTTGTTCACATACAGACATTCATATAGGATCAATAGAATCAAGAAATATACAGAAGATGCCATGTGATGGAGTAAAGCCAAAAACTCCCACAATTATAACACAGCCAATTTAGCTGTGTTCAACATGAAAAGTGCAGTTGAATGAATGGCTATTCATGTTGGAGTTTTCCATGATTTGGGCTTACTATCCAATAATGAATAAATATCGCAATTCAAAAGAACCTTAAGCAGACAGTTCCCTTTATCCAGGTCATGAGTATACTAGTATCCTCAGAATATCAGAATATTATATGTAAAATTCCAGTTTTACCTGACTGATTAGTTTTAGATATGATATAACCTTCACTCCAGATGCTGGTGGAAGAGAAGGTAAGTATTCATCTATGCCTCCCACAACCTATGTCATGATGGATGCAGGGGAAAACAATAAAAAACTTGGTGACAATCATCAAACATTGTTTTTAACTTTTTTAAAAAGAAAATACTACCATGAGATTTTAGGGGTACCAACCACTATAAGATGTACAGATGGAATCTCAGATAAGAAGCTCAATAACTGCAAGTTCCAGACAAAGGATATAAATTATGTTGCTGATTGGGAATCAAAACGCAGAACTGAGATACAAACAAGAACAAGAAGCAAAATGAATCTGAAAAGGGATTCGGGTTCCAAAGAGATAATTGAAATTCGAAGCCCATAAAAAAGCAATAGCTTAAAGAACTTCAAATTAGCAATAAAACATCTGTTATATAGCGAAAAGTGATACTACACTACCATCCCACTATGTAAGATGTGGCACATTTAGCACCATTGGTTGATGATTCTTTATCACCCAATGGTGATAAATGTGCCACATCTTACATGGTGGGATGAAAGTGGGATAGGAGTGTGGTGTAAGCATTACTCAAAAAATAATCTATGAGAAAAAATTGAAATATATAGGGTGCAATATTGGATTTAGAAGACAACAGATTTTGGAAATTTATTTTAAAGTATAAAAAAATCAATATCAAATAGACATGACAATTTAAATAAAACCATCCATAGGTATAGTTTCCCTAACATATAAGCAAAGCTTAAAGAAGAGAAGATCAATCTCACGCTGTTCAACGTCTCGGGTACACAAAAAATAGCCTGTAGGTCTGCATGATTGACAACATACTTGACAGCTTCTGGACCTGCACAAAGAAAAATACTGTCAGAATAGGATGAACAAACTTGGAAGATATGTTTAGACAATTAGATGCGTACCAAGAGTGTCATAAAGGGGAACCGAGATATATGAATAAGCTGAGCAAGCATGATCCACGACCAGCCACTCTGGTCTATTTATCAAATAAAGTCCAATGCAAGCTCCCTGTTCCATGAGAGACGAAATGCTACAATCATATTTGCAGTCCTATAAATTATGTGAGATGATGACTTCTAGCTGAGTATGCAACAAAGGGATCCCTAACATTTCTCTCTGTTTCTCTTTTCGGATTGAATGATCCAATTCCAAGAAAGATAGACACAACTTATGGATGTCATATGGCCCTGATATGGGCCCATGACCACGAATGCCCAACAGATAGCACTAAATGTTGTAGGATCCACACGATGTATCTAGCTTATTCTAAACTGAACCCATCCAATTCGGACAAAGAATTGAAGATGATCTCAGTCCGAATAACAATTATGAGCTTATCCAGTTGTAACTATGCTGAAGAAAATAGGATGATTAAAAATTGAGAATCTTTTCTCTCTAGAAGTGACTCACTTCCCGTAACCCATGATGCCATAGGCCAGAACCTATTGCTTCACGAGCAGTTGCTGCTTCCCCATAAGTCATCCACTTGTACCTTCAGTTGTGAAGAACATGTCAGACAATGCAATGTGGAGAATGCAAACTTATCAACCTGAGATACATGCTGAAGTAATTGATAACTAACTTACTCTCCAACAGTACCATCTATCCGAATTCGTGTACCCAAATACTTGTAATCACAGAAAGTTTCAACAGCATGCCTGTTTTCACAACATTTTGAACAATATCTTATCTCTCCCTTTTAATAATAAATTTAGGCTAAAGCAAAAACGTCCAAGTACATGTAGTTGCCATCATTCTCTTAAAAGCGAAATGCGTAAACAAAAAAAGAAAGAAAAACTCAGTTAGAAGTTAGAACCCTCACACAAAGTTATCATGCAACGACCCAATTTCAGGATGGTCAGGGAATCTACTTACGAGCTTCAAAGGAGAACGTGCTGATCTGCAACCCAAAAGAAACAAAGTTACATATTATCATAGGAAAAAAATTGAAAGAAAGAAGCAGGGTACATATGAGTAACCAGCTGAAGTAAAAACACCAACAAGCATACCTATACACATTCCACTTGCCTGTTTGCAACTTTTCTGGAAGAACTACACTATACCTCTGGCCTGCTCAGAATTGAATACAAACACTTTGATGCACGAGAACAAAAAACAAATGACACTGAAATTCAAACATGAGAACAAAAAGAGAAGTTGGCGATGAAGTCATATTGAGTAACACTAGTTCCATTCAGCCAAATGTGTAGGATTTTAATTTGAATAATTACAAAGCAATAAAAAGATCCAAGATTTGTATTCCTTCAGCTAAAAAGGTATGATAAAAGCGTGATTAAACTGCCAATGAGCTCTAGATGAAACTTCACCTTTTTATATAGGTAAAGGTGAAACTTCACTTTACTTTCCTTGTAAGACCAAAGGACGGCGAGGTTACGGGTTCACAACTTATTGGGAGTCTGTAAGTTACCAGTAATTGAAAAAAAAAGCAACACTAATCAACTAATTTCTAAATGCATAAAAAACTCAATCTTAGTGGAAAAGGCATTGTTCTTTCGATGAAAAACAGAGGAAGAAAGCAAACAAAACCTTAGAGAAACTCGAATTCTGTTGTTGAAAACATGGAAAACAGAACAATATGTAAGTCCCTGACAATTTTTTTTTTTTTTTGGTTTTTTTTTTTTATGACGGGGAACCACTCCACGGCAGAGCCTTTAGGACTCACCCATGGAACCGGGGAGAGTAGCACAGCAACCCACCGCCTTAGCCTCCCACTTAAATCACAGTTTGATTTCAGGGGGAAACGAAAGTGTGACATGGAGCACATGCATACAAGTTCGCCCTTACAACTTGGGCTACAACTTGGGCTACCAACGGTTGGGTTAGTCCCTGACAATAGTTCTCAAGAAAAGAACAAAAAAATCTTAGAAACTACGGGTAGGTTGTGAAACTATAGATCAGATACGGAAAAGAAGAAAATAACTAATTTTCTCCTTGCTCTCAAAGACGAAAACGCATTTATCACTATAAAGAGAATAATCAAAACAACGAATTTTTCTTGTTTTCGCTGCAAATCAGTTCTTGGAAACAGCTAGCTTATGAAAGATCTTTAGTCTTCCAGAGCTACGAAACAACGTGGCCGAAAAATCACAATCACAAGCTTACAGAAGCTATTAAATACCGGCAGCTACAACTTCTACCGCAGCTCCAAATTTCATCTGATCAGATTGAGCTTCCATAGCTCAACTGCTCATTCGCTTCAGACACATATGCACTACATAGAAATCTAAATTACACACGCACGCACAAAAATATGTATATCGAAAGAGGGAGGGAGCGGGGAGAGTACCTTGAACGAACTTTCCAGCAGTGAGGTTGGGTTGAACAAGGGAGTGAGGATCGTTGGGGGTGGCGTAAGCGGGTAGAAGGTGGCATTGGATGGCATGGAGGCGATGCCGTGCCTGTGATTCCATGGGAATAAAGATTTCCTCGACGAGATATTTTCTCGGAAAATCGAAGGATGGGAGAGTTCGTTGATGATTGATCCTTCTTTAGCGTCTTTTTTATGTTGCTTTACGTCTTGACGAGGAAAGTGAAAGCGTGGGCACGCTTTTTAATGCCTGATGTTGACATCAAGATCAGTTTACCTCCCGCTAGCATTCGGCTCTGCGTTGCGGTTGCGTTGGGCTACGTTTGGAACGTTCAACCAGTTAGCTCTTGTGAGATAAGTTCAAATTTAAGACCAATCCAATAATTAAATACAATAATTAAATATTACTTAATTTAATATCTCTTTACACGTAAAATTTATAATTTTTTTTAACTCAAAATTTTTTTATATATAGAATTCATAATTTTTTTCAATTTCTTATAAATACATTTAAATTCATTTTAATATCCAAACATATTTAAATTCATCTTAAGTGAATTCTACAAAACTTACTCTACGATTTCAATTCACTATTATTTATAAATAATTAAACTCATATCAATTCAGTTCAACATCTAAAATGCAACCTTAACGTTCGTCGTGTGGTCACGTGTTGGAAATAAAAATCTACTTCTCTCACAAGTTGGCTAAGAACTATGTTGGCCGGTATGGATGATGAGTTGATTTGTAAATAGTAATATTTTGTAGATCTCATTAAAATGTATTTGAATATAAATAGATTGATATATGTGTTTGAATACATGAAGTAGATTGAGATAAGTTTTAAATTTTTATAAGAAGTTGAAAAAATAGTGAGTCTTATCAATAATTAGTTTAAAATGATCTTGACATCCAAACATAACTTAATTATTGGATTCTACTATATGATCCATATGGTAAGATAGAAATAAAATAAAATATAATATATCGCATTACATTTTGAAAAATATATATATATATATATATATATATATATATATATATATATATATATTAGAAGCTAAACTAGTATTGTTACTGTAGGGGGATTTTTCCCCCGACCCATTAAGTTTCTAGAGCCAGCCAATTGTGGGGGGGAGGACAAAAGGTGAGAGAAAGAGAGGAGACAAGAGAGGACTAAGACATGGAAGATTTAAGAAGCTTGAGAAGATAGTGTCAGGAGAGGAAAATGAGAGGTTTGACATAAAACAAGGTGTCAGGAGTGAAAAAGTAAGGAAGTGACTTAAAACAAGTGGGGGGCAGGAGATAAAATGTAAGAGTAACCTACGGATTGGAGACCTTGGACTCTCTCTTCGGGACTGTTGGGTTCTACATCGACTTCTTCTTCAACCTAAGAGCAAAATAGAGAACTTCTTCTCCAACGAATAGATCTACAACTTTCTTTGTAAGTGAAAAATAAAAGATTATGAGAAACTATAAACAAGCTTATTATAATGGAATCTTCTCTCCCCAAACTCCAGTGGACTTAGCCCTAGTGCTGAACTACGTAAATTTGTTTGTTCATCTCTCTTTATTCTTTGCATTTAAATATTGTTCATCACTATAGATGTACTAACCAACACCATGCGGCCGCACCGGACCACTGCCGGGGGCTCCATACAGCACCAATCGAGGTGCCAACTCTGAAGACCCAAGTTGCCCAGAGTCTGGCCCAAAGGTATGCAAAACACGACGTTAACAATGGCGCATTTTGTGGAATTGGTTCTTGCGTGTACTTTGTATGCCCGCGACAACCTGTTATAGGCGACTCGGAAGAGACACGGAAGAAGCCAGGGAGGCAAGGTTGAAAACAATGCTGAAAATCATAGAGTAAGGGGTGACGAAGCTAACCGATGAAGCACAAATGCTTCGCGAAGAAAACGAGGAGCTCATATCAAAGGAGCAGATGAAAATTTTTCAAATAAGTATCTTCAGTCTCTTAAGGAGGACGATTTTCTAGAACGCTAAATTATCTTCAAAGGAGTAGATGAAAATCTTCAAGATAAGTATCTTCAGTTTTTCAAGTTTTATGAAAAACACACTGTTGTAGAGAGCAGGCAAATTTCTTTGCTTAGCAATTAAGTGCACTGCACTTAAGTATTTTCCATGCGGGCAGTATATAGGGTTGGGAACCCAAACTCCCTAGCCACTTAAGTTGCAAGTGACATTGTGTGTACTTTAAGTAAATAGTATATTTGGAAAACACCGGGCACATACACAGGTACACAAAGGGCGGGCATTATGCACTTAAGTGCACAGTGCCATGCACGTTCAACTGTGCATGGCACATACAATACCATGCACAGTGCACATAGGTGCACGTCACTATGCACCTAGGAGCCTCGCGTTGCCCTGCCGTGGGGACCGTTGACCCACCGACAATTTCTATTTGACGCTAGTGGCCTCACCTGCTAGTCGTCTCCATCGTTTGAGCCGCGCACGTAGGCACACGGAAACAGAACCTCATGACCCATGACCCCGCCGTGGCATATCCAGGGGGTTGTGTCGACAGTCACCAAACCACCGGCACCATCTGTCACCTTAGAGAAGGTCCATGACCACCACCCCAGGACGAAGATTGCAGCATGACCTCGAGCACGAGGTAGCCAGTGCCCAGCTTACCTCGGCCCAGTTGCACAGTGGCACGGTGGGGGTGCCAGCGGCCCCCATGTGGACCGCTAGCATTTTCTATCCCCACTTGATGGCAACCTTCACGCCCCATCACGAGGTGGCCAGTGGTAGCTCGTAGCTGCGCACCATTGCGTGGAGCATGCACTGAACTCCTCAGCTATACACGGCCAGGAACACATCGTCCATGCACGGCCAATGTCTTTCCTCAGCAACAACTTCAAGGACTCCGCGACCTTGAGACCACGACCACTAAACTCCACAGCCACAAACTCTCCACGATCACAGATCCTTCACGGGCATGGACCTCTAGGCAGCCCCTCTGCGGCCCTTAAAGGCTCACTCCTCAGCCTGCACAATGGCACGTTGGCCCAACCCTCCTCGGCCTCCTCCAACTAAACGTCACTACATGCACGCCATGCATTGCGGCCAAAAACTACACAACCACTATATGCGGCCAAGCACAACATGACTGCTCTCCATGGCCCTTCTCTAAGGTCCCCCTCTCCTACGACCATTTACATAGCAGGCAGCACTCTTTGGCCAAAAGCTCCACGGTCTCCACTGGTCAACCATGCACTGCGGTAATATGCACAGTGAGCATGTAGAAGGGCTTAAGCAGCAAAAAGAGAGAGAGGGAGGGAGGGAGACAGAGAGAGGAAAAAATGGAAGAAATGGAAATGAGAAAAAAAAAGTATGAAGCGAAGAAGAAAAGAAACGACGGGCAAAAGTCAGTCGCAGCAGCTACATGCTCCGTTTTGTCTCCCTAAAAACTTGTGTGAATTCTGTTTTACTAATGCAATTATTTCCTATGGTTCCATTGTACGACCTGACACTACAACAACAAAATCAACTGATTCACCATCAGCAACTTACCTCCCCACAAGGCAAAAGTGAAAGCTAGGCATTAAAGGTTGCCTTATCCCACTTGCGAAGGAGTGCGGGTTGACCTTTGGCCACCCGAAGAGATAAATCTTCACCAACGAAATCTTCATCAGTGGAATCTCCATCAGCAAAATTTTCAATGGCAAAATCTCTATCAACAGGATCTCAATCAAAGAAATCTTCACAAACAGAAACTAACACTCTAATTATGTAGGAATGAACAAACGAAAGGAAATATGAGCGAAAGGAAAAAGGAAATAAGGAAATGCGGCTAAAGAAAAAGGGAAGAAAAAAGGCTCGACAAAGTAAAGCAATAAGAGTGAAAGGAAAATGGTCGAGGAAATAGAAATAGAAGAGAAATGTAGGTAAGGAAATATGAGCAAAAGGAAAGCAGTTGAGGAAATAAAAATAGAAGGAAAACACATCTAAGAAAATATAAGCGAAAGGAAAGCGGTCGAGGAAATAGAAATAGAAGAAAAATGCAGCTAAGGAAATAAGAGAGAAGGGAAAAGACGATTGAGGAAATAGGAGCGAAGGGAAAAGGCGATTAAGGAAATATGAGTGGAAGGAAAAGCAGTTGAGGAAATAGGAGCGGGAGGAACGGAGCTAAAGGAAATAGGAGTAGGATAGAAAGCCAGCTAATGATATAGGAAATGAAAAGGAAGTGCAGTTAAAGGAAATATGGAAGGTAAAGAAGGATAAAGGGAATCAGAAGGATGAAGCGACGACATGAAGGCTTGGTGGGATAGAACCCCACCTAAAGGCCGACAAGCAGAAAAACTGACTGCCTAGCAGGATGAAGCGAGGCAAATAGAAAATAGACTAAAAAATTTCTATTGGACAAGTCCAATAGGAATTGGCAGGGTAATTGTAGGGAGATTTTTCCTCTAGCCTATGGAATTTCTTGGGCTCAGCCAATTAGGGAGGGGGGATTGCCCATGTATTGGAATATCTACACAAGTATTGTTCAGATCAAGTCATACATTCTGAAGCCACAAAATGTGCTTCTGGACACTAATATGGTGACTCATGTTGTAGATTTTGGGGTTGGAAAGCTCATTTTAACTGACAAACTAAGAGAACATGTTAGCACAACAGATTTCCTACGAGGATCAATTGGTTATATAACCCCAGGTGTGCATGTGATGAGCTATGATGATGTCGTTTCTTTATACGCCTCGTCTATAGTAAATGATTTATATTATTTTCTTTCTACTCAAGAAAGCTTTTCATCTCATAATTCTTCCCAACATATTTTCATTTCTAAGCATAAATAAGTCAATCTTCAAAATAATGTTACTTCAAGATTTGTTTTGATTTCTCAAGCAAATTACTGTCAAAATAGGGCCCATTACCACATGATTTCTCAAGTAGAATCCTAAACAACATATCGTTTCCAAGAAGAAAATATTTGTCAAGGCCCCAAAATTGCTTACATAGTAACTTATGAACTAAATTGTGAAACACTTTCCGCTAACAATTCCAGTTGCTTTGAAACAGAATATGGACAAGGAATTGAAGTTTCCACTAGAGGAGACGTATATAGTTTTGGTGTCATGCTGCTAGAGATGATGACTCGAAAGAAGCCCACAAGCGAATTGTTTTTAGATGGGGCTGATTTCAGGAATTGGGTGGATTCTGCATTTCCAGATCATATTATGGATGTTCTGGACATCTCATTAAAGCAGGAGGCAAATTCAGGGGATTCAAATTGTGCTTTACAAAGGTTTGAGCAATGCTGCGTGGAAATGCTTGACTTAGGGTTGATGTGCACACAGGAGAATCCACAAAAATGACCACTCATGTCTTCGGTGGCACAAAGGCTGGAGAATATTCGGAAGGAACAAGGATATTGTTAGGGGATTGTAAAATACTCATATTATAGTAGATTTGCCTTCCAAATAACGCGTGGACGTATGCCTTGTGGCGAACTACGTAAATCTGTGTATCTTTATCTCTATTTACATTTTCACTGCTATGGATGTATGTACTCGCACCGTACTATTGCTCTGGACCGTGAGCCCACTGTTGTTGCCAATAGCCACCACGTGGATCGTCAACGCCTTATGCCATCTTTGTAGTGGTCCTCGACCACTATGACCAAGTATGAAGTGGTCCACAACCAAGCATGTTGTGCACATAATGTGCACCCAAGAGCTCACATCGGCTAGCCGTGAGCCCGATGTTGTTACCTGTGGTCTTGGTGCCTATGAGTTGGCAGGGCAACAACAGGCTACCACCAAGACCACTAGTGGTTTTTGTTAATGGCGTGGTGTTCCTTGGCTCTAGTCCATTCCTCAACCACAGCTCAACCACCCATTGCTCAACCATGCACGCGAGCAACCATCCTGCCATGCACATTGGCCAGCAGCCGCTTGCTTAGCCAGAGTGAGTTCCTTGGTCATGGGTCCCCTGACCACAACGTTACCCAGGCATGGAGAGTCCCTCACAAGTTCCTCAGCCAACAGGTCCCCTAGCCACATAGCTCTTCAGCAACGGAGTTGCTCAGACACAAAGTTCCTCAGTCACAGATTTCCTCAGCCACTTTCAAAACTACTCTGCCATGGATTCCTCAGCTACAATTGCCTAGCCACCACCTTTCTTTGGCCAGTAAGAGTTGCCCGACCATGAGAAACTCGTTCACCTCCCCTTTGGCAACTATAGGAATGTTGCCATCACAGCATCATGGAGCATGACCAATATGTATGTTGGCAAGAGTCTCGTGGTCAACTCATGCACGATCCATGGCTCATGCAACAGGCCATGTAACTCAGGTGTATTTTGGAGCAGCATATAGATCTCAAACTTTTTGACCCTATCGTGAGCAATGAACATTTCTAGGTTGCGAAAGTTTCAATTTGTTCTGTCTCTTAATAGTGTGGAGTACAAGCTTGAGCCCTCCTATGAGAACATATTACAGATTGAGTTGCATCACCCATGTGATCAAAGCTATAAAGTATCTTCTGATAGAGTTATATGGTGCTCCATGGATTTCTAAGAAAGATTCGCACTCTTCAGATAGTGCATCAGTCATTAAGAGATGCGATTCATGCAAATAAAGCAAAAAGGATAAAAAAAACCAAAAAAAAAAAAACAATCGGCAATGGACAATCTCAATCAAGCAAAAATCGAAAACAACATCTAAATCACCCTGGTTTATCTCTCTCAAAATTTGATATGTGAATTTCATTTTTACTAACAAGTTTGGTTTTTGAATACTTTCCCACCAAAACTTCTTGAGGTTCCCTGAGAATCCTAGTGTCAGCACACGTCGAGAACATACTTCACTGGAAATCATTAACATGGTGCAAGAACAAAACACCTCTTGGGCACCGCTCGGGTGCCTTAAATCTGTTTCCATTAGAATAGATAGCTCAATATTGTAGGCACCCCGAATCTTCATCATGAAAAACGCATGGTAGCCCATGAGTCTCACCTATGCAACTCAAACATTTGCCATGCTCTAGCAAAACGATTCAGTTTGCAAATCTCACACTTGTTATTTGAATTATTTATACTAACTAGTTTGACTTTTTAGCGTGGTTGAGCATCGCCTTTAACAAAGTAGAGTCCCTTGACTACTTTGATCATCTCGCACAAAGTTGAGTCCCTTGACTCACCGTGAACAACGACGATGACAATCCCTTGAATGCTTTGACCCTCGCACACAAATCTGAGTCCCTTGACTCGCCACGAGCTATGAGTGGTGACAATCCCTTGATTGCCCAACTCTCGCGTACTAAGTCGAGTTCCTTGGCTTGTCGCGAACAATGGCGATGACAGTCCCTTGACTACTTCGACCATTGTGTACAAGATCGGGTCCCTTGACTCGCTGCAAACTATGGGTGAAGACAGTCCCTTGACTACCCAACCCTTGGGTACAAAGTCGAGTCCCTTGACTTGCCATGAACAAAGCAGTGACAATCCCTTAATTGCCTGACCCTTACACAAATGAAAATTCAAGCTACGTGGTTGTGCCTAGCTCTAGCTCCGCGTTCGAGTACATCTCTCGCCTAGCTCTCCAAGCCAAGCTCTGCGTTTGTGCCTAGTGCGGTCGAGTACATCTCCCTTCAGGTCTCTAAGTCGAGCTTCACGCTTACGCCTAACGTAGCCAAGAAAATCTCTCGCCTAGCTCTCCAAGCCAAGTTTCATGCTCGAAAATCTTCATCACTTAACACAAACAAATAGAAAATCAAGGACCAGTTCTAGGGTTTGTTATGTAGGCAATCTCTGTGACAATTTGACTAGAAGATTCTTGAGACCTTCTTGTTAAGCAAGCCGACCTTAAGAATTGCGAGCATTTGTTAGGGGGGAAAATTCCCCTGGCCCATATGGCATCCTAGGCCTAGCCCAAAAGGCCATCATCAAGGAGTAGATAAGAGACAAAAAGGGGACAAGGAAGTGTTAAATGGAAAAAAGGGAGGTGACGAGAAAGAGAGGGAGAGAGAGAGAGAGAGAGAGAGAGAGAGAGAGAGAGAGAGAGAGAAGGTAAGACACTCAGTAAAGCCAGGAAGAAATTAAGGAATGAAGTGATATAAAACTGACTTTTTACCATCCACTGGTAAAGGCCACAGTAAAAGGGATTGAAATCTGAGGGATGGGAGAGCGACTATTACAAGAACACAGAGCATCATCTTCAATCGGATGATGAGAGCTCTAAAGAATGGATCTTCTCCAAAAAAGATGTCTTTGACCTCCATTGTATAGAGAAAAATGAGAGATCATAAGAGTTTGTAAAATCAACCCCTCTATTGTGGAAATTTTTTCTTTTTTATCTCTTCTCGTCATTGCTTTCTTGAGGTGAGATCAATAGCAAAGGCATAAGAGATAGAAAATTCACGCATTCCAACTCACACAACAACCTTATCTTGCTTCCAACTTCAATCTTCTCTCTGTCTTAGTCCTCCCGGCAGAAAAGATGCTAAGGGAATTAATAAGGAAATACTATTGGGCATTTGTTGGAAGAAAAGACGTTGATGTTCATAAACAACCTCCTTGGTACACTTGGATTCTGCAACTCCATATTTGCATGTTTGAACTGTGTTCGGTAAGTGAAGTAATCTCATATTACTTCATTATTGTTCATTACTATTTATAAATATTTCACAAAATTAATCTCTACTTTTGATTTTGTTCCACTGCATAAAAAGGTGGTTACCTAAAAAGAAGGGTGTTTTGGGTATTTTTTGGGGTTATGTTTTGATAAGCTTGTTGTTAGGATATTTTTTCCGGTGTTCTTTTTTGACAAGCTTGTTGCTGCTCGATGCTTTCCAACCATCTATTGCAGATTGTTCTGTAACCAAATTTCATAATTAAGTTCTCATGGTACAAAACATCTTATCTGTGAAAGTACAATCTCATACATTGCATCTGGAGTATCGTTATTAGCTGTGAGTTTTCTTCTTCTTTAATTGGGTTTTGGCCTTCTAATTTTGATCCTGCACGGCCACATACAGCCTGTCATTGGCCATAGCTCCATATTCGATGATCTATTTGTGATGTTCCCGACACCATATCTGCAACTCCATATTTGCTTGTTCGAGTTGTGTTTGGTAAGTGAAGTAATTTCATATTATTTCATTTATTATTTATTACTATTTATAAATACTTCACAAAATTATTCTCTACTTTTGATTTGTTCCACTGCATAAAAAGATGGTTACCTAAAAAGAAGGGTGTTTTGGGTATTTTTTGGGGTTATTTTTTGACAAGCCTATTAATGCTAGGGTATTTTTTCCGGTGTTCTTTTCTGACAAGCTTGTTGCTGTTCGATGCTTTCCAACCATCTATTGCTGCTTGTTCTGAAACCAACTTTCATAATTAAGTTCTTATGGTACAAAACATCTGGTCCATGAAAGTGCGATCTCATACGTTGTTACATCCAGCATCTAAAGTATCGTTATTAGCTATGAGTTTTCTTCTTCTTTAATTGGGTTTTGGCCTTCTAGTTTTGATCCTCCATGGCCACATACAACACGTCATTAGCCATAGCTCCATATTTGATGCTCTATTTGCGATGTTCCCAACACCATTTTCACCATCTCATGGACAATTAATTTATAATGAATATGAAGGCTACACACAAATTTTAAATTTTAAATTTCAAAGTTATTCATCCCAAGTTAAAAGGGAGGTGTTGAAATATTATGTTAGAATATCACCATATTTAGAAGATATTCATAATATTCTCGTAGGTATGGTAATATAAATTATTCTTTACTATATTTAGTTTATTGTATAACTCAATTAGTATTAATTAGTAACATTGACTGATTGTATTTCCATTATTTACTAGCCTCATTCTCCCTTCTCTTTTTTATATTTTATTTTTTACAATTTGGATATGGCCTCGATGTAACCTGTTGTTGGAGTGTTACATCTCACATTGAAAGCATGGAATTAAAAAGGAAAGAAGAAAGACTTAAGATAGAAAGAAAGTTAGAAGAGAAGAATTAGTTATTTCAGTTTATTCTGTTATTGTACTATTGATGTATTATAAATAGGACTCAAGTCTCGTGTATAATTCATTCATTACATTTCAGTAGTTTTACCAAGTCCAAGTCTCTTTTGCATACTCTGTTTTTGATAATTTCTCTTCACCAAGTTCAGATTCTTTTGATTCTCAACATGGTATCAGATTGAAAACTTAAAGCTTCTGCAACCTC
Source organism: Cyclocarya paliurus (assembly GCA_029856935.1). NCBI lineage: Eukaryota > Viridiplantae > Streptophyta > Magnoliopsida > Fagales > Juglandaceae > Cyclocarya > Cyclocarya paliurus. Next base: position 31,947,669 of record CM056953.1, read on the forward strand.
TACTCTGCCTTGCAAAATTCTGCTATGGAATTCTTGCATCGATTATCTTCTAGTTTCTTGCATTTTCTTGAAAATGAGTTATGCCAATTCTCCTCTTGTCAATCCTTCTTCATTTCATTCTTTTAATCAACCTCCTATCAATCCTTCAAATGACTCATCAAGTCCATATTACCTACATCCAAGCAACAATCCTGGTGCTTTGTTAGTATCAGAAATCTTCAATGGAGAGAACTATGTTGCATGGAGTCGATCGATAGTCATTGCATTGACAGTCAAGAACAAGGTACAATTTATAGATGGTTCAATCGTTTCTCCTTCTACTGATCAACTTGTTAAACACACAGCATGGTTAAAAGCAAATAATCTGGTTCTTTCTTGGTTGATGAATTCTATTTCAAAAGAAATACGAAATAGCTTGATGTTTGTGGTATCTGCTGTTGATCTTTGGAATGAACTTAAAGCCAGATATCTCAGGAGTGATGGGCCAAGGGTTTTCCATCTTGAGAAGTCTTTGAGTTGCATCAGTCAGGGTGTTGTTTCTGTTACTGAATATTTCAATACTTTTAAGACCCTTTGGGACGAGTACATCAGCTATAGGCCATTTCCAACTTGCACATGTGGCAAGATGGCAACATGCACTTGTGAACTTTTCAACTTTTTACAAATCAGACAGCAATCTGATTATGTACTCAAATTCTTGGTGGGGCTAAATGATTCTTATGCCTCTATCAGAAGTCAATTGCTGCTAATGGTTCCATTACCAAGTATGTCCAAGGTTTTCTCTATACTGCTTCAAGAAGAAAGTCAAAGGCAGCTTACAAATTCTGCTACATATAACGAGACTCATGCTTTGATGGCAAAGCAACTCAATCAGCAGAATTACCAGCCAAAATATTTCAAGGACAAACCAAAGAAATCTGCTCTGCACTGTACTCATTGTGGCTATAATGGTCACACAGTGGACAAATGTTTCCAACTACATGGTTATCCTCCTAGCTGGAATGGACCAAAGGGAAAAAGAAATGTGGCTTCTGCTCACGCTGGCATTACAACTCCAGAAGTCTCCAATCAAAATAGTAGTGAGCAACAAAAGTTTTATTTCACTCCAGAGGAATTTAATAAACTAATGGCAATTGCAAGTTCAGTACAGCCCAATTCTTCCAACCAGAATAATGTTCAACCAGCTGTTAATCTTGTTACATCTCATTTTTCTGGTAAAGTGCAACCTCTACTTAAACCAACTCTATTTTCTTCCAATTCTGTTGCTTCTAAACCAAATCCCAATTTATATTGGATTCTTGATATGGGTGCAACAGATCATATGATCTGTTCACCACTCCTATATCATTCTACACCTAAACCAATTAATACATCTATAAATCTTCCTAATGGTACTACAGTTCCAGCTACACACATTGGTACTGTATGTCTGTGGCGCCCCCAACTTTCATGTACGGACAAGCACGGAAATCGAGACACCCAGGATGATGACAACACTGTCACGCACCCCAACGACACGTGCCGAGTGTGTGAAATGCAACACGTGTACAACAATTGATACGCAGCGGAAAGGTTAAGTCAGATAACTAAGTACCAGAATTTAATACAATACAAAAATAGTACCGAAATCCACAAGTTAACATAATACAATTTTGTTGTTCATAAAACAACATCAAATAAAATATAAATACCAAATAAAGCATAGCCAAATGTCCATACTCCTTAGGCGGAGCCGCATCCTCGGGCTCAATCTCCTCAAAACCTGCATCAAAATCTGCAGTACCAATAAATGGTACCACAGGTAAGTAAAACCCAAAAATACTCCAAGATAACAAATATATAAATACAACGACCATTATGCATGCACACGATGACCCAAGTGCAAAACTCGAGAAAAACATCATTTCTCGAAAATCACAAGTTTTCCACGCACGCCAAAAATCACCATTTGGCACAATTAATAACCAGGAATAGTTACTTTTATTCCAATTTTAACCCGTATGCACCATGGCCTCCCCTAGGGACCATCCACATACCCTGGCTCCCTTCGTCACCCCACAGGTAACGACCATGCGAGTGATACAACACGGGTGATGCCCAGTTCCACGCCTACCGCGTACATAGCCAAGCATCCTCTGATCTCCGCCAGCACAAGAGATCACGGAGTCGGATCGAGAGCGCTACCATCTCGTCCAAGTCCCGAGCAACAGCTCCAGGGGACAACACTCAGTATATTCCGCTCCCGAGTGCCCAAAAGAGCTCCACCGAGATAATAACTCATCTCGGCTTGGGGGTGATACACACACATCCAAAAAAGTCATCTCAATTTACACACCCACGCATGCGTGCACAATGCCATGAAAACGACCAAATACCAATAACCAACAGTTCTCAACAATTTTTCAATAACCAACATAGTCTATCAGATAACCAATGCACAGTTTATAAAACAGGTTATTGTAAAAATATATTTAAATCTTAAAATTCTTTTGGATAAATACTTACAGTGCTTTAAAATAATTTATGGAGGATCACGGAGGAACTGGAAGCACCAAAACAGCAACTGTCACAGTGTAAAAACACTGTGGCCGAAACGCAGTGAAACTCAAATTTCACCCGGGGTCAAACGAAGACTTGAGAACGGTAGGGTAGGGCCTATGGGAGGTGGTGAAGCTGATGGTGTCGAAGGTTGGCCGTGGGTGGCGGCCGAAATAGCGGTTTTAAGGCCCAGAATGTCAAATCGGAGAGGGTTTCGTATAGGCGGCTCCGGCGACGGATCGGAGCCGGAAATGGGTGGAAAAGTTTGCTAGTGGGCCGGTGATGAAGTGGCTAGAAGATGGTGGCTGGAGGTGGCCAGACGGCGGCAGAATGGAGAGAAAACCACCGCGGGTTCAAACGACAACTGGCGGCTAACGGCGGCGAGGTTCGGCCGGAAATTGATGGGGCAAGGTCGCCGGTCGACGGGGAGTCTGGTGGTGCCAGCGGTGTCGACCACCGCTGGCCAACGGCAGCGCTGCACAGCAAAGGCCGAACGGCGTGAGAGAGAGGAGAGAGAGAGAGAGAAGAATCCGGGTCGGGCTGGGGGGAAACCGGGAGAAGAAAAAGAAAAAGAAGGAAAGAAAAAGAAAAAGAGAGAAAGAAAAAAAGAAAGAAGAAAAAGGAGATTCAGTCCTTTTTAACTTGGGTTTCGAAAGTGATCCAATGAAAAAGATTTTAAAACTGAAAGCTAAATAAAATAATCCAAACGCAGTGAAATATTTAAATAAAACAATAACTATTTTTTAAACAGTTAAAATAAATAAAACAATTTAACTCAAAATTAGCTAAAGTAAAATATTAAACTCTGACAAAACATCCTTTAAAATATAGAGGAATTAAATTGCAGATCACTAATTAAAATTAAATAAACGCAGTGAAATGCCTTAATAAAACAATAGAAATTTTAAAACCCACAAACAAACCAATTTAAATTAAAGATCAATTTAAATCCAAAACAATAATTAACAATAAGAAAGCCCAATAAAATAATTTTCACAATTTAAAATATTATAAAATAATAATTAAAAACTCCCATAATTTTAAAATAAAAAAAATTAATCACTAAATAAATCATCCATTAAAATACACTAAAATCTGGGATGTTACAATGTCTCTCAGATTCCTTACTTTTGCATAATGTCTTGTGTGTTCCTCATTTTTCATTCAATCTATTATCTGTTTTTAAACTCACTAAACAATCTAATCTTTCTCTTACCTTTATTGCTTCCCATTGTCTTTTACAGGACCAGTCAATGGAGAAGATGATTGGGATTGCTCTTGAGAAAGAAGGACTTTACCATTTGACTCAAGCTTCATCAAAAGCTAAAACCTGCAATTTTTTTCAGTTTAATTTTGTATCTATTGCTTTATCCTCTACTCGCAAACAATTACATATATGGCATTATAGATTGGGACATGTATCCAGTTCAAGATTACATTCCCTCAAACAGATTGAATCTGCTATCACTCTTGATTGTAATAATGTTTGTGACATATGTCCTTTAGCAAAGCAAAGAAGGCTTCCCTTTTCTATATCACAAAGTAATTCTAATAAAAGTTTCAATTTAATCCATTGTAATATATGTGGTCCTTTTGGCACTACTTCTTACTCTGGTTTTAGATATTTTTTAACTATAGTCGATGACTTTACAAGGTTACATGATTAAAACTAAATCAGAAGTGCCATCTTTAATCAAAACTTTCTGTAAAATGATAGCAAACCAGTTTTCTTCTTCTGTCAAAGCTATAAGGTCTGATAATGGACCCAAATTCTTACTCACAAAATTTTATCATAAATATGGTATTTTGCATCAGAGAAGTTGTGTAGAAACTCCATAACAAAATGGTGTTGTGGAGAGAAAACATCAACATCTACTGAGCACTGCTAGAGCCTTAATGTTTCAAGCAAATCTATCATTAATTTTTTGGAGTGACTGTGTGCTTACTACCGCACACATAATCAATAGAATTCTCACTCCTCTACTTCAAAATAAAACCCCTTTTGAAAAGCTTTTTAGCAAAACACCTAATCTTTCTCATCTAAAAGTTTTCGACTGCCTTTGCTTTGCATCAACTTTAACTAATCACAGACAGAAATTTGTTTCAAGAGCCACAAAGTGCATATTCCTAGGATATCCTTATGATATTAAGGGTCATAAACTCATAGATATAAACACCAATAAGATACTTGTTTCTCGGAATGTCATATTTCATGAAACAATTTTTCCTTTCCAAGTATTACCACAAAATCCTGAAACTCATTCCTTTATGTTTCCTATTTCACAAACTTTTTTAGATTCACCTTCTACCAACTCATTCTTCAATTCAAATCAAAATGTGGAATCTGAATCACCACATAACAATTCTAGTCTTATCTCTGAACCTCATGCACATATTGAATCAGATTCACCTTCTAAATCCAATATGGATTCAACATCTGATTCAACTGACCCAGAAATCTTACAACTCAGAAAATCAACCAGAATCAAACAAAAACCTTCATATCTGCAGGATTATTATTGTGGTAATGTCTCTTCATCTCAAAGTACAACTCAATCATCTACTTCAACTGACTGCTCTCCAGCTAAAGTTAATTTCTATTCTCTTCATCCTTTTCTTTCTACAAGTAGACTGTCTACATCATATAAAGCCTTTTTAACCTCTATCAACTCTTCAGAACCCAAAACTTATAAACAAGCTTCTAGACTACTTGAATGGCAAGCTGCTATGAAAAATGAAATTAATGCTTTGGAGTTGAATAAAACTTGGGAGCTTGTTACTCTTCCTAAAAATAAAAATACTATTGGGTGTAAATGGGTATTCAAAGGGAAATACAAAGCTGATGGAACTATAGAAAGACATAAAGCTAGATTGGCGGCAAAAGGGTGTACTCAGCAAGAAGGCCTAGATTTCTTTGATACTTTCTCTCATGTGGCCAAGATTACATCCATTCGATTACTACTTGCTGTAGCTGCAGCCAAATAGTGGCATCTCCATCAACTAGATGTCAATAATGCATTTCTACATGGAGATTTACATGAAGAGGTGTACATGGAATTGCCTCCTGGATTGGCTGTCCAAGGAGAACAGAAAGTCTGTCGACTTTTAAAGAGCCTCTATGGCTTAAAGCAGGCTTCTAGGCAATGGTTTGCCAAGCTATCCAATGCCCTCATTTCCTATGGATTTGTTCAAGGTAATTCTGACTGTTCTCTGTTCATCAAGAAATCTGAAGATTCCTTTATGGCCTTATTAGTCTATGTGGATGATGTGCTATTGGCAAGTGATAGCATTCTGGAAATTGAAAGGTTGAAGATCTTTTTACATGAAAAGTTCACTATTAAAGACTTAGGATAGCTGAAATACTTTCTTGGCTTGGAAGTTGCAAGGTCCAAAAATGGCATCTCATTATGCCAAAGAAAGTATATACTTGACATACTTGAAGACACTGATTTAACTGGATCAAAACCTGCTGCCTTCCCTATGGAATCTACCCTCAAGTTATCAGCCAATGATACCAATTTATATGAAGATCCATTAGATTACCGAAGACTTATTGGCAGATTACTTTACTTGACTCTCACTAGGCCTGATTTAGCCTATTCTGTACAAGTGCTCAACCAGTTTTTAGCAAAACCTACTGTCAGTCACCATCAAGCAGCCATTCGAGTATTGAGGTATCTAAAGGCCACACCAAGGCAAGGTCTCTTCTTCCCATCCTCATCAGACTTTCTATTAAAAGGTTTTTCAGACAGTGATTGGGCAGGCTGTGTAGATACTCGAAGGAGTGTCACTGGTTTTGCAATCTTTCTTGGCAACTCATTGATTTCATGGAAGTCAAAGAAACAAGTTACAATCAGTCGATCATCTGCAGAGGCAAAGTACCGAGCCCTTGCAACTACAACATGTGAAATTCAATGGCTTTTATATGCCTTACAAGACCTGGATATCAGTCATTCACATCCAGCTTTGTTATATACTAACAGTAAATCAGCAATGTCCATAGCCACGAATCCAGTTCAGCATGAGAGAACAAAGCATATCCAGATTGATTGCCATCTTATTAGAGAAAAATTGCAGCAGCATGTTATTAAACTCTTCATATTCCATCGAGATTTCAGCTAGCAGACATATTTACGAAGCCCCTTGAATCTCTACTTTTTCATCATAATCTTCGCAAGATGAACATCATTAACATCCATGTTCATCTTGAGGGGGGTGTTGGAGTGTTACATCTCACATTGAAAGCATGGAATTAAAAATGAAAGAAGAAAGACTTAAGATAGAAAGAAAGTTAGAAGAGAAGAGTTAGTTATTTCAGTTTATTCTGTTATTGTACTATTGATGTATTATAAATAGGACTCAAGTCTCGTGTATAATTCATTCATTACATTTTAGTAGTTTTACCAAGTCCAAGTCTCTTTTGCATACTCTGTTTTTGATAATTTCCCTTCACCAAGTTCAGATTCTTTTAATTCTCAACACATGTACATAATGAAAGATGAAGAGCATGAGGGTTTTTTTTTTTTTTTTTTTTGTCCGGAGGTTACAGATATTTGGCAAAGTCAAACGATGGTTTGAGGGTTTTTTAAATTTATGCTGTGAATATGACAACCCCGAGTTTTTTAATCTATTTTTGAAATTTATTGACTTCCTTCTGTAATTTGATTGAGCTCCAAACAGTATTTTCATAATGATACTATCACAATTATTTTTATAAATTTTTACATAATTATATTTTAAAATAAAATTATTTTTATAAAATTATGTTACTTTTATAAATTATTTTATAAAAATGTATCTCATTTAAAACCTAACCATTTAAATGATTGTGAAAAAGATTGTGACCTTTCGCAAACAATTCTTTTGGATCATGTGTATATGTGAATGGAATAATAGTTTAAAGTGGTCCTTTTTAATCAAATATAAAATAAATCTACAAGTTTTTTAGTCATTTTAGTTATATGGTTAATACTAGTTTGGATATAGAAATGGTTTCATTTCTTATAATCTCATCATTATAATTTTTTCAAATTTTCAGAAAAAATATAATAGATAATTCAACTTTTTCAAATTCTATAATAATAATAATATTAAAAAATAACATTCTAATAATATTTTATTTAATTTTTAACTATTATCTAAAATCATCTCATCATATCTCACCATTCAAACGAGGCTTAAATATTAAGATAGTCTATCTAGTTTTCCTTTTGGACATATAAATCTATATATTATAATTTTGAATTTTTACTGCATGTGTTTTAGGTTGCGTTTGGATAATAAAGTATTCTCAAATATTATGTAAATAATAAAATAATAAAAAAAAATATTAAATAATAATAAAATAAAAAATACCTGAAAATACTTCGTTATCCAAATTAGTGCTTTAAAACTTTGAACATTTTGATCTTTCAAGTTAGTAAAGCATTAATAAATCATTAAATATACCATGTTTACACTAATAATTGAGTGACAAGTGTACAAATATGAATTTTTTAAAATCATTTTAAAAAAAGGAAAAAGAAAAAACCTTAAACGTAGACTTGAGTAGAGCTTGAGTTGCGTTCCGACATGACCGAGGCCACGAGACCCGGATCCAACTGGGTTGAGTAAGGTGAAGATTGAAAAAAGTTTTAAGTAATAATAATTATAAATTTTAAATAGATAAATTTTATACGTAATATTTATAAAAAAATTGGTCTTATTAATAAATAATAATTTTTTTACACTTTTTTAGGCGGGATTTACTTTTTTATAAGAGTTTGTATAGGACTTATCTATTTAGATTTATACAAATTATTTCTCGTCAAACTAATCATTATAAATTTTCTAAACTTTTAAATTAAAATAAAAAAAATTAATTATTTTAAATTTTAAAATAAAAATAATATTAAAAAATATATGTACTAACTATATTTTAATTTTATAATATTTTTTATTTAACTTATTCTCTCTCATTTTCTAAAAACTAATAAATATTTAATTCAAATTATTTCACTACTATTCACAAGCTATCTTATAATTATTTATAAAATTCTCATCTCCTTTCATTTTTCAAACATTCTAAGACAATGCATAAGCATGACTCCACGTTGCTTGTATGCAAACAAGTCAGTGCCTAGGTCATGCAACATATGTGTTTTATGTTTTCATTTTTAAATTTGAGAAATGATAGTTGCAGTTATGAATGTGCAACCATCGCACAATCATTTTAAATAAATAAATAAATATGAGATCTACATAAAAAAAATTATTTTATTAATAAATTTTACTTTTTTTCAAAATAATTATACGACGTTTATACATTTCATGATTGTGTAACGCTACTTTAAATATTTAATGAATCAGTCCGGTTTAGAACGGATGTGCTTTTCTCCCGTGATTATGGAAACCAATAAAAGATGGACACATAAGCACTCACATAATAAGTTAATGAGCCGCACCACAGGAGATTTCTAGCAAAAAAAAAAAAAAACTTGGAATTTCTTCTCATAGCCACGGCCCACTTTAGATTTTGCCTTTCTCTTACGATTTCTCTCTACTCTCGGCCTCTACGATTTTTTCTTCCCACCACCGTCAACCATTCGCTGTCGCTGGGACCATTTCGCTGCCGTCTGGAATTGGGAAAAAATGATAAGAGCTTGGTATCTTTTTCTTTATTTCATTATTTTTTTATTTTATTTTTTTAAAAATTTTATTAAATTCTTTAATAATAAACTCGCACTTTTGACGAGAAAAATCGTAATTACATCTAAAATTCAAAACACAACTCGGTAAGAGCTTGATATCATATGCATGCATGTATAAGATTAATTCAGTCGCAATTAATCTTACACAGGCCACCATATATTATGTATCTGCTACTTTCTTGAAATGGAAGAACAAAAAGTAATTCCAGACGATCTTTGTGACTATGTTTAACTGCCCCGGCCACCATCCCCACGTACGAAATAACTGACTTAACTGCTAGATAAACTGATCTCTTAAACTAAATTTCTATATTAGTTATTTCTTACCAAACATTTAATTAATTCAAAAAAATAAAGACTTCGTATTAATGTGACTGCATGAAAAAGACTTCCTTCTGGAAGACCTACTTTATTGAAAATAGATGACAATTAAAATAGACCTACTTTAAGACCATGACTCGGTTATGCCTAGAACCACAGATGACCCCTACGGAAGTATCTGTACTGGACCAGTTTTTTGTCAAATGATTTTGGGGATCAAAAGAAAAATGAGCTTTCAAGGCAAGAAGAGCAGATTGATCCGTGGTAATGTTGGGAGTTGCTGCCAAGGCAATGTTAAACCCGCACACCAAATAAAGCATCAGGAAACTTGTTGGGGCAGCCATGTGAAGTGTATGTCGGTTTAGGCACTCAAATTGAGGATAAACAAGTGAGACTGATGGTGAAAAGAGATTGCAGCCAAAGAAGGATTATCAGCAAGCACACAACAAATTCCAGTTTAATAAATTGGCTATGTAACTTTTCCTTTTTCTGTTAGAACTTCTCTATTTTTTGTTTTTCCACCCTTTCCATCTGATAAGAAATTAAATGGAAATAAATATCTCTTTTATTTCAAACCTAAAAACGATCAGGGTTTCTACATACGTCACATCTGATGGCATTTTACATTTATCAAAATGTTATACGACTGGAAGTTTGATTCATGGAAGTCATAATGGTTTAACCTACAAATAATTGAAACTCAAAAGCCTTAAATCCCAGCTAGAACACAAAAGTCTGGGTTTCGCATTTAAAACATCTACCAACTACCAAGCATTCACATTGAAGTCGAAATTGAAGCTCGCTCTCTTTTTTGTTTGAATCTCCGAATTCGGATAAGAATTTGATAATTTTTTCCCAAGTTAAGTATCTTAGAGAGAAGCCTCCACAAACACAAGAGCATAAGCCAACAAGAGAGATAAAGAGTATGGAGTGCAATCAGATGATCTATATCGCCACAGCAAAGATTTTGTTCATCTTATTCGTCTCTCGTGTTCTTCCATCAGCATCTGCATCTGCATCTGTCTGTGAAGATCTAACCGATTGCCTAGCTCTTCTGAAGTTCAAAGAAGCCATAACAAGTGATCCCAAGAGTTATCTCCAAGATTGGAACAAAGCCAATTCCTTGTGCAACTGGACTGGAGTTGCATGCCATCCACATCTCGAAGATCGTGTCATCGCTCTTGAGCTCATTAACATGGGCTTACAGGGAACTATTTCACCATTCCTATCCAATCTTTCCCTTCTCAGCACCTTGTCTTTGCACCGCAACCTGCTTGAAGGAAACATACCACCCTCACTTCAAGGCTGTCAAAGCTTGAAAATCTTGAATTTGAGTGACAACAATCTATCTGGAATTCCGAAGGAACTTGGGTGGATGAAGAACCTGACGCACTTGGGTCTCGCTATAAACAACCTCACTGGAGTCAACCATCATTTCTATCAAACCTGACAGGCCTAATAAACTTAGAGTTGGCCGTAAATTTCTTCACTGGGAAGATCCCTCCACAGCTTGGAGCTCTCGCAAAGATGTAGATTTTGAACTTACACACTAACATTCTTGAGGGAACGATACCTAACTCGTTGAGCAACTGCACCGCATTACGTGAAATTTGGATGCTTGAGAATTTGTTAAGTGGAGACATCCCTTCAGAATTGGGTGAAAAGCTCCAAAACTTGCAGACGTTGTACTTGTGGGGTAACAGGCTCTCTGGGGAAATTCCAGTGACCCTCTCGAATCTTTCCCATCTGACACTCCTTGATCTTAGCTTGAACAACTTCAGTGGGGAAGTTCCACAAGAGTTGGGGAAGTTAAAGAACCTTGAGAATCTTCAACTTCATAGCAATAACCTGGGAGGCAGATCTGGCAACTCTTCCCTCAGTTTCTTAACAGCACTCACAAACTGTTCGTTTCTGAAGAAATTGCACTTGGGTTCATGTTTGTTCACAGGAAATCTACCTGATTCCGTTGGCGCTCTTTCAAAAGAACTTTCTTACTTCAACATTTTGAATAATAGAGTATCAGGAGAGATACCAGGAAGTATAGGTAACTTGAGCGGCCTTGTGCGCTTAACTTTGCGGTACAACTTACTGGATGGAAGAATACCAGCAGCACTCGGAAAGCTTAGACAGTTGCAGATATTAGACTTGGGCAAAAACAGGCTTTTTGGAGTAATTCCCGAGGACATGGGGAACATGACTAATCTTGGTTTGCTGGATGCTAGTGATAATTTGCTTAATGGGTCGATTCCCTCTACACTTGGTAATCTCTCTCGATTGGAGTTTCTTTTCTTGTCTCAAAACCACTTGTCAGGAAACCTTCCCATTGAACTCACCCAATGTTCTCTTATGATGCGTCTTGATTTATCCTTCAATGCCCTAAGTGGGTCAATTCCCAGAGAGATCAGCAGCTTTTCCAAGTTGGCTTTCTCACTCAACTTGTCAAACAATAACTTTCAAGGAGAGGTGCCTGCAGGCATAGGGAAACTGGTATATGTGCTGGCAATAGACTTGTCAAAGAATAGGCTTTCCGGTGCCATACCAAGTTTAATTGGAAGTTGCATATCATTGGAGCATTTGAACCTATCCCATAACATGCTTGACGGTACAATCCCTGAGGCCTTGAAGCTGATCACGCATCTTAAAGTGCTGGACTTGGCTCACAATCAATTAACTGGTGATTTTCCAATATGGATCATTAATAGTCAATTTCTCATTAATCTTAATTTATCCTACAATAGTTTGACAGGAGAAGTTCCAAATACTAGAAGGTTCAATAGAAGCTCATTCATGGGGAATTTGGGGTTGTGTGGTGGTTCTGAACTACTTGGTCTTCCTCGCTGTGAAGCTCAGAAGCAAAAGAAAAAGAGAAACAAAAAGTTCTACTATGTCTTAGCAATTACATTGAGCTGTACCCTATTATTTTTGGTGTTGGTTGCTGTCTTTGTTTACTGTTTCTTCTTCAAGAAAGAAATTGTAAATCTATCACATTCAAAACTAATGTCTTCTCCAATAAACTTTGGAAACCGAACTTTTACTCAAAGGGAACTCGAAATTGCAACAGCTGAGTTCGATGAGGCAAACTTACTGGGAAGGGGAAGCTATGGATCAGTTTATAAAGCAATCATTGATGATGGAAATTCTGTTGTGGCGGTAAAGGTTTTGCATGGAGAGTCTATTCAGAGTTTGAAAAGCTGTAAAAGAGAATACCAGATATTATCTGGAATCAAGCACCGCAATCTGGTTAGAATGATTGGATCCGCCTGGAGTTCACAGTTCATAGCTATAGTTCTGGAGTATGTGGGCAATGGGAACTTGGAACAGCATCTTTATCCGAATGGATCAGAAATAGGCAGCTGTAACTTGAAATTGAGAGACAGGCTGGGAATAGCCATAGATGTTGCCCATGGATTGGAATATCTACACGAGTATTGTTTAGATCAAGTCATACATTGTGATCTGAAGCCACAAAATGTGCTTCTGGACAGTGATATGGTGGCTCATGTTGCAGATTTTGGGGTTGGAAAGCTCATTTTAGCCGACAAACTAAGAGAACATGTTAGCACAACAAATTTCCTACGAGGATCAATTGGTTATATACCCCCAGGTATGCATGTGATAGGTTGTGATGATGTCGTTTCTTCATATGCCTCGTATATAGGAAATGATTTCGATTATTTTCTTTCTACTCAATAAAGCTTTTCATCTCATAATTCTTCCCAACATATTTTCATTTCTAAGCATAAATAAGTCAATTTTGAAAGTAATGTTACTTCAAAATTTATTTAGATTTTTCAAGCAGATTACTGTCAAAATAGGGTCCATTATGACAAGATCTTTGTGAACAAGAATCCTAAACAACAGAAGAAAATATTTGTCAAGGCTCCAAAATTGTTTACACAGTAACTTATGAACTAAATTGTGAAACACTTTCCGCTAACGATTCCAGTTGCTTTGAAACAGAATATGGACAGGGAATTAAAGTTTCCACTAGAGGAGACGTATATAGTTTTGGTATCATGCTGCTAGAGATGATGACTCGAAAGAAGCCCACAAGCGAATTGTTTTCAGATGGGGCTGATCGCAGGAATTGGGTGGATTCTGCATTTCCAGATCATATTATGGATGTTCTGGACACCTCATTAAAGCAGAAGACAAATTCAGGGGATTCAAGCTGTGCTTTACAAAGGTTTGAGCAATGCTGCTTGGAAATGCTTGACTCAGGGTTGATGTGCACACAGGAGAATCCACAAAAACGACCACTCATGTCTTCGGTGGCACAAAGGCTGGAGAATATTCGGAAGGAACAAGGATATTGTTAGGGGATTGTAAAATACTCATATTATAGTAGATTTGCCTTCCAAATAATGCGTGGACGTATGCCTTGTGGCGAACTACGTAAATCTGTGTATCTTTATCTCTATTTACATTTTCACTTCTATGGATGTATGTACTTGCACCGTACTATTGCTCTGGACCGCCATTGTGGATTTTAGACCACAACCTCAAGCCTGGACCACCTCAATGGGCTCAGAATGACTCTTTCTCCCGTTTCAGCTTATTGTGCAATTTTTGGCATTAACAGCTAGCATCATCTGTGGCAATGACTTATTCTCTACACTGGAAGCTGGAGAATAATAATTTTCCAGCTTACCAATCCGTCTTCGAAGGAGTAGATAAATTTTTCCTTAGACAACTATTCTCAACTTTTCACCTCTTATTTTTATTTCATTAGTAACATTATTACAAAAATTGGACGAGTGCACCTTTCTATTTGTGATGTTCCCAACACCATTTTCACTATCTCATCGACGATCAATTTATAATGTATACAAAGGCTACACTCAAATTTTAAATTTTAAATTTCAAAATTATTCATCCCGAGTTTAAAGGGAGGTGTTGGAATATTATGTTAGAATATCACCATACCTAGAAGATATTCATAATATTCTAGTAAGTATGGTAATATGAATTATTCTTTACTATATTTAGTTTATTGTATAAATCAATCAATATCAATTAGTATCATTGATTGATTGTATTTCCATTAATTTTTAACCTCATTCTCCTATAAATAGTAACATATATTATGTATTAAGATACTAGAGAACAATAAAGAAGTAGCCCTCAAAATTTCTCTCTCTCTCTCCCCTCTCTTTTGTATATTTTAATTTTTACAATTTTGATGTGGCCCGGATGTAACCTGTACATAATAAAAGATGAAGAGCGTAAGGGTCTTTTTTTTTCTTTTTCTTTTTCTCTCTTTTTTTTTTTTTTTTTTTTATGTCTGGAGGTTACAGATATTTGGTAAAGTCAAACGTTGGTCTGAGGGTTTTTCAAATTTATGTTGTGAATACTGACAACACTGATCTTTTTAATCTATTTATGAAATTTATTGACTTCCTTCTGTAATTTGATACTATCACAATTATTTTTAAAAACTTTTACATAATTATATTTTAAAATAAAATTATTTTTATAAAATTATATTACTTTTATAAATTATTTTATAAAAATATATCTCATTTAAAACCTAATCATTTAAATGATTGTGAAAAAGATTGTCACCTTTCGCAAACAATTCTTTTGGATCATGTGTGTATGTGAATGGAATAATAGTTTAAAGTGGTCCTTTTGTAATCAACTAAAAAATAAATCTACAAGTTTTTTAGTAATTTTAGTTATATGGTTAAGGTGGTTGGGATACAGAAACGGTTTTATCTCTTCTCATCTTCTCATTATAATTTTTTTAAAATTTTACATAAAATATAATAAACAATTCAACCTTTTCAAATTCTATAATAATAATATTCTAATAATATTTTATTCAATTTTCAGTTATTATCTAAAACCATCTCATCATATCTTACCATTCAAACGGGACTTAAATATTAAGATAGTCTTTCTAGTTTGCGTTTTGGACATATAAATCTATATATTATAATTTTGAATTTTTACTACATGTGTTTTAGATTGCATTTGGATAATAAAGTATTCTCAAATATTATGTAAATAATAATAAAAAAAATAATAATAGAATACTGAATAATAATAAATAATAATAAAATAATAAATATTTGAAAATACTTCATTGTCCAAATTAGGCTAAACTTTTAACATTTTGATCTTTCAAGTTA
This sequence comes from Cyclocarya paliurus, assembly GCA_029856935.1. Lineage (NCBI taxonomy): Eukaryota > Viridiplantae > Streptophyta > Magnoliopsida > Fagales > Juglandaceae > Cyclocarya > Cyclocarya paliurus. Next base: position 31,963,351 of record CM056953.1, read on the forward strand.
GTAAAGCATTAATAAATCATTAAATATACCATGTTTGCACTAATACATGAGTGACAAGTGTACAAATATTAATTTTTTAAAATCATTTTAAAAAAAGGAAAAAAGAAAAAACCTTAAACGTACGACTTGAGTAGAGCTTGAGGGCTCGTTTGGATCCCAAACTGAGTTGAGTATCCTCCACTTTTAAACTCGTTCAAACATCCAAACATCCCAAAACTGCATCCTCTTGACAGAATTCGGTGAATTCATTCCTGTAGATGAAAATGACTAAAGGTTGTACTTTTTACCAAACCATTAATGTCAACACTCTCTTTCTTCTTACAAACATTTATTTTCTTTATATTTTTTTTGGCTATCATCTCTCTCTCTCGGTTTGTGCGGGAAACAAGAGAAAAATTTCATCAAACTGCGCGTGGGAGAACAAAAATGTCAGGTCAACAGTAGTGGGCCTCAATTTTTTTACAACTTTCTATAAATATATCTAAATTTATCTTAACATCCAAACACAATAAAAACTCATTTTAAGTGGACCCCACCAAACTCATTTAACAATCTCAACTCACTACTATTCATAAAAAACTCAACTCAACTCAACTCAGTTCAACATCCAAACGCAGCCTGAGTTGCGTTCCGACATGACCGAGGCCACGAGACCCGGATCCAACTGGGTTGAGTGAGGAGACAATTGAAAAAAGTTTTGAGTAACAATAGCTATAGTTTTAAATAGAAAAATTTTATATATGATATTTATAAAAAAGTAGGTCTTATTAATAAATAATAATTGTTTACACTTTTTTAGGTGAAATTCACTTTTTTATAAGAGCTTGTATAAGACTTGTCTATTTGGATTTGTACAAATCATTTCTTTTCAAACTAATCTTTATAAATTTTTCAAACTTTCAAATTAAAATAAAAAAAAATATTTCAAATTTTAAAATAAAAATAATATTAAAAATATATATATATTAACTATATTTTAATTTTATAATATTTTTATTCAACTTATTCTCTCTCATTTTTCAAAAATTAATAAATATTTAACTCAAACTATCTCACTACTATTTACAAACTATTTTATAGTTATTTATAAAATTCTAATCTTATCTTATTCTCCGAACATTATAAGACAATGCATAAGCATGACTCGATGTTGCTTTTATGCAAACAAGTCAGTGTTGCTTGTATGCAAACAAGTCAGTGCCTAGGTCATGCAACTTATGTGTTTTATGTTTTGATTTTAGAATTTGAGAAATGGTAGTTACAATTGTGAGTATGCAAGCGCCGTATAATTATTTTAAAAAATAAATAAAAAAAAAATTCACATAAAAAAAATTTTAATTTTTTAATAATAAACTTCGCTCTTTTTTAAAACAATTACGTGATACTTAAGCATTTGCTCTCGGCCTCTACGATTTTTTCTTCCCACCACCGTCAACCATTCGCTGTCGCTGGGACCATTTCGCTGTCGTCTGGAATTTGGAAAAAATGATAAGAGCTTGATATCTTTTTCTTTATTTTATTTATTTATTTTTTAACTCCATTAAATTTTTTATTGATAAATCCTCACGGAGAAAAACCACGGCCGTGGTTACATCAAGGCCTGTAAAATTCAAAAGACAAAACACAACTCGATAAGAGCTTGATATCATATGCATGCATGTATATATAAGATTAATGCAGTCGCAATTAATCTTACACAGGCCACCATATATTATGTATCTGCTACTTTCTTGAAATGGAAGAACAAAAAGTAATTCCAGACGATCTTTGTGACTATGTTTAACTGCCCCGGCCACCATCCCCACGTACGAAATAACTGACTTAACTGCTAGATAAACTGATCTCTTAATTCCTTCACTTCCCATTTCACTAGCTATAGCTAGCTACTATCTCCATTACTTGGGCGTATTGGATCAGAGGAATTACGTACAGATCATCAATGGCTTTAATTCCTTCAGTAACAAAATTAGTACTCTTTGTCTATCATGTCATAATTTTTACCACAATATTTTTTATCGCGTTGGTTGCTGTATCTGCGTCGTCATTTCAGTTCCAAGTTGGTGGTGAGAGAAGTTTGGTGATGACTATTGGAACACATCATCAAGAAGACACCAATTCAAAGTCAGCTACAGATAAAGATAAAGTTCAACAAACAGGTGAAGATAACAAGAAACAATTAGATGAAGATAAAGCAAATCAGAGCAGCAAAAGATAACGTCTTATCTCGTTTGAATATTTGAAAAATCAGTGTATATAACTTATGATGTAAATAAAAGATTATGTACAAATTTACTCTATAAATAAAAGTCTAACGTCCACCAAATTGGGTGAGACAATTACATTGAAATCAGTGTGCAAATATAAGAAACAAAAGGTTACACCAATGACGTGAAATTTCAACCTTTTGGATTTATTTTATTTTATTTTGAAGTCCCAAGTAGTGTGGAAGCTGGTTTAGAGAAGCATTAGTTGGTACAGGTACTTTTGCAAAAAAATTAGGTTTGAACACCACCATGTGGCTGAGCTAGCTCTAGCTAGAGTCCAACAAAAGAAAGAGCAGATGGCTGGTGCTGGGTTTTCTTGATGTCATGTTTCGCGGGCTTGAGCAACAATGTTTGACTAGTTCTCAATAGGTGTTAACTAGTCCTCAATAGGTGTTATTTGGAACTTTCGACAGTGTTCCGGTGCGGCTATACGATGGAGATGTGTATGTCCATAACAATAGATAGAAAATAAGTGCAAAGAAAGTAAAGAGATAAGAAGATGCGTACAACCAAGATTTACGTGATTCGGCAACAGGCCTACGTCCACGGTAGTTTGGGAAAGGGAGTCTCCACTATATAATATATTTGTTTGCAGTTACTTATGGTTCTTCATATCTCACTGTATAGAGAAAGTTAGAGTTCTTCCTGTTGGAGACCTTGTCTTCCTCGAAAGGTTGCTGAAGAAGAAGATGATCTGATTAATGGAGAGTTTGAGTCGGTATCTTTAGTCCTCTGGCTGAAGGCTTTTTATACATTTCTCTGTTACGTGCGTCAGTTTGCAGTGATGGGACCTAACCCCTTTACGTATGTCAACTTCTCTTCTCTTACTACTTTCCCTTTGTCCTGCTAGCCCCCTGCCGCCACCTGCCTACTCCACGTCCCTTCTTTTCCCCCACTCTTATCCCTTTATCTTGCCCTCTAGTGGTGGCCTAGTTGGCTGGCCCAACTATGGGCTATGGTATTTTATGTTATATTTATTATAGATTGTGATATTAAATATATGAATTTATAGAATGTAAGTTATTATTTATTTTCGTGAACCATTAGTTCAATAGTAAGGGTGTGTTGTTTCAAAGGAAAAGGTATGGGTTCAAACCACCATAGTTACACTTTGTTTGTTTAATTTTAACAATGCATGGAATTAATCCAAGGGGAGCGTGGGCCAGGCTCGAAGAGGTATAATGCTTAGGTCGAAGAGGTACCATGCATGAGTCGAAGAGACACTATGCTTAGGCCGAACAAACACAATGCTTGGCATGGGCTGAAGAGGCATAATGCATGGGCCGAACTAGCCCGTTTAAAGACCCACTTGGATGGGTGCAATGGTTCAAAATATATTCATAAAAAATGGTGAATTGTGGGTTTTGAACCAATGACCTCCCTTGGAGAAGGGAGGTGTCCTATTACTTGACCAGGCATACCCCTTTGATCTTTAAGTGAAACAATATAACCTTTAAACCAGTAACTGCTAGTTGAAAAGTTACAAGTTAAGAGTTATGATCTTTCACATGGTGTCACTTCATTCTCTATAAATAGGGGATGAGACCCACGAATTTATTTATTCTATTATCTCATATCTTCAGTTACTTACACAATTTTGTAGAGAAATTTTGAAAGAAAAATTTCAAAATTACTATCTGCAGTTAGTGACTTTGTTGTATCATGGAGGTGAATTGCTTGTAACCCAGTAGCAAACTCTTTCAAGTGGAGGTAATTATCACTTTAAAGATAGTGTTCTACACACTTCAAAGTCGCATTTATTTTCATATTACTATATCCGCATAATTTTCTTCAATATTTTATCCCTCCACAGGTTGGTGATGGGACTCAGTAGCATCAACAACAATATTTTCCACCTTTTATTTTTGTTCTTCTCGAAAGTGACGTAAGCCGCGTACTGGAAGAGATGGTAAATATGGGTGTGTTGATTGGTTTGATTTGATTTGTGCCATCTGACAGCTAATTTTTGTACTTTTTTTTTCATCATGGTTCAAGACATGAGCTTCTAATTTATCAAGTTAGGGAGAAAGGTTGTGCTTGTTGCTCTGTTTTATAATACAATACTGCTAGGCACAGTCATCTTATGCAAATGCTATGCAGTCGGCTGACGTGGTGTCATGCCACGTCAGCTGATTTAATTTTTTTTTTTTAAAGAAACGGAAACAAAAACAAAAGAAAAAGAAAACTGAGAAGAAAATTGAAATCCAAACTTCCCGCTTCAAAAACTGCTGCTCTGCGTGCGAGAGGAGACCAGGTGAGGGTGTGTGAGAGAGGGTTGGTCCAACCAAAGTACCTCTTTCATCGTGTGGAACCCATAAGATTGGGTGGGTTTGCATTGTTGGGTGGGTCGCGTCGGTGGGTCAAGCCCTAGCTTTTGGGTGGGCTTGGTTTGGATCAAGTTCTTGGGCCAGCACCTCGGGTCAGGTTTGTGGGCCCTTACCTTGGGTTAGCTTCGTGGGCGGCCTGCACCTCGGGTCAGTGACGAGCTTTGTGGGTCGGATTTTGTGGGCGGCCTGCACCTCGGGTTAGTGACGAGCTCAGTGGGTCTGGTTTTCGTGGGCGGCCAGCATCTCGGGTCAGCGATGAGCTTCATGGGTCAGCTTCGTGGGTTTGGTTCAAGTGGGTTAGCTTCGTGGGTAATCCCGTCACCACGCAGTATGTTTTATTTTTGCTTCCACTTCGCTTCAATCTGCAATTTTGCATTGTTAATCCATCATGATTTAGTCTATTTTCCTTGCATAGCATGTTGATTTAGTTATTGTTAATAAGTTTTTTGCATTGCATAGAGTTAGACTAAAATTTCTTGGCTGAAAATACATTACATAGAGTTAGATATGTAGAAAGAAATTGGCTGAAAATACATTGCATAGAGTTAGAATACATTGCATTGCACAGAGTTTAGATATGTAGAAATTTGTTGGCTAAAATTATTTTTTTCTGGTTAAATATTGTGGTTTAATTATTGTGGTTTAGTTGTAAACATATGTTTCTAGGTGCATGAACAGAGGATTGCATGTGGAGAGTTGGTTTAGTCATCGCTATTGATGGGTTTGGTACATGTCTAGCATGTGTAAAAATTTTATTTGATTAAATCAAATTTTGATATGTTTTTTTTTCTTCGAAGAAGTATGTACAATATTAGTATTCACTATTGGTCGATTGAATTAATTTTCCTGAAAACTTATGAAAGACTGACCTTGGATATTGAACAACTTGTACAAGGCATGGGAAAAGGAAAAGAACACTCATCTCCGCTAACACCATCTAGCTCAAATCCCCAAAACTTAGTATGTTATTTCATAATGAAAAAATTTATTGCAACTCAATATTTAGCATTCTAATTATTATTATTATTTTTATGTTAGGACATCTCTCAAACTGGTTTATTAAACTATCCAAATTACATGCACGATTACTTTGGACCAGTGCCTGCATGGTCACCAGCTTTTCTACCATATCAAGATGGCAACAAAAATCCAAGCAACATTCAGGTGGTTTTTCAACTTCGTTCTTGTCTTTTAGTTATTAGGTAATTATTTTTTATGTTGTTTAAATGTTTTCCTTTTTTTTTTTTAAGCAAAACGTTGGTTACCCATTTCAATATGGGATGAGACCTCCGAGGCCATTTATCAGTACAAGCCATGCAACGAGCACAAGATTTTTTCAAGAAAGTCCACCCAATTGTCTGGAAATTGAAACACCATCTACATCTAGTAAAGTTGATGAAGAAATTCTGTTGGATAGACCAAATGAACGGGAAATTGATGATGGCACTACCGGTACACCACAAGTAGTGCCATCATCGGATGGAGACGATATAATTGAGGAGCCAAAGTCAGGGATGAGTTCAATTCGTTTGAAAATTTACTGAGCTATTATAAGCAATATGCTAAAAAAGACGGGTTTGGGGTGATAACACAAAAAAGTGAGAAATAAGAGGATTAAAGTGTCAGATATGTCACCCTTGGTTGTACAAGGGGAGGGAAGGCCCAGAATAGGAGTTCCAATGTTGCCAACCCACGGCCTACGGGAAAGACGGACTGTAAGGTACGAATTAATGCCTTAAGAGTCGAGGGGAAGATGCGGATCACAACAGTCCATAATACACATAATCATGGCCTCAGCCCACAGAAATCCCGCTTCTTTCGATGTAATAAAGAAGTGAGTGAGACCGTTAAAAGAGTCCTAGACACAAACGACTTAGCTGGCATCCGATTGAATAAGAGTTATGGATCTCTTGCCGTTGGTGCAAGTGGCTTCGAGAATCTTCCATTTCTGGAAAATGATTGTCGCAACTATATCGACAAAGCACGACATCTACAGTTTGGTGCGGGTGGTGCTGGAACACTTCAAGATTATTTTATGAGGATGCAATATAAAAATAACGGATTTTTTGCGTTGATAGATTTAGACGATGACGAGAGGTTGAAGAATGTTTTTTGGGCAGATCCACGTAGTCGGGCAGCCTACTAGGATTTTGGTGACGTGATCACATTCGACACCACATACTTGAAAAATAGGTATGGGATGCCTTTTGCACCATTTATTGGTGTAAATCACCATGGGCAGTTGATTCTTTTGGGAGCTGGGTTAATTTCCAGTGAGGACACGGAGACCTTTACGTGGCTATTTCAAATCTGGTTGCAGTGTATGAACGGTATAGCTCTTAAGGCTATTATTACTGATCAAGACAGAGTAATGAAAAATGTAATTGCTATTATCTTTCCTGACACTCGACATAGATTATGTTTGTGGCATATATTGAAGAAAGTCTCTAAGAAACTCAGGTCATATGTTACCTATAGAAGTGGGCTGAAAACTCAACTAATGAAATACGTGTACGACACACAAACAATTGAGGAGTTTGAGGAATGTTGGGCTGAGTTTATTAAGACATATGACTTACATGACAATGCGTGGTTGAAGAGTTTATATGCAGAGCGTGAGCATTGGGTACCGGTATTCCTTCGAGAGCACTTTTGGGCTGGAATGAGTACAACCCAACGCAGCGAGAGTATAAATACTTTTTTTGACGGTTATTTTCATTCAAAGACAAATTTGAAGGAGTTTGTTGACCAGTTTGACAATGTGCTGAGAAAGAAAATTGAGAATGAAAATCATGCAAAATTTCAGTCATTTAACCAAACTATTCCCTGCGTATTTAGATCCCCAATTGAAAAGAAGTTCCAAGAGATGTATACTAACGCTAAATTTAAGGAAGTTCAGCAGCAAGTAATATGTGTGCTCGATTTGGATCCATTTCTACTTACATCGGATGGTGTATTGAAGAGTTATTTGGTTGAAGATGAAGTTCGTATTGAGGAGTTCAGTAAACTGGTTAAATATTCGGTAGACTTTAATGAGGAAGACTGCAATGCTAAGTGTTCTTGTGGGTTATTTCAGATGAGGGAGATTTTGTGTAGGCATATTTTGGCCGCATTTAAATGTAACGGTATAAAATCATTGCAAGAGCGATACATTCTAGACCAATGGAGGAAATACATCAAGAGGAGATACACGTTAATCCGCACTAGCTATGACGCAGGGGATCAGATGCCAAATGGTAATAGATATTCAATTCTGTTGAATATGTGTTATGGGATGATAACTTAGGCAGCAGATTCTAATAAGCAATTTGAAGATGTAAAGAAGAGGATACATGAGATGACTGAATGTTATCGTGGTCGGTCACGCAACTTATCTTTGACCCAAACTGGTTCTTACATGGACGAATTTTATTGTCTATTAAAATGGTTACTTCTTTAATACTTATATAATTTCTATAATTATATGATGTCTTACTTACTAGTTATTTGCCCCAGGTTCAAATGCTAGTTTGAGTATACTGGACACAACTGCAGATGACAGTTCACAACAAGTCAAGAGTCTACTTGTTGTCAGAGGGAAAGGAAGACCCTTATCTCTAAGGAGAGCATCCAGGATGGAGACAGAGTTGCAGAAGGTTAAAGGCAAAAAGAAGAAAACACAGGCCAGAGGGAAAGTTAAACAAGTTCATGTTTTAACGGTATTTAGGTGAATTAAAAATAAATATGTTCATGTGTAATTATTTTAATAATGTAAACTTAGAGTACTGAGTATTTTTACTTATTATTTTATTATATAATGTCTTAGCGAGATGAATGGGATACACTAGAAGGAGAGACACAAGCCATGGGCTCGCGTAGGAATTTATTTGGGCCATCGGAAGTAGAGATCACAAATGTTGATATAGACGTCTTAGCTTTTGACAGTAGTGGAACCCATCACCAAGAACCATTGATTGGTACTCATTTCTAAACTTTGCATTGTTTAATTGTAATATTGACATGGATTAATAATTGTAATATTTATATGGATTAATCCTAGCAGATTTTTTTGGGTTGGATGGCATACAATCGGACCATCTTGGGTTATGATGGATCACAACTAGTGCTTTGGAAAAGGATTGGCAAGTTTGAAGGTTTTGTAATTATTTTTGTAAGAAGGAAGGTTGGGTTGGGTTGGGTTGGGTTTTAAGGGTTGGGTGAGACAATTTTGTAATTATGTTTGTGGGAAGTAAAGCTTGGCAAGCTTGAAGGTTTTGTAATTATTTTTGTAAGAAGGAAGGTTGGGTTAGGTTGGGTTAGGTTGGGTTGGGTTTTAAGGGTTGGGTGAGACGGTTTTGTAATTATTTTTGTGGAAAGCAAAGCTTGGAAAGTTTGAAGGTTTTGTAATTATTTTTGTGGGAAGTAAAGCTTGGGAAGTTTGACTGTTTTGTAATTATTTTGTGGGAAGAAAGCTTGGAAGATATAGTTTGCATGGATATTTTTATTGGAAGAAGAAATACAGGCCGTGAAGGTATTTATAAGAAGAGGTTTTTTTCCTCATAATTTGGGAAGAAGGCAGAATTTGCTTGACTATATTATACTCCTAATGGGTTAATGTTGTACGGCCATTTTATATTTAATTTTAGATTTTGTAAGGCTGATTTTGTATGGCCTTTTTGAGTAGTTAAACAGGTGTTGGATCTTGTTTTAGTCATTGTTCTTGGTTCAGTTCTATTAAATTGATCTAAAACTCCATATATGATTTCATTCCATGGGTTCATCTGGGTTTTTAGAGCTGTACAGTGAACGTTAAATTGATATTGATGAACGATCGCATCTTTCTATATCTATATACATCCCAGTAAAGAGTGCGGCTTGTTGGCTTTCAGTTATGGTTGGAAGATGGTGCTGTTGAACCAGTTTTAAGTTATAATAGAGTTTAACTTATTGGAGAAGAAAACGAAAAGATTGTGTTGTTGCTGTTGAACCACTTTTGAATTGCCAATTTAAGCGGTATTGACTCACCGAATTGATGTTCACGTACAACAAGGTTACGGTAATGCAGTGCTGATGCAACAATTTGATTTGCATGTGTAATGGACCAGCGGGTAGGTATTGGTGGCTGTTCACAATAAGGGACATCGATTCTTTTGGTGGTCAAGTGGACAAATAACCTGTGCAAGAATTAAACATCAAACCGACAAATTGGGTGCCAAATGGAAGAAGTTGGTTCTTCATATATTTAAATAAAACAAAATATAGTTAAAATAATTACATAAACACATTCGACCCAAATCTTAAACTACAAATCAGACCAAATGTTACATAAATAATAACTAACTTAAACTACAAATCAGACCAAAGGTTCTACATACATTTAAATTAAACAAAAAATCACTAAAATAATAACTAAATAACTTATAACACTTACTTATAACATTTAAAACTACAAATCCATAAGGAAGGTTACATAAATCACTACCATTTAACTAGATAACAACAAAGGAGAACTATAAAACCCCAAAAGACCCGGGATAGCGTGCGTGAACGCCTTAGGATAGCTTCTCTCTCAAGAAGCACCAACTCTCTCTTCTCAATCTCATCCGCTCTCTTACGAAGCTGAATCTCCATCTTCTCGCAATCGTTGAGTCTCTTCACGAGCTCTTTCTCCTTTCTTAGGAGTTCATTTTCTCTTTCTTGCACATTCGGCTCTATGTATTGATTTGGGGTAATAGCCCAGTTGAAATACTTGCAATTTGGTAATCCCTCATATTTTGCACACACATAACAAAAATGTTAGATGAACGGCAATGATCATAATATTAAACATGTTACATTACAAGTCATGTATTTACTCACTATGTTAAACTTTGAGCACCCAAATAAGGGGCATCCTATATTTCTTTTAGTATTTGAATATCTCAATGTAGCTTCAACCCCACAAAAGCACAATGGTTGACTCAAAGTACGTTTCGCAAATGATGAATAAGACAGTGATGAGGACGACATTCTAACATGAACTAGAATCACAGTGGAAAGGCATACATATCAAAAGCATAAAATTATTCATTTCAGAGTAACAGAGGGGTACATGGCTTTTAAGCATCATGGTAGACAAATATAAATATCAATATGAAACTGAAGTAATGGAGAACAAACAATCAATAAGTAAGCTGCACTACAAAAATTAAACAAGCTGAGTTATCCTTGAATTGTTACACTGTATTGAATAGCACAGTTTTATCACTGTACGTATAGCACAGGCACAACAGAAAATTGCACTGTTTATCAATGCATAAACAAAAATATTGTATAATTTACAATGCATAAACAGAAACATTGCATAATTTACAACGCATAAACAGAAACATTACATAATTTACAATGCATAAACAGAAACATTGCATACTTTACCACATGATTGAAATGGTCAAATTATGTCACTACATATTTCGAAAATGCAAGTATGGTTGTCAATGTTACATGAGATGACTGAATGGTTGTCAATTCTTGAAGAAAAATAACCCTAGCATGCAACATAACCCTATTTTTCCCACAATAACCCTACGGCATCAAACAATCCATTTTTTTTTTCACAAATACAGGTCTACTCTACAAAGAAAGCCAATCAAGCTTCAAACAGGCTGAGTAATGGAAAGAGTAATTAATGCAAATACAAAGCTCCTTTAATATATCAAGCTTTCTTTGCCTAGAAAGCTAGCATTCCCATTAGATTAAATCCTGCAAGAGTATCTGCCAAGGAATAGACCAGAGAACCTAGATCCTTTTGTATTCAACTATGTGTTCATGTGGTACAATATGATGTGATAACGATTGCATGCAACCAATATTTATTTGCATCAACCCACAAAATATTCTATTTGCATCACCCACACAAAATAATCTATATTTGCATCACCCCCACAAAATAATCAACCAAGATACATCGAACAATACAAGATTACCATCTTCTAGGACAAAACAGGGGCGAGAATAGGGGCAACTGATTGGCTTCCTTGATAACCGTCTTCTAGGATTAGGGTTTTGGGATGAAGGGAAAGGGGAAAGGGGCTTTATTTCGGTTAGGGTTAGGGTTACGTTTAGGGATGTAGGGAAAGGGGCTTTCTTTCAGTTGGGGTTAGGGTTAAGGTTAGGGTTAGGGATGAAGGGAAATGGGCTTTTCTTTCGGTTAGGGTTAGGGTTAGGTTTTTGGGATGTAGGGAGAGGGGCTTTCTTCCAGTTAGGGTTAGGGATAGGCTTATTGGGTTGAAAGGAAATGTAGAAAGGGAGGGAAATGGAAGGTCGTATTCGAGGTTGTGCACAGAGAGGGAGGGATTTGGAGGTCTGTCTTCGAGGTAGAGCACAGAGAGGGTGGGCTTGGAGGTCTATCTTCGAGCTGAGAGGGAGGGCCTTCGAGAGCACAAGGTTTGTGAGAAATGATCGAAGGAGTTAGGGTATTACTGTGCTCGAAATCGAATCAGTGAGTTTTGTCTGGGTCTGGTCAGCACTAAACGATGCGCTTTTTTTTCTTGTCACATCATCACCATTTGCGCTGCGACTACACGAGCTGACTGCGAATAGAACTTTTGTTTATAATATCTTGATAAATGTAGCCATGGAAGAAGGTTGTGCTTGTTGCTCTGTTTTATTGCATCTTGATAAATGTAGCTTGTGTATGTACATGGTGCTCAAAATAGTCTTGCAACATTTTCCACAACGTCCATGCATGAATGAAGATCGAAGTCACATGGGTTCACGACATGCTTCGGGGAGATGATGCGTTTGAGTTGTAGGTGAAACTTTTGAAGCAAGTTCCCGAAAAGTACTCATACAAAGATGACGAGTGAGATGGGCAGGCAGTAGAATTATTCTGAGTGCCGCGATCTATTATTTTCTCTGTGGGTAGCCTATGTGGCGGACAACATTAGCTGTTGTTATTTGGACATTTGCGGAATGACCTACGTTAAAGAATTTATTGAATAGTATTTTTCAAAGAAGAAATTAGTAACTACTTTAATATGATAAATTATATTCATTATTCCTACATCATACATCATATATAAATTTTTTTTTCCTTACCTATTGTGTGATATATGGATGATGAGCAAAATAATTCTTTTAGTTTAGTAAGAATAAAACAAAAAAAATATTTAAAAAATAAAAATCAAATGTAGTTTGTGGTGTAGGCATGATGAGAAGAATGATTATTTTAATATTTAATCCAAAACATAAAGTAAGATGGACCATTTGAGTAGGCGTGGGCTCTTATTCGGAGTCAAGATTCCTCAATTCCGAGTTCTAAGTTCAATAAGAGTCGTAGTCTAAAAAGACCTTTGATTCCAATCCTGAGAGAGTTAAATCCAACTCCATTTCATTTGATCGGTATTAGAACGGAGTTTGAGTTCCCATTTATAGTAAGGTTTTTTTTTTCCATTTTCTTGCCCACTCCGACTCACACTTTCTTTCTCACTTTCTTACCTACTCGCATTTTTCGAGCATCCAAACAAAGACTAAGATATTTTTACACTACTATAAACAAACGCGTAAATGAAATATGGATGTTGTTACTTTCAACTAGCTTATCTCTCAATCTCTCCTTCGTTGATGAGAAGTTGAAACGGTTCTGCACCCCATTCCTAGACAATAACAAGAGCAAAAATCATATGTCAAGAATAAGAGACTCAAATAAAGAGAAGGCAAGGCTGAGAGAGAGAACAAAGAAGTAGAGACAACCAAGTAGAGAGAAAAAACAAAATGACAACAGCGGTTGAGGACGAAAGATGTAGGGTTAGTTGAAGGAGATAGATGTATACGAGGATCAAAATGGTGTCATTTTGAGGTTTTCTTAAAAAAATATAATAAAAATGTGGAATGATTTTGGTCTCGTGGGGCTCGAACGCCAGTCATGCATTTAACAAAAACTAACTTCACCATTAGGCTACTTGACCTTTTAACATTTGTGATGTTATAACATTAAATATAGAGTATTGTTATTACGTCGCCTCAATGGTGTCATGATTTATTAAATTATATATTTATATATTCAAAATAAAATAGCATTCAAAAACATAAAAATGGTGTTACGACAATAGGACAAAGTGAACAATATAATTGGGGCATCATAGTAATATTTTTCTAAAATGTATTAAATATAATTATTAGACTCGGAGTCTTGTTGAACTTCAAATTTTGATTGCTACTATTTTAGGTATCAGGATTCTAACTTCGATTTTGAACTCTACTTTTTTTGATTATGTTGGAGTTGAAATCGGAGCGAGAATTGGACGGACAAAGTTGGAGGGGTGGAAATTTTGCCCGAGTGGGTGGGGACTCCGGCTTAGGCTGTGTTTGGACACCGAAAATACTTCAACTACTCCGAGATATGTTTGTACGGGTGAGAAGTGTTTTACATCCAAACACAATTTGAGACATTTTCGTATGGGGAGAATACTTCCCACACGACTTCTCTCTCCCTCCCTCTCTCTTCGCAGTTCGGCCTCCCATGAAATTCTTCCCCAACCCAGCGGATCCGCCACAAAATATGTGCGGTGGCCTCGAGCTCGTGTGAGGTGGTGGTGGCCTCGAGCTCCATGTGATGTAGTGGTGGTGCGGTGGCGAGCTTGAGTGAAACCCATTTATGTATTTCGGTTTGTGTGTGTGCGACGGAGAGGGAGAGGGAGGTTCATGGTGGCTGGGTCTGCGAGAGGTGGTCGCAGGTGTGACGTGGTGGAGGTGCGGTCGCTTGAGTGGCCGTGTACGGCGGCCCAAGTGGACAGAAACAACCGAAATGGGTTTCGGTTGGGTTATTGCAGGGGAGAGAGAGAGAACCACGCGTGGGGGAGATCGATGGTGGCTGGAGGAATCGTCAGCGTGAGAGGAAGTCACCAGTGGCCACGGTGAGGCCGGGCGGCGACCAAACCAGCGGAAACCCATTTCGGGCATGAGGGAATCGGGCCAAATATTGCCCATTTCGGGCGTGAGGGAATCAAGCAGAGGAGAGAGAGAGAGAGGGAAAGTGAGGAAAGAGAAAAAAATACTATAATATAAAAATAAAATCATTATAATCTAAAATAAGAATAAACAAATTATTATAATATTTATCATTATTATAAAATCACTATAATATTTATGGGACTCATATATTTTTCAACTACCTATCCAAAAGTCAATAATTCAACATATTTCATACATCTAAACAACTCAAAACACTTTCAATGAAACCCACAAACTCACTTCAATTTCTATTCATAATTATTCACAATACTTCTCGCCATCCAAACTAGGCCTTACTCTCCGGTTGCGCTCTCTCGACAAAACGATGATTTATATGGCAACGTTCCGGAAAGTTTTATAGCCGTTACAAGCAGGTCCTCCATATTTCAATCTAACGGCTCACACTTCTCTTAATTCAAACTTGAACTGAATCAAAACCCTCCGTCTACGTTAAACGTAAAGCACCATCTCTCTCTCTCTCTCTCTCTCTCTCTCTCTAGATATCTTTCACGCTCTAGCTCTCGTAGATCTTCCCTTCTCTTTAATCTCTCCCTCTCTCTCTTGGAGATCTACAATCTTGCTTTGGATTTGAAGCCATGGATGGTACTCTCTCTCTCTCCCTCTCTCCATGGTTAATTACTTCTTTTTTTTCTCGATCGATTTGTTTAAAATGCGAAAAATCGGTGTTTTATAATCAGATCGAACCGTGGAAATGGTCTCAGAAAACTGTGATTATTTCGCATCTAATTGTGATTTGAAGCCTTCGTCGCCATCTCCTTCAGGTTCAAGTTTGCTTTTACTTCTTTTCTTCTATGTTGGAAAATAAGATGAGTTCTCTAGCAAATCTGTGTTTAATTAAAGCCGTAGCAGCATTGTGTGAAAACTATTTTTTCTGTGAAAAATATTTTTGCCTTCTTCTGTTCTGTGATCATTTCGTTTTTGTTCACTTCTCTCTCTCTCTCTCTCTCTCTATTTAGTTTTTTAAATTCAAGAAAATGTTGCTTTGAGGTTTGTCTGCTTTGGTTTGAGTTCAAACCCTAGGGGGGATTCAACCTCTGACTCGGGTTAGTTTTTGTCTGTTTCTTTATTTTTATTTTTTCAGAATTCATTAAAACATTAACTTCAAGTTCTGCTTACATTTCAAATCAAGAAACTCAAACTTGTGACAAAGGTTAGGCCTTTTCTATTATTATTTCTGTTCTTTATCAAGAAAATGGCTTATGAATAGAGAAAATTCAAGAAATATAGATTCAACGTGTTTGGATTTTTCTTTTCTTCAGAGCAAACTCCAGAGACTGAAACTAGCGAATCAGGCATTGATGACGGTTTGTATTTTCTTCTCTCTCTCTCTCTTGCTGTTTTTTTTTTTTGCTTTATTTAAAAATGCATTAAATTGGGTATTTCGATTTCCACAGCCTGCTTTTACATTAAGCCATAAAAATTCATTTGTGATGTTTTTGTTTAAACATCTTTATTATTACTGGGCATCTGGAGCATGGAAGTGCCACAACAAGGTCATTTCGTTTAAACTATTAGTTTAATTGCTGAAAAATGTGAAATAAAGTTCTATGTTCCTTGGGGTTATTGTTCCCTGAAAGTTAGAATTGCTTCAATCTGCCGTGCTAGATAAAAGTTAAATGGCGATTAATGTTGAAATTAAAATGATATGTGTTATATACACGTTTAAAATGTTTTTCAACGACTGGATGTAGTAATTATTTGACTTTGATAATTTTTGCTTTATTCTTATAAAAAATAATGATTATAGTTTTTTGTTTTATTAATTGGGATGGCTTTGAAATATTTCTTCAGAACAAACTGGGGGAAATTCTAATTTCCCGGATGAGAATAGCTTGTCAAATGGAATCCAAGAAACTTCTCCAGACCTGGGGCAGACACTTCCCATATTGCAGAAAATCGTATATTTGAGCACCAAAGTGCAGGTAAATTTAGTTACAACCAATTCCCCTTTATTTTTTATAAGAAACTCAAAGTTTGAATAGAAAATATAATTTTTTTAAGTTACTTATAAAATAACATTTTTTAAAATTATATTTTTCTAATATTAGTGACCATAAGAACCTGCCCATCTATGCGTTTGGCTTGGTTAAAATTTCATCAAAGTTTCTTAGCTACCAAACTTTGGCCTTGATTTGTATTAGAAGACTTTTGTACTGTTTGGTTTGTCACTTGCTGCTCTTCATGTTTCAGGATCTGAAGAAAGAGCACACTATCCTATCTGATCAAGTGAAGCTCACTACAGATTCTTTCCCTGGCCTTGAAATTCAGAACACTCTTCGTATTCTAAGTGAGGCTTCAATACTGATTCATGAAATCTTTGTTCCAACCCTTTTTCTCAATCAAGATGTAATGGGTTGTCTTTCTGCCTTGTGTGGTATATTAGGTACTGATTATGAGCGTTTAAAGAAGAAGTACGCTGAGGAGTCATCTGAACGTAAGAGGCTTTACAATGAACTAATTGAGCTTAAAGGAAATATCAGGGTCTTCTGCAGATGTAGACCATTAAACGAAAATGAAATTACAGATGGGTATACCTCCGTTGTTGAATTTGACTCATCTCAAGATAATGAGCTGCAGGTCATTTGCTCTGATTCTTCAAAAAAGCAATTTAAGTTTGATCATGTCTTTAGGCCTGAGGACAACCAAGGTACCTTGGAAATAACTGATGATTCTGTTACTGCTAAATAATAAAATTTTCTGATCATGTTGCTGGAAAGATAATCTAATAGATTTTAATCGTTTGAATTTTTTTCCTCGGGGCTTTTACAATATGCAGATGCTGTTTTCGCTCAAACTAAGCCTGTCGTTGCTTCGGTGTTGGATGGGTATAATGTCTGCATATTTGCCTATGGACAAACTGGAACGGGGAAGACATTTACAATGGAGGGAAGACCCGAAGATAGGGGAGTAAACTACAGGACACTAGAGGAGTTGTTTCGGATTTCTGAAGAGAGAGGTGGCATTATGAGATATGGATTGTTTGTTAGCATGTTAGAAGTTTACAATGAGAAGATACGGGACCTACTGGTTGAAAACGCCCATCAGCCTGTAAAGAAGTGAGTTCTTCTCAACTTTATTATCTACTGACTTGGCCTTGCAACTTTCATTTGAGTCAGATGACTAATATGATTATTACAAGCTGTGGTGCTACCAAAATATATTGCATTGCCAGATGAAAAATTATGCATAAGAAAAGAATAGTATTATCGCCACGACTGTGAACTTGGATGATGATTACCATAATGAGCTCGAAGAATGGATGTCATAGTTACCTATCAAAAAAAAAGAAAGAATGGATGTCATAGTTATCTCTTAAGCTTAACTGGCAGCCATATCACTGATCGACCTTATATAGAATATTTACTCTGCAAATAAGATCGTTGTAATAGTGAAAATATCCAAAGCAAGCCCTCCCCCCAGCTACTATATTGTCTTAGAAACTAATCCAAGAGATTTTTTCATGATTTATAAGGTGATTTTATTGGATATTTAATGTTGTGTGAATGAAGATTGGAGATAAAGCAAGCAGCAGAGGGAACACAGGAAGTCCCAGGACTCGTTGAAGCTCGTGTTTATAGTACTGAGGATGTTTGGGAAATGCTGAAGTCTGGAAGCCAAGTGAGATCTGTTGGTTCCACCAATGCTAATGAGCTCAGCAGCCGTTCTCACTGGTAAATTTTGCACCCTCTTGATTTCTCCTCTTTTATATCTGTCTATGATTTTAAGAAAAAGGAGACAGAATCAAATTCATCTATAGAACTTGAGCACTCACTCCTTTGAATTTTATAACGGGAATGAATATTATAATGTGTTTCGATGCTGTTACAATGCAGTCCTTTTGTTAGATATATTCATTTTATTGTGGTATCAACCGAATTTTCTTTTACTGTAGCTTGTTGAGAGTGACAGTTAAGGCGGAAAATTTAATAAATGGACAGTGCACAAAAAGTCATCTTTGGCTCGTAGACTTGGCTGGTAGTGAGCGTGTGGGGAAGACTGAAGTTGAAGGTGAAAGATTGAAAGAATCTCAGTTCATTAATAAATCCCTCTCAGCGCTTGGTGATGTTATTTCTGCCCTCGCTTCAAAAACAGCTCACATTCCTTACAGGCATCTCTCTCTCTCTCTCTCTCTCTCTCTCTCTCTCACACACACACACACACGCACACCCTCACACATGTTTATCAATCTTCCATTGACATATGATATATGATGTTTTTTGTTTGAAATCAGGAACTCCAAGCTTACTCATATGCTGCAAAGCTCTCTAGGTTAGTATTTTTTCCACTATCATATCATATTAGTTAATTGCGACTCAATCCATGAGGATTGGTTATGCTGCTAATCCTACAGTCCTGGAATCACCAGGATCAGCTGCTCAATATCAAAAAGAAATAAAATAAAAATTAATATTCTTTCTTTCTCAACTCCCATGCCAACTGAAGCTTGAATTGTAGGAGGAGATTGCAAAACCCTGATGTTTGTCCAGATCAGCCCAAATGCAGCAGATCTAGGAGAAACTCTTTGTTCACTGAATTTTGCCAGCCGAGTCCGTGGAATCGAGAGTGGGCCCGCTCGCAAACAGGTGGACATTAACGAGCTTTTCAAGTACAAGCAAATGGTATGTTCAAATGAGCCCTTCTACTCATCATCCCTACACTACACACCACACTTTTTTTTTTAATTTTTTTATTTAATGTTTTTGTTTTATTCTGGATAAATTAAAGGAATTGTTGTGCTCATCATCCCATACAACACACATTTGCTAAAGGAAAAAAAGAAATTAAAAAATCAAGTGTAGTGTGTGGTGTAGGAATAATGAGTAGAAATTTTCATGTTCAATAAGTCAAGTTTTGAAAAGAATTTTTCACGTTCAATAAGTCAAGTATTGAAAAAGCTGACTTTCTTTGTAGTTTTGGATTTGCTTATGTAAGATTTTTAAAATAATCAGGCAGAAAAGCTCAAGCATGATGAGAAGGAAACAAAGAAATTACAGGATAACTTGCAGTCTGTGCAGTTAAGGCTTTCTGCCAGAGAACATATCTGCAGGAATCTTCAAGAGAAGGTAGCTACTTTTCTTTAAGTAAAAGTTATCAACTTACTGATTTTTTCTACTTCTTGATTCTTGACCCGTTTCAACTGGGTTTTTAACAGGTTCGAGACCTTGAGAACCAACTGGCAGAGGAAAGGAAAACCAGACTAAAACAGGAAACTAGAGTTTTGTCTACTGGTTCTGCTCAGCTGTCAGCATTGTCATCTTTAAAACAAGCAGCACAGAAGTCTATAACAGAGAAGAAGCCACCATTGGGTCCTTCAAAGCTGAGGTTGCCACTGCGAAGAATTACCAATTTCCTGCCCCCAGCATCTCCAAAACCACCCAGAAAGACTGGCTCCACTTCTATTGTCCCAGCTTCAACTGCTGGAAAAGAGAACTTTTACACAACAATGGTGGCAACAAACAGTAAAAGCCTCATGAAACCAAGACGGTTTTCTGTTGCCGTGAGGCCACTGCCTCTTTCAACAACAACAACAACAACACAGGTTCTTCAGCCAAGGAGACGGGTATCCATTGCTACCCTCCGCCCGGAATCCAGCTCTCACATGACAACACCACTCCACCCCTCTGCATCTCGATTCAAACATGGTAGTGCAATAGGCAGGCAGTCATTTGTGAGGGACCCAAGGAAGGCACGATATTCTAGGTTGTTCTCTCCATTGCCAGAGTCAAGAAGAGCAGTAGAGACAACCCCGACTGCCTTGAGGAGCAGTAGTAAATTTATGGGGAGTCCCCCAACACATGCCGGTTCATCAAAATTGAGGAATCCAACGGTTGTTGCACTACAACGGAAGGCATTGGTGTGGAGTCCACTGAAGTTGAGAAGCTTGAAAACTAACAGGAAACCCTCATTATTGCCTTCTCGGCCCTCTATGCAATAATGAACTATGGCTTCTTCACAGCTCATACAGTCTTCAAATATCGTATTCTTTTGTTAGTTCTCTTTTGGATATTAGTGCAAATGCACGCTGGTTGCTTACCAATGAGATTGGACTGCATTTTCTGTCCCCTCCCCCATATATCAAGCATTTTCTTAACCTTCATGTATCTCCTATTGTTCTGCTTAACTTGTATAATTTTTTTTTTTTTGTCTTTTTCTTGTATCTAATGCAAGGATTTTCTTAGTTGGATGAAAACTTGGAAGCTCATGTACAATCTTCTGTGCTCACCAGCTAACATAAGGGGAGAAAAGTGGCTATAGTACAACAGAATATGATGATAAATTCTCTCTTCGTTAGATTGCTGGAGGACCGACCAACTGGGAATTAGACAACAGGTTAAAAAAACACCCTAAAACTACTGTCAAACATTCGAAAACAAGTTAAATTTACTTTGCAACACCAAACCGATAAGTTATTAGTCTTGATCATATTTATTTTGAGTAAAGTTATATTAAGTTCTAAAGTATACAAGTCTCGCACACTTTTTTTGAAAAAAAATAGGATTCACTATTAAAAAATTAATTTTTTCATGTGAATCTTAGATATGTATTCACATTTTTCAAAAGAAGTGTACGGAGTTTATACACTCTAAAATTATAAATATCATTTCTCCTTGTTATGTACAAGGGTTTCAGAAAAAACTCATTTTTTCGCTATCATATTAATGTGTTAATGTGAGATCTAATATGATTTTGACAAAAATAGATGGTAATGTTGTGTTTCTCGCGCCTTTGAACGAGGTTCCAGCAACTCGGATTTTCAGACTTTCACCTGCATACTTAAAGCAAACATAGAGAATTGGGGACCTTGGTGGTGATCAGAAAGTCTCTGATGGTAAAGTTAGTATATCTCCTTAGTAATTTGTGCGTGAGTTTAGAAGAATCAGATAGAGTTCTTCATACCTAGAGATCAACTTTTATACTAGGTCTTTGGTGGGAACAGCAAGTACTTAGCTTTGAGGAGCCTATATCCTTTCCACTGTTCATTCTATTAGAATCCTTTAATACGACGTGGCTTTTAGGTCGGCGTCATTAATGCGGTATAGAATCCGTAGAGTGGCACTATTAATGTGGTGTGACTCCCTAACTCAGTTTTCCCTATTGATGCTCCCTGTTAAGCTCCTTCATGCAAATTGTCAAGAGATTAAGGGTTCTTTGCATTTCCCACTCACCTGTTTGCGCAGGTTCTCGAGTGTTGAGTGTCGTCGGGGAGGTGTCAAGACGGGGAGTCTCATCTGCCATACTGTCTGCTTTCTTCAAATGTGGTTACTTTGCGGGTGGGTTTCGTTCATGGGCTGAGTATTTTGTAGAGGCCCACTGACTTTTTTCAAATGAGGGTTGTTGACCCCGACCGAGCTCTCTAACTCACTTCCTAGTGGGCTCTCATGGGCTTATCCTAAGGGCAGATAAGGGAAAAAATCCCTTACAATAGGTGTATGTGATATGATTTTGACAGTCAAATCTCTGGTTAGATTGATGTAAATTTCAACTTTTTTAGTACTATAAAATACTTCAATTTTAATAAAGTATAAAGTGCAAAACACGGATAATTGCGAAGTGTATTAGTCCTTAGCAATTAAGGATGAGAATTAAAGTAACAAAAGAATAATGCCAGAGTTTAAAATAAAAGTAGCCGTTCTGCTTACGTTTTCGGAAGATAGAGTCGACCGTTGGAAGTTGGAACAACATAGATCCGTTAAAAGAGTTTATGTCGAAACCACCCGTTTTGACTCCTCCACTTCGGAAACGGCCTGAGTAAAAGCAAAGGAAAAGAAGAGTTTGAGAGAGACAGAGAGCGTGTGCGTAGTTAAAAGTAATCGACTTCCAATCTCTGGGTCACTCATGGGGGGGCATATAGAGAAATAGGTTTGAGACCCACTTCGGGTTTTCTTCAGTACTGCAAAATGGTAGCGAGAACCCCACCAAAGCAGACGAAAATGGCAGCGCCTCTCAATCCGGTCCTACTCAGAGAAACTGTGGAAAAGGTAGATTACACCATCGTCTGATAAATTAGTGGAAAACGATACAATATAAAAATCAATTTGCTTTCCTAGAAAAAGATCTTTTCTTTTAGCTGTTGATTGATCAATGGGTATTAGTCCAAATCCTCTATACTAATGTAACAAGAAAACTTGATCTTGGTTATCGAATTTAATGGTATCTCGGGTTTGAATCAATGAATAATCTGCTCCATTTAACCTATACGACTCAAAAGCACATGTTTCTTTCCATTTCCTTCATTTTCTCGGCGGACGATCTTCTTTCAAACTGATGGGTTTCCGTGTACTGATGGGTCTGTGAAGGTGGATAGGTGTATGGCTAGGTTGCAGGAGCTGCAGTATACTGTGACAGGCGGGACAAAGGTGATCTCCGGGGTGAGTCTCAGCCCTCGAAGTACCAGAGGCTATCTGAGGACTAGTCTCAGATGCAAGCAAGAGTCTGTAAGGTACACTCTTATGTCTGCGTCGGTTTTGTTTGTTTATCTGAAACACAGTTTTCTTTTGATTTTTTTCTTATTTTCTTTAGCAATACTCTAAACGTGTTCTTCTGGGTTTTTTTCCCATGGATTTACAGGATCAAGAATGCTGCTTCCAAGATATCTCCAGGGAAGTTTCCAGCTCCTCAATCAGCAGGTCTCTCTCTCTCTCTCTCTCTCTCTCTCTCTCTCTCTCTCTCTCTCTCGCCCACACATTGAATAGTTGGAGACATTAGTTTTCATCTGTCGGGAATTTTCCCAAAATGTGAACTTAATACTCCCTTTGGTTGCTTAGAAAGCGAAGGAAAAGGACATTTTTTTTCCTCGTAGGTTTTTTTTTTATTTTTTGGATTTCCTAATGAAAATAACTCGAGTTGAATACGTTGTAATAAGCCCATTTGTGTTGAGAATACATTTTCTTGGTTATCAAACAAAAAAATCACCCAATTCTCCTTTCTTTCATATAGTTTTGACAAAACCAAAGCCGAGGACTAATTGGATTTGACAACCTTAATGTTTCCTAACAGGGGAGTGGCGCAGGATGTCATTACCAGCAATGCTTGTAGGAGAAACAGTTGGAGAAATTCTACAAGCAAGCCAATTTGCGAGAGAAATAGCAGCAGCAGTTGCCAACAAAACCACCCTTGAAGATCCAAAAACTCCGGTAACTCATCGGAGAAACCAGAAGCCTCAACTCGAAAACACAGAATTAAGGAGCAGAAGAAAGAGGGAGAAGCAAAACAAGCTGCAATTAATTCGATCAGAGTCTGATTCACCATCACTCCAAAGGGCTCGATCACGAATCAACTTCAAGGTTTCTTCACCTCCAAAGGTCAGAGAACTGGGAAAAGAAAACAACCGATACTTGGCAAATAGGGTATCCCCAAAGAATAGGCCGTGGGTGAAAAAGACTGTTCTATTCCCCAACCCATTGTTCCTGTCTACAGCTTCTGCAAAGCAACAGAATTTCTGCAAGAAAGGGTCTCCAGTTACAGCAAGAAACAAAGAGACACCACATAAGTTCTTGATTAAGTCCCCGTCCTCGGCTTCTTCCAAGTTTCAAGTCAAGATCAAGAGCCCGCCGGTGGTGGGGTCTCTTTCTCCGACAAGGCCTAAGAGCTTGACCCAGAAGTCACCAAAGATGTCAGCTGCCTCGAAATTTCGCCGGTCTTTCTCTCCTTCAAGACTCGCAACCAGATTGGCGTCTCCATTGAGGAGCACAAAGGGTGTCCGTTCTTTCTCTCCTTCAAGACTGGCAACCAAATTGGCGTCTCCATTGAGGAGTAGAAAAGGAGGTGCCCAGAAGAGTGATGGGCTAATGAGTGGATTGAGACAGCGTCCAACTTTGACAACAATGCGATTATAAACTTGTTTGAGCAATCGATTTGTTTTTGCATGGTTTTTGGGTAAGTACTCTCTGATTCTTTCTTGCTGTCCATAGTTTTTTCTCTCACTTTGGTGTGGTGTGTGTCTGAGCAGTCCATTGTATTGGTTGACATTCAAGTTTGCAAGGATCTGATTCATCTGAGAAAGAAACGAGTTACCGATATATCAATGGTTAAGGATATCAAGGATGTTTAAAAAATAATTAAAAAAAAAGGAGTTACCGATATAAAAGATCTTGATACCATAAATGTCAAATACCGATATCAAGAAACGAGTTACAGATACTCACTTCTTTAAACATTAAAAAAGATTAAAAAAATAATATAAAAATATATGAGTTGGCATATTTGGTAGACATATATATAGCAGTTATACTATCATTTTTCTAATGAAGAATCCTATACATTAATCACTATTTACTTTCATACCCCACACCTATAATTTTTTCAGAATGTGGGGATATTTTTTATAGATTGGGAGTTTTTTGCGTAAGGTATTAAGTGTAGAGTGGTGAATAGTAGGTGATGAGAAGAATTTTTCGTTACCTACCGTATATAGTTCTTTATTATTACTGTCAACTTGAAAGCAGTTTTGGCCGATAATGTTAAGAAGAAAGTAGTACACCACCCATACCATAAACTGCATTGCCCTCAAAATCCTGAGGCAACTTGAAGTGACATGTATGGAAAATGTGTGGCTTCTCTTATTACTAATTTTATTGAACTTTATATAGAGGGAAAGATGTTAAATGATGAAAAAAATAATAATAATAAAGTAGACCTTTTAAGTTCCACCATCTTTCAAATTACTTGACATTTATATTCATTTAATACAAAAATTAATGACGTGGCCCAACATGAACAAAGTTGCCATTTCAAATATAAAGGAAAAAAGATGAAACATAGATTAAAAAAAAAAAAACAATACCAAGTGTTCCAGATAGTTTTAAATTTACGATTATTTTACACATGAATGGATAATACGACTCAATAAGAACAACTCTTGCTTCGAAAACAATATTTGTTATATATCCTGCTTAGCTTATATGTAACTATAATGTAAGCAGGCTGTGCATGTATCTCTACTACACGTAATAGATTATAATTAAATGGAGTTCATTCAACACAAGTTATCACAGAAAGAGTGGCATAATAAAATGTTTTTTTAGGCCATTCTGTTTATGACCATATTATATCTCTATATTAGTATTACAATTTCTATGCATTTGAGACAAAATTCAGAAAAAGACAATTATCAAGGACCAACCAGCATTACAAAGCATAATTATTCCAAAACGCCACCTTCAACAATGCTTTTACATGGATGTTGTAATTGAATAGTACGCGAGATGCATCATGGATTCATTCAAAGCTGGCAAACTGGCAACCTCAAGTATTAGTGTACCACTGGCCAAAACTGCAGAGCTCGTGTGGAATGCCTGGTGGGAAAACTCAACCATCAATGAACCAGCACAAACTTTCAGGCATGAATTATCTGTCCGGGGATGCAAACCTCGTCCGTTCTCTCTGCCAATTTAGAGCTCGATCCTTTGGTGATGACGTTTTCCCTCCCACACCTGCTTGGCGTCTCATCTCTGCAAGGCAGATTTGAAATTATACAATAAAGTATGCAAACAGACAGACTAGGGTACATCTATTTCAACACAACGCCAAAGTAAAACAAAAGAGAACTTAGTGGTGGTATACTGAGGTGAAGATGTTACCCCAAAGGTACAATTTTCTAAAACAATTGAGCAAATTAAATTAAACAATGGTGTCACTTTTTTTTTTTTTTTTGAAGCAAAGCAATGGTGTCACTGAAAGTGAAGAAGGTACCCCCGAAAGTAAATCAACGAATTGCAAAACTGTAAATCATTGGGAGGAACAATATTTAGCACATTTGAAATTATACAAACCAAGGCAGGAAATATTTACCTCGTTTTCTCTCAAGTTCTTGATCAAGCTCTTCCTTCCACTTCCTCTGTCTCTCCGAAAAGCTCATACTGTGAGTATATAGAAATTCAGGTTAATCCACATCTAACAGAACATCACACCAAGACATGCTATGGAAACCACTAACTGAGGAACAAACCGTGGGCTACTTGGTTCTTGCTGATCATCAACTAGACGCTTTTTGCAATCATTGAGTGGAGAAGAAGGGATGTCCTGTGAACTGTGATCACTTGCATTGATATTATTTGGCACACACCTGCTATTACTTCCTGGGCTTCGTGTATTAAGAGCATCAACTGCTGGTGATGGAACACCAGTTGAACCTTGACTTGGTGACCTACTTTTTGGGGGCAATTTCAAGTACTTTGGGGTAGCCTCATCACATGTGCTCTTGACAAAACTTGGCGAGCAGGTTAACAAACTGTTGTTAAACTCTTCATATAGAGGTGTTTGCAGTTTCTTCAGCTCAAGAGCCTAACATATTGAATTCGAGTTCAACACGCAATAACAGTGCTTGAAAGTGTATAAACACGATTGCTAATTTTGACTCTTCAACTGAAAACAGTACCTTCTCGTCCAAAAAGGCTTGAATTTTTGACTCGGTAAGTTCATCATCATCCACAGAAAGTGACTGTCCAGTGGAAAAGGAAATATCTTTGTCCCCCTCGCCAGAAACTCCAGACCAGCCAGCAGACTCAGAACTCTGTTCATCGGTGTCCAAATTTGTACCCCTCTGTTCCAATTCTGGTCTTCCATCCATTTTGCTCCCCCAGTCATTGGAGGGTTCAGAAATGGGGTTAAAACTCTGATTACATCCGAATAAGACGTAAACAACTAAATCTGTATTTCTCAAGTGTTCATACAAAGTTGACAATGAGGACATAGAAAGCAGTTACCTTGAGGTTCTCAGGAATCAAAGAACTGGACTCGATTTCCCCCATGGTAAATTCATCTTTGTCAATCCGACACATGTCATCATCACTGTTATTCAGTCCCCAAATATGTTTATTTTCTGGTGATTTCACAGGATATTCAGCTGTGCAGCGCAGAATATCCAAATTACAAATATGTGTTGAGCCAGGGCAGGCTGACATCTTACTGGTGACAGAGTAATTGCTATCATGTCAAAGAGAATACTAGCATAATAAAAGACACTATACATAGTTATAAATTCGAAGGAAATGAAATCACAGAACATACGATGTTTCCAGGTTTGCAACGCTTGACAGAGAAAGGGTTTCAGAATTTTCCTGATGATGGAAAAAAGGTAATAACGAAAACGGTTCGGAGAAACGTATGAAAAACATGGTATCATTGAGCAGTACTGACCATGACAGAAGTATGAAGAGGTTGAGATTTGACTTGGTCACCAGTTACAAAAGGATGCTGCTTAGCACATAAGAACAAAACTTAGTGAAATATAACAATGGAATGGTCAAATTTGTGGCAATCACCAGAAGCACATGTAAACAGTAAACTGGATAAGTTACCACAGATACTGCAGCCTACAATGTTGCAATTATTACCAAGATAAGTGAACAAAATTAAAATAACCTGCAGCAATTCAGACGCAGAAGGCCTCAAATTTGGCTCCCTACATTCGATTGTGCATCACAAAGTATTAGATAAGAAAAAGAAGAAACTCAAATCTGCAGTTGTAGTTTTACCCATCTCAATGTAAAGATCACACAAAATTTACTCAAGAAATAATTTTTGTCAAGAAAAAGAAAGTTTTCAAGTGCAACATAGGTTAAGGACATCTACAATTCAGACCAAAACTATTTGAATGAGACAGGAAGTTGAAGGCAATCAGGATGACATACTGTTGCAAACATTTCAGCAGAAAATCTTTTGCTTCGACAGAGAGATGTTCAGGGATTGGTGGATGAGACTTTGTTTTCCCGATATAGAAGAGAGCAGCAACCTGAAGATGTTAAAACAATGTATGTGAGAACGCCCTCACAAAAATTAATACAATCTAGCAGAATGGATACCTCTTGGTACTGTTGACTCCAAGGAGGCTTTCCAGTGGCCATCTCAATTACAGTACATCCAACACTCCATATATCGGCAGAGCTAGAGAGTGTTCTCATACAACATCAGAAACTTTCAATCGCCAAAAGAGTCATTATAAAGAATATAATAGCATGACCCAGACCATATAACTAAGACTATGACAGAGTTACAGATACAGTAAGCATGACCCAAATAAGAGAAGGGTGCATGCATAAGCTAAGTACAAAAACAAAAACCTCCTTTATATTGATATAGAGGAGCATGAATGATATAAAGTATCCAGCTCTGCTAGATGTTAAACTGATGTTAAACTGGTATGGTAATAACCATAGGGACGGATAGCTTGGCACCTGGAGATATAGGCATAGTGCAGGGCAGGATGGACGAGATAAGAATTCAAGAGTATACTTTGTTTGAGTTAGGCAAAATCCAGAGGTGGAGTGAGATCTTCGGAAGCATAACAGAAATAGAATAAATAGAAAACCCTATTTTCATTCCCAATCCACTTTCCTTCCATTTTCTCCTAGACCCAGAGGACCAAGGAAAGTCTAATTTATTACTAATAATAAATGTGCTTCTTCTGCGAGGATGCCTTTTACCAACCAAATAAGAAAGGATTTTACCAGCCAAATTGAGTTGGTCCAATAAGTGGAGTACTTATTGTTTGTCAAAGAACAACACATCCTTGCTATCCAATGTCTTTCCTTGCTTACTACCATGGTTTTTGTTATTTTACTTATATATATATATATATATATATATATATAAAGATTTTGGTTTCTCAAATCTATACGAGATGGCTGTAACGCTCTTTATGAATAATGTAGACTTTTTCTGATCTCTTACGTATTAGAGAGAGAGAGAGAAACAGCGACAGTGACAGCGACAGAGCAAAGACAGAGAGAGATGTACCATTAAATAAATGGATTCTTGTGAAAGGATATAACCCTGACGTCAATAAATTGTTGAATGTAGAGTGTAAACTGTGTTAATCAAATCTCTCAATGTAGCTATCATGGTGCCTACAGATGTTAGCAATGTGCATTTACTTAGGATCAGTTAGGTAAATCAATGCCCTTAAACTTGAGGTTTTTTATCAGCAAGGGATAAGTTTTTATTTGTTTAAAGTATATCTAAACCTCTTTTGCATCTTTTATGGGGAACGCTTTCCTCTTTACCTTCCTATGCCTTCTAACTCTTTCAATAAGCTGTCAAACTAAAAAATAAAAATCAACATAGGAAAAGGAAAAGAAGACTTCCATGATAACTTGTCACCTGAGCTAACAGTGTGAAGGGTGTAATCATGGATTCCATACGCAGCAGGTGCAAGTGTAGGTTTAGCAATAAAAAAGTTCTCAATACCAACTTCAGGAAACCCCTTTTTTCAAAGCATACGGAAAATAAATTAGCATGCTGCTAATTATTTAGACAACAAGAAGGTTTTGATTGTGCTTACAAGCTATGCCCGGTCTGGAGAATGACTTCAGGAGCCATCCAATATGGAGTACCCTTCATAGACTTGGCACCTGAAACAGTAGCCTAAACTAGCGTACATCTCCAATTAGATCGTACGAGAAGTACGAGCGTTTCCACAAAATAAAGTGGATATCTAAACTGAAAGTGATGGGAAAGACAGCAGTAGTACCAGCTCAACAACCTGTTTGGATGCACCAAAATCTGCAAGTTTAATGCACCCTTTATTATCTACAAGAATATTTGCCCCCTGAAATTGAGGAAATAATGAGTCAAGGAAAACAGATGCTTTTTCACATGTATATCCCAATTAGGGTAAGAAATGGCACCTTAATGTCCCTGTGCATGATTCCATTTTTGTGCAAATACTCCAGCCCTAGTAATAATTGCTTTGTGTATGTTCTTATAACCTGCTTAAAGATTAGACCATAAAGTTTGCATTTGAAACACCTAATTTTAAGTTTAGTAAGCAAGAACTTACAGCCTCAGGGAAAGATCCAAATTTCCCCAGAAGTGAAGATATTGATCCACCAGGCACAAATTCCAACAAAATATTTAAGGTTTCCTCCTCGCTCACTGTACCCAAATATCTCTAATAAACCCAAACAAAGCAAGCCGTCAGAAGAGTGATAGGATTCATCAATTAAATGCATAATAGCATATTATACTCACAACAATGTTTGGATGAGAGAGATTTTTTAGAAGCTTCACTTCTTCCTCAAGCTCTCTGATGTGAGCCTACTTATAACATTAAAACTAGTATTCAGTAAATCGATATTAAACAACAAAATAAGGAGATCAATCATCACAAATCCCAAACTCTTCACAAAACAAAAAGACCTCGGACATTTCAAATTTCTAAATTGCTATAAACTCCATTTGGCTGCTGAAAAAATTAATTGGGAAAGGAAACTAGAAAAAAAAAACAACAACAATGTCAACCACAAAATATTGTGTTACGCGATGTTGACTTTCAGTTTTCAGACTTGAAATTGTATATTTTTGTTATTATTTATATTTTTTTACTTCTCTTAACTATTAAAAGAGTAGCCCCATTTGGTTTCTCAAATGGTCTCAACTCATCTCATCTCAACATCCAAACACCATTCAAACTCAAACACTATTCAATTTCAAATTTTCAACTTTTCAATTTTTCAATTTTTTCATCTAATCATTATCTAAACATTACAACTCAAACTTCCAAACAAAACACGAAAAACAATTCAAATTTTTCAAATCCCAATACAAAAGTAATATTAAAAAATTATATTCTAATAATATTTTAATTTTATAATAATTTTATTCAACTTTTTCTCTTTCCTTTCCCAAAAACCCATAAAATATCTTAACTCAAACCATTTCACTACTATTCACAAACTATCTCAATACTATTCATAGATTTCTCATCTCATCTCATCTGTATAACCAAACGAGGCCTAAGAAGTAAATAGCAATACTTCTATTGATTAGCATAAATAAAATAAATGCCCTATTTGTCAAATCCTGTCATTAGTTACAAATATTGAAAAAGAAAAAGTTCAATGCAAAAGTAAAATCAACCACCTCCACTTAGTGCAGCTTCACACAACCATTTGCCTTCAATGATAGAAGTTCGTCATTCTTCAGAATAAATCAATATGGAGCATAAAGTTTGAATATGAAACAATCTCACAGAAATTTTACAGAAGAACCAAAACAAAATGCAGTGAATAGGTCAGGAAGAAGCTAATCAAACACAGAGATCAGTAACAAACAAATATTTATGAATGTTATCTACTGCATTTCAAGGAACCTAAAAGACCAAGGCTACCAATCAGTTGAAGCTAATGCCGGTAATCTAAGTGTCTCCGTTGATGTCTTAAGATCCCCAGTTAGTCAGAAATAATGAAATCTAAAAATTTAGTTTGATTTCTTTCCCCTCCGTGTTCATGCCAACCATACAGAAAAGAAATAAGTCGCAAACACCACAGAATTGATGTCAGTCATAATCTTAGCATTGATATTAAAGTCATCACAATAAACGCAGGTACTTGAAAACAAAACCTGGGCTTTGTCCTTTGAAGCACTTTTTGCTACAATCAGAACCTGGAAAAGAATAAGCACAACACAGCTAAATTCAAATCCCAAACCAAGTAACCGTTACATACTCCAACTTCAGGCACAAAAGTAAGGAACACAATTAGAAGCAACAGGTGTGAGAAGCTGAAACTACTAAAAAACCATTAAAATGGAGCAAGAAAAAAAAAAAAAAACTCAAAATGGAGCTCTTAACATCAAATTAACCAAAGGTCTAAAACCCTTTTCGACCAACTAGAAGAAGACTCCAAACCAAACTCCAAAACTTAAAAACAACAAAAATCAGATATAAAATCACAAGAAAACGAACTAAGAATCGAGCTCCCAAATAAAAAAACCAACAAAAATCGAGATATAATTAACAAGAAAAAACCCAAAACTTCCCACCGAAACCATAATTAGCAAAGAGCTACTGCCATTATCCACAAAACCATAAAACCGCACTCCTAAACCAAAAATGACACCCCATGAACACAACAAGAACAAGAAAAAGAACCTGCTTCACTGCTAGTAGCTCCCCTGAATCAAGATTCATGCCCATATAGACATGTCCGAATGCCCCGCATCCAATCAACTCGCCCTTTCGCCATCGGATGGGTGGCGGTGGAAGAGAGGATTTCGAGAAGACTCTGGATTTGCGAATGCAAGAATTGAACTTGTCCACTAGGGTTGATGAAGCCAATGGTGATGTTGATGGTGATGGTGACGGTGGTGATTCTTCATTGTCTGGTGGGGCTGTTCGAAATACTCGCGATCGGCGTACTGATTCAAATATATCTTGCATTTTCGAGGGAGAGAGAGACAAAGAGAGAGTATTGGGATTGGTGGGGTTCAGTCTCTGGTCAAGAGCGAGAAAACGAGAGAAAATAAAGAGAAGGGGAGAGAGAGAGAGAGAGAGAGAGAGGGGAGGGAAAAAGGTGGAAGAAGATTGTTTTTTCAAAAGAAAGAAAAATAATAATTAAATGAAATTCAGAAAGGAATGGTGCTTGTAGTATTACAGAACAATCGAACTCATCGTTCAGTAGAACAAAAATGTCGGAATTCACATTGAATTTTATTAACTATCTGAAGACTATAATAAAATCAAATTCTAAGATTTATTATAGACATCTCCATTTTTTTTTTTTTAAGTGAGCTTCTTTTGATTAAATTTGAACAAAAACTTGGAATATGTGAGCAGAGAAATTCTGCAACCGTGTCATCTATGAGCCATATTGAATGGAAAAATGCAACCTTTTCAGAAAATTAAAATTTCATAAATTTATCTTTGTATTGCGGAATTGTATTGAAAGAAATATGAATTGAAGAAGTTTATGCCAAAACAAGAGGAGAAACCCTTCTTAACTATATAGAAAATCATGACTTTATAATTTATATCAGAATAGTAAGTCTCATTTGGATGTTGAGATGAGATATAATAATAAATTTGTGAATTATAGTAAAATAATTTGTGAATCACAATAAAATAGTTTGAGTTAAGATATTTTATTATATATTTCCTTTAACCTTTTACGCCTTGTTAATAGGGGTGTAACTTGTTTAGTCGGTCCGGTTTTAGATATTTTTTAAAATAGAATTGATATACTCCGGTTTTAAAAATTTAAAAACCGATACAAGACCAATTCACTACCAAAACTAAAGCTTTTGGTTATTTTGATTTTGCTCTGGTTCAGTTCGATTTTTCTGATTTTATAGATAAACAAATCATACTCCCATAAAATTTTAGTAAAGTGATTGATCCATATCCCTCATTTTATGTTATATTAATTTTATATTATAAAATTAAAATTTATATGTTATATCAAAATGCAAATGTTATATTAAAAATGATAAGATTAATTTATGCTATATAATAATTAAATGTTATATTAATTTTATATTATAAGATTAATAGACATGAATAATAAAATTTTAAAATTTTATATTATATTAATTAGCAATTTAACATATAATATAATATAAAAAAATCATATACAAAATATTTTATATATAATATAAAAGTTTAAAATAATATATATATATATATATATATATGTATATATGTATGTGTGTGTGTGTGTATTGATCCGATTCAGTTTGAGTCGGTGTAAAAATAAAAACAAACCAAATCATTTTCAACTAATTTCAACTAATTTTACTAAATAAGAACTGATATTGAACCAGACCGATTTAGAACTAGACTAAATCCACTCAGTGCATCAGTTTCTCCATTTTTTTTAACAACCCAACTTGTTAGTACCATGTTTCACCTTGTATTTGTGACTTAGACGAGACTTATTTACTTAGAGTTTGTACCTAGCATGATTTTTTTCTATTTATTGATACGAATGTACGTACGAATACCGTACTGACGCCTTGAACCGCCACAATGAGCTTCAGAACCGCCACCATGAGCTTCAAACACCACTTACCTGGGCCACCTCCATGGGCCGAGAATATTTTTTCTCTATTCCGGCCTCTTATGCGATCTTTGACATTAACGGTACACATTGATGAGACCAAGTTTGCACCCCGACGTTCCGGTTGCAAAGGCTCCTATGGTACACATTAATATGCTATGTCCTTTTTCTTTTTTCCTTTTAATTTCTATAGGCAACAAAGTTTAATGAATAATTATTTAGAGAACAGCCTTGTCCTTAGCTAGCGTGCCCTTGTCTGCGTGCAGAAATCATCTACAAATTTGCCTACAGAAGTGCTGCATTATTTCACCAAAATCAATGACAACAATAATTTATATTTTTGGTTTTCCTTGTCCTTCCACTATTTTACAACCTACCAATGCTGATTTTTTTTTTATATATAACCATGGAACCCAAAGATGCATTCTGGCAGTTGTGGATCAAAGATTGCTACCAATTTGGAGAGGTTGAGGATGATGGTGTAGGAGCTTCCTAAAATTTTTATGCATCCTGGAAATAACAAGATAATAGTGTAGGAAATTTGCTTCCTTTTTCTTCAATTGATTCCAATACCCAAGCAGAGGGTCTGCCGGCAATAGCCCTAATGCCTGTCCATTATGGTAAAAAC
Organism: Cyclocarya paliurus; assembly: GCA_029856935.1. Lineage (NCBI taxonomy): Eukaryota > Viridiplantae > Streptophyta > Magnoliopsida > Fagales > Juglandaceae > Cyclocarya > Cyclocarya paliurus. Next base: position 31,998,335 of record CM056953.1, read on the forward strand.
CAGAAAGCTTGAAACATAAAAAATGAAATTCTCAACAAAATGGGTTTAGGAAGCTTCATATACACATTGGAAGATTTTTAGCAGAACTCTTCATATTTTACACAATTCCTACTACTTTTCAAATTCTAAAATTTGGAAAGCCTCCCAAAGAAGGGGACGAAAAAATCCTACAAGGAACAATTCAGGGGGGCAGGATGCACAGCCCTCTCAAGTACAAGCCAAAGAAGAACACAAGTTAAAATTGAGGTTCTGATTTTTCGGTAGAAACTTTATCACGAAACCCAAGAAGGTGCCAAGAGTAGCCAATTTTATATAAAATGGTGAGAGGACAAGTACCTGTTTGATGTGCAAACTTCCAACCCTCAGCTGGAAGCATTTTTCCTTGCAGCATAGACACGGTAAGCTGCAAGCCCAACAATGGCTACGGCAGCTCCGACTGTCAAAGGCACAAGATAATTCAGAGAGAGAAACTAAAACAAGAAGATCACAGAACAACATAACTCAGCTTCATTGTCATAGGAAAATGATCATTCATAAGGAACAATTGGCCAACAGATTCAAGGATAAAGCAAATTTTAGCAGCACGGGAAAACGTGTGACTGGAAAGATATCACAAACTTGGAGAACTCATACAAGATATCAAAGGTGACAAGATCTAAGATATTAGTAAAACAACAGTTTCAGACAAACCTGAAAAGAACACAAGTGAGCGATTTAGAAGCCGATGGTATTGCTTTCGGCTTCGCCCAGCTTCAGTTTCAGGTATGCTCAAATGTGGGTGTTCAGAAGTACTTACAATCCTTCGGAAAACATTATTCAGATCACCCAACTTCACACTGATAGGTATAGGAGCCTCTATTCCCATGTCCTGACTAACCTACAAATACAAAATTGCATTGAAAATATGTTGACAGTCTAGGGAAAGAAAAACACTATTACAGTATTACTATGTCATTATTTAGACCTCAGATTTTAGGTGCTCAAGTCCTTTAATTATGACAATTTTATGTAAAATCTAGAATTGATAAAATGTTGTCCATGTATGTCAAGTTCTTGCCACCAACACTCCTCAATGATTTAAAGAATCAGTTTAATTAATTTTACATTCTCATTACATAGGGGGAAAAAAAAAAAAAAAGCATGCATAAACAAGGGCAGTAACACCAATACGCCAATGATAGAAACCATTATGTTCAGAACAAGCAATCAACTAACCTCAGTAAATATTTTTAAGGGATGGTTTAGCTCGGATAAGCAAAATTTTGAACAGAATAAATACCCTGGTAGATTCTTGTATGGCCATGGGAAATGAATCCCGATCATCTTTAGCTGCAACTATAAGACAAGGCACCTCAAAGCCAGTATCCTCACCATGACTAGCAACTTCTACCAGCAACTCGGTCGCTCTCTCCCATGAGAATGCATCAGTACTGTAAAAGTAAAATGAATCAATCCTTGGAATCTCCAAATGCAAGGGCAAACTGTAAAACAGGTCATAAATATATACACGTCGAAATATAATTAGAGCAAACTTCAAGTTCACTTGTCAATAGAGTTAGTAGCTTCCAAAGTATATAGTCAAAGACCCAAAATTTACATAACATGAGCCTAGCATGCAGACAAGATTAAGTTGAAACCTGCACCATGTTGTCAACGTCCTGATTACCAATAAAGATAATTTAATTTCCTATGAAATTCAGAAAATAAAAAGGATAACAAAAAGATAATAGCTATCCAGCATCCCCATCCATAAAACTTCGTAAACCTTCACTAAAGGCACCTCAAGATTACCAGTAACATTAATATACAGGCCTAAACCGACATACAATAGAACAATGTTAAAAGAATATATCAAGCTAAAAAATAAAGTGAAACCAAGTTAGAATAAAAAAACATGAATCCAGAGTGAGAAAATTTTTTTTTTGATCAGTCAACCAACCAATCATAGTAATAATAAATGAGTTAGCGCAAAAATATATTAAAATCTCAAAAATTATTTAGAAAAATATTTACAGTGCTTAAAAAATGCATTTCCTGAAATTCCAAGCTCACGAACACCAGATTTAACGCCAAAAGTAAACTCGAAATAAAATCACCCAAAATCACAATTTTTGGGATGAAAAAGAGTTTCAAAAACAAAGAAATTTTTGAAGTAATATTTTTGAAATAAAAATGGACCGATTAACTGAAATAAGACTAGAATAAAATTAAAGATGGAAAGTGAAACACACGGCTAAAGGGCAGTTAATTAAAGCACGGCTAAAGAGTAAAAATGGAGCTCGGCAATGGCTAAAACAGGGCACGGCATGGCAGAAAACAGGGCATTGTTACAGATGAAAATAGTGCATGGTTAAAGCTGGAAATAGAGGACGGCAATGGGGCTAAAATAAACAAAGCTTGAAGACCAACCCAAGGGGAAAAATGCCGAAAAGAATTGAAAAAAAAAAAAAAAAACAGGAAAAGGAATATAAATAAATATATATATATATATTTATTCGGATAAACCTGTAAAAATCCCAGACTTGGAGAGAAGAAACCGAAAATAAAAATGGAGGAAACACTGTGCAGTAGACGGTAAACCAGTGGAAACCAAAGGTAGAAACAAGAAAATGAAATGAAGGAGAAGTTGTCGCACGGCTTGAGGAAGAGCAAAACAGAGTAGTGCAGAGAAATAGAGAGGGCGTCGGCGCAGGAGGAGCCAGAGTGAGAAAATTTAGCGCTTATTTTTCAAAGATATGTAATAAAAATTCATTAAAAAGATGATTAAACACTTATCCCATGCAGAACACTGAAATAACATTTATTCTTATTTTTTATATTTTTATTGGCACCGTGTGTCCGGGAACAACGTCCTGATTAATCCCCCAGACCGATGGCCCCTAGAGATTGTTTGCACCCAAGGGGATTTGAACCTTAGACTTGGGGGGAGCATACCCCCAAGCCCAAGGCCTTCACCACTTGAGCCAACCACTAGGGGTTAAAAATTCATCTTAACCCCTATTTATAACATTTATAAAATTCATCCCATGCAGAACACTGAAATAACATTTATAATTCATCTTATCACTAAATACAACAATATTTGCAGCCTTTTATTTACCTGTCATTAACAAACACTGCTATGTCACAAGCAGCCAAAGATTCTTTTTCTAATAGCAGTTTCGAAACTCCATCTTCGGGTATCTCTCTCAACACAAGAGTTTTCTTTGCTCCCTGGGAAGAAAATAACAAACAAATACTCAGACAAATAATTTAAATATGAACAAGATTAGTGATTACGGCAACTGACGGCATTTTGATTTACACAAAAGAAATAACAAACATCAGATAAGGGGAAAACAGAATTTAGTACTAAAATCAAACTACAAATTCCAATCAGATGTCAGTAATTCAGGTTGATCAGAGAAAAACAATGACTACATATTTGAAACCCTCTTCAACCAGCCCAAAAATAAAACACAAAATAAACTTTTCCATTGATAAATAATTCAGACATCAGTTGTGAATTAATTCAAGGCTGCAAAAACTCTCATAAAATTGCTCTGTCACATCTAGAAAAGCTTATGCAAAATCTACATACACCTCAACATGATTTGCCTATTGACATAATTATGTAACGCCAACTTGATACGTAAGACTCAGTAAGAATTACATTGGTGACAGCAGCTCCCCATCTTTTAGACAAAAACGTTATTGATTCAAATAGGTCTTTTGTTTGATTTAATTTTGCAGCCAACCAATGGTGGACGGGGCTTATATCATGGTGTTGCTTAAGAATATTTTCTCCTCTATGGGACCTACCAAAACTGGCCTGACCAATATACATGTTCAACACTAAATTCAGGGGTGCATGATGCAATTGCACTCACCCCGGGCTGATCAACAACGTTCACTGCATATAGCTCGTCAGTGGTTGAAGTATAATTATCTGAGAAACTCCTGCACTTCCAATTCATAAAAAATAAGTGATTATTTTATCACAAACTAAAATTATTGAGATATATTATATTTAAAAGGATGATTCAAAAGACCTTCCAAGAAAAGAATTCAATAGTGCAGACTTTCCAGCCTTCTTGGGCCCAAAAACAAAACACTGGAAAACATTTCTATCTGTCTGCTGCTTTTTGCGATCCACACGCCGCCTTCTGGTTACACGGAAAGCAGACAAAGGATCACCAGGATAACCAATGTATATCAGATTCTCCATGCTCCAAGCTGGGTCTATAAGAGTCATAAGGGCCCACTGCAACCACACGTGTCACAAAATTTAAGCACAGGTCTACAGAGAAAAATGTTAAATTTAAAACTTTACCTATGAATAGGCAGCCAACTAGCTACATTGAGACCATAATAAATTGGAAGTTGTCTTATAAGATTATGGAACATTTCCACCCAAACCCCCCACTATGAAAAACAGAAAGGAAAAAGGGAAGAACGAACAAATGAAAAACATACCTCTGACAAAAACCCATCAAGTGATAGCCCACCAAATGCATTTCTCTCTACAGCATTCACATAAGGGGCTCTATCCCAAGGACTGGCAAAAAACATATGTCAAACATCCAAACCTTTCAGATGCTAATCATAATAGTTGTTAAGAAAGAAATAAATGAAATCTACGAGGTTGAGCCCTTTCCTCTCCTTGACTCGAAGAAATCAAAGATACCAAAAATACGTCTAAACATTGCAAAACCTCACAACGCCCCGAGGAGGATGGCCCTTCACAGGGGATGGGATATGGGGATGCAGACACATGATATGCAAGGATATGTTCCTATCAGAATTATCTCAAACTCACAGAAAGATTGAAATGCCCAGACTATAGTTTAAAAAAATGAGAGAAAAGAATAGAAGAAAAGATACTTATAAAAAAAAAAGTTAAAAAGAAGATAAGTGACTGAAAGATAACACAAAAAAATCAATAAGAATTTGATGTAAAAGGTTTATACTCATAATCAAAGCCATAATTTCCAATTCCTAATTGTTCACTTATGAGATGAGAGACTTCCGAATGATGGAATTCTAGACGATAATTACATCTTTCTGAAAAAATATTTCTAAAGACAAGTAAATGGAAATAAAACATGGGAAAATGAAAGTAAAATTTAAACAATTCAACACTACCAAAAATAAAGAAATTTGGTCTTACATTCTGGCCACAGGAATATATCTCCATAGTAACCAGATTTCTAATTTTTTTTTTATCGGTAAACAAAATTTTATAGATCATGAGATTAGGCAAGAGCCCAAGTATATGGGACATATACAAGAGCATCGCCTATGCATGATTGTTCAGACCGGATTTCAAACATTATCATATCAACAAACAAAATCCAGGATTTCAAAATCAATAAACAAAATTCAAGAAAAGAGTATATGCAATTTAAAATGGCCAGGAAATTACATTTCCAGTGCAACAAATGAGCACATTTTCTTCTGCGCGTGCAAATAAATAATGCATCTTGCATATATATGCAAGGCAATTAATTGTTAGCCATAAAGCATCACTTCAAAAAGTAACCAAGCCATAAGCATTGTGAAGTTACAATGACTATGACCAATAGGAAAATTAACAGAAGATGCATTGGTAACAAGATTGATGAGGGTTGTCATGATGAACAACTTAATAAACATAAACCAAAGGAAAGAACCCCATGCAGGTAAATTAAATGAACATGAAGCTTTACGGGATTTCCCATGAACCATAAGAGTTGTAACAAGGTAAAACAAGCCACATAGTCACAAATGATCTTACAGAAACAAAACTACCTTTCTGTGGCAGTGGAAAACAAATCATCAATTTCACGAGGTCGAAGGGCCCCATCCTAGTAGAAAAAATAAATATCATATATGATTTCAAGTTGGTGATCGATAAATAGCAACTTGAATAAACTGTGGCTACCACAGTAAATACTGATTGCACAAGCTATATGATAATATAATTAACAAACTTGGAATAGAAAATACTCAGAGAGTACATAAAAAGACATACATGATCACTGTCAAACAATTCAAAGATTCCTCTTAGATAGTCAATGGCTTCATTTGTCAGCTCCACACTCTACACAAAAGAGAACCAGCAGTAAGCCTTTTTAAAAAAAACATTGTATGCTTCACAGCTTTTTTTTTTTTTTTGGGGGGGGGGGGGGGTGTTGGGGGGTGGATATGGTTCATGTATGATGTAGTGACATATTACATGATATTAGAACTAAATGGTATGTTATACTCAAGCAAAGAAGTTTAATAGAACTTCAAATTATGTGCACATAAGGGGATTAGGGTGGGAAATTCAGGGCTTGCCCACCTCAAAACCTTAGCAAGATGAATAATCCTGGATGTCAATGCCAAGGCCAACAAAGACTTGGGAGCCACAATATATTTTAAGGGTGGGGCTTGGTCAGCTAATTACTGATAGACCCAGCTTGGCCATACATGACACAGTTAATTTCACCTCAAAGTCTAAAACTTCAAGAAAACAAATAAATCATTTCCGCATGTAATATAGTTATTTCCATATTCCAAGTAAAATTGTGGTTATTGTATAAAATGTGATTTGAATAAACAAGATATTACCTGATCAGGGGCTCGTTTGAAAGACGACGGGATGAGTTCCTCTGAAAGTCTAATATCGTTGTTATATCCAAACTTTCTGAGGACAGTCCATGTAGTCTCAAGACGACCTTTTTCTATGAATAAAGCGTGAAGAAAGAGGAATCCCGTCAAAGTAAGCCCACGTTCATTGACTCCTTCGGCCAACTTTTCTGCCACAACCCTCTTAACACCTACTATTTCGGAAGGTTGTAATGGAGCATTGAAACATTTGACCTATTTACAAGTATTTGGATCCCTCATTTATCTTAAGCAAAAATTATTATAACTTTGATAGATGAGAAACCTGCTGCAAGAGTTGCAAATAAGTGGAAAAGAAAAGAAACCTGAAAATCATTCAACTCTGCATCGCTGAGGGCCCCATCCTTATCATGGTCACAAAGAATAAATATCCGCTTCAAGGCTCGCACACATCGAGGCTTCAAAGTCTGTGTTTCCTGATCAAATAGTGGACCTGTTGGATGAAGCACAGCTTTTTGTGCGTAGTAGAAAACTTCGGGAATCTACAAGTAGAAACATTTTGACATTAAACTCTAAAAATTATAATGACAATGAAAGAATTCCATATATTTTTCTTTTATAAGTAAGAATTCCATGCATTTCTTCAGATGATGAGAGTGATTTCCAAGAATTCCCACATTTCTTCAGATGATGAGAGTGATTTACATACTTTATTAGAACTGAACTTACTCAAAATAAACTCCTACTCCCAACTCAAGCCAGAATTCATATAACAATATTTGTTGCGATCAACTATATAAATTAGACTACCTCAAAATTTTCTAATCCTCAATACCCAATCTTTTAAGTCAATTTCTCAAGTTCAATCGTTACTTTTTTTCCCAACAACAGTACAAGGAAGATAGCTAAATTGCTCCTAGAATTGAACTTCCTCAATATAAACTCCTAATCCAATCTCAAGCCAGAATTCATATAACAATATTTGTTGCGATTAACTACATAAATTAGACCACTTCAAAATTTTCTAATCCTCAATACCCAATCTTTAAATCAATTTCTCAAGTTCAATCGTTACTTTTTTTCCCAACAAAAGTACAAGGAACATAGCTAAATTTCTCCTCTAGCATGGGTTCCATTTCATTTACGAAGTAGATTTGTGTTCAAAAGCCCATTGGACCCCATATAAATTTTTAGAGCATGGTATCAGAGGAAAATTCTCGACAGATCAGAAAATAACATCTATAAGGCATTTGAGTCTAGCATTAAAGTTCTATTCAGTAGCAGCTGGCATATTGGTTTTTGAGTTAAAAAACCAATCTTCCACAGGAAATTTTGCGCAAAAAATACAGTGGTCTTACGACCCCAAACATTGTCTCATTATCATCTCCTAAAATATGTTGCCCAATAACGAAAATTAAGCAGGAGATAATATATGCATGGAAGACAAACATATGTGGCTCTACTCCTGTGTAGATTTTTTTAATAACCAATAAATTTTTTTATCAAATAGTGCCAAGGCTTGGCCCAAGTAGAAGGGCTATGCTTCTGTGTGTTTAAACCACAAATGAAATCAACAACACAGGTACCAAATAATTTTACAAAAAATAACAGAAAGGAGCATCAATGCATAACACCTGAATTTGTTTAAGTGCTGAACACTCGATACAAGTTTCAATCTCCCGAAATTGCTGCATTATTGGTGACATCACCTGCTCCAGGCTCACCTGCTGGTTCTCATCTCTCAAATCCAGCTTACAACCCACCACTATGACTGGGACTTTCACCTGCTCATTTGATTTCATATGGATAAATCACAGATAAATAATAGCGAAATTCATGGTGACTCCACATATTGTTATGCAAAACAAGTTCCAAAAAACCCCCAAAAGCAAGAAAGCCGAAGGGGCTCAATTTATTACAATGCATGATCATGTAGTCAACCTCAAGGTTTCCAGCAGCGTATTTTTTATCTTCCATGATAAGTTCTCCATGATGCAATAGCAAAGAGGACGTGAAAACTAAATGAAATGAAAAATAGAGACCTCTAATTTACGAAGCTTAGGAAGCCAGAAAGTACTCAATCGAGCAAGTGTAGAAGGCTCATCACATGCATAAGTAAACACAACTGCATCAGCCCGCTTCAATTCTTCAGCCACTTTACCATCATCCTCCACACTGATTGAGAAAACAGAAAAAAAAAAATTAGCGATTCAATATCGAACTGCAAAATTTGTGTGATTGCCACATATCAAAAGCCAAAATGATATAATTCTTTTCCGATTTTACAATTTCCGGCTTCAAATCAATCCAATTGTACTAAGGTCAGTCAAGCAGAGGCATTATTTTCCATATGTCAAATACAGCAATAGAATCTCTAACTTTTGTCAGTAACCACACTGATATTAAAAAATAACAGTAATGGCAAAAAAAAAAAAAAAAGACAATCATCGAGTAAACCTCAATGCTGTCTGGTTCCAGAAAATGTTGTGCATCAGTAGGAGGGCCATGATAAATCCACTTAGTGCAGTGTATCAAGGCCTCTCCACTACTCTGAACACTAACAAAACTAAAATGAAAAATTTCATAAGATTCGGTTCTAGTTTTCTTGTTGACCAAAAAAATAAAACTGAAAAAAATGCCAACAAGATTTTTCCTTGTAATCCATTTCAACATTCTCTCCTAAATCACACAATTTAAGATTGAACAAGGCATTTTTCCTATTTTAAGAGAGTATATACATATTTCACTCTCCAAATTGACACGAAGACACATTGATAGCAAGACTCACGAGCCTCAAATTCTTGCAGTTTTGACAATTTCCACGTGCACTAAATAATAAAAACCTAACCATGATTTGGAATCCTAGTTTATTTTCTTTCCTTTCGCTACAATTCCTCAGCAACCATACAGGTATTTCGAATAATGCAAGAATAAGCTGAATCACATCAATTATATATGCAACTATTACAATCGAACACCAAAATAACACCTGTATTTTCCTTTAATTTCCTGAAATTTCTCGTCAACCATACATAGCGTTAGAAAATGAAATTCAATCATTAATGGAGGAAATGATACCGAGACGAAGTGTCGATGATTGTAATGGGCACGCGGTCGGGGAAGAAATCTTCTGGAAGCCTCGTAGGCGGCAAAACCGGCGGCACGTTTGCTGCAAAGTTCTCAGCCGCGGCCGTCACAATCAAGCTCGATTTCCCGGTACCTCTGTCTCCGGCAACCACGATACGCACACCGGTCCGGCCGAACGGGTTTGTAGGTCCGGCCGAAGTTTTTGCCATTGAAGAAGCTTCACAGCCCTCGTCCCCAAGAAACCCTAAAGCATAAAAAAAGCTCGCGCAAAAACGACGTCAGAAATGTGAAGACACAGACTTGGAACATGGAAATTGCGAGAGAATTAAGTAAAACGGTAGAGAAGGGAAAGTGCAAAACCCTTTTGTATTTGAGTAGATTGAAGATTTAGACGGAAAGAAAGGCAATAAAGGCACAGATGTAAACAAACGTGGAATCGGGGGGGTGGGGGGGGGGGGTGAAGATTGATAATACCTGGTGCCGAGCGTTATCCTGGAGAGCTGGAAGAAGAAGAAGAAAAAGAAGCGAAGCAGAAAAAGACAGTAGCTAGAAAGCTCTGGAGTGGAGGCTACGGAGAAAATCTCTGTTGAAGAAAGCCCGACGGCGAGTGAGGGTCAGGGAGGAAGCTTCAGAACTGGAGAAACTCTTGGCTTCGACTGTTAGAAGAGCGAGAGTGCGTGCGTTTAAAGCACGGCATTTTCGTACTCTTTCGTTCTTAACTTGAACTAATAATTTGATACTTCGAAATCGTGTCAAGGTTTTTAAGAACTGGTTTCATTCTGTAATTTATTTCGACTCATTTTATTTAATTATTATAATTTTAAAATTTTTATATAATATATATAATTTAATTTTTTAAAATTTTAAAACAAAAATGATATAAAAAAAAATTTATAATATTTTATTTAATTTTTAACTTTAAACTTAATTTATCTCACCTCATCTTATCTAATTAATAAAAAAAAATAAGATTAAATTTTTCACATTTCTTAATAATTATTTATTAATATTATACTGAAGTGTTTGATATTTTTTCTTATCTCCTTTGTCTTTAGTTATATTTTTCAAAAATTTCTAAATAAAACACAAATTTAAATTAATAAACTACTATTTTGAGCTGATTAATTTTAATAATTTAGAATGTGTGATATAAAAGAGCTCATAAAATAAAATAAAAAGAAGATGTTTTCCAGTTTCCAAGAAAAGCCATCCCATTAGTCTCTCTATAACATCCCAATGTTTGGAGAGTTAGCTCGTATTACTTAAAATTATCTTTAATAACACAATTATATATAAACCATAGACTCCATAAAAATATTAATTTATTTGTTCACATAAATATCCATGTTACTCCAAAGGGACACCAAAGAAATACCTAAATAAAATAAATTAAAATTTTCACAAAGACTTGAAACTATCCGTAACTCAAAATATCAAAATAACATAAAATGATAAATAGACTAAATAAGAATCTTCAATAAATACTTGTACCCTTTGGCACTTATTCTTCTAAGATCATCAAACTTTGCTAACACTTTCTACTCTTGATTTCCAACTGAACCATCAAAATTATTTGAAAAATATTGTGGAGATAAGAGGTGAGTTATCAACAACTCAGTAAGTAAAAAACATATGCTAGTATGTAAACATGAGTATTTACAGAATTCAGAATGCAAAACATAACATTTTCATTTTCAAAACGCAAAATTAGAAGATGTTATAAAAAATATCAGAGCGAAGGTTCAAAAATATGTTTATTCAAAAGTCTTTTAACATAGCATAACTGAGCATCATATCAGAACATAATTTCAAATTTAACCTTCGTGGTAGGGCTGTGCAAACTTCGGCAGCCAACCGAGTAGAAATAGAATGTGAAATCTTCTCCTTATTATTCTCAGAGCCCCAAGTGTGCACACAGGAAAGACCATGCAAAAAATCACTTTGATTTCAAAGTGGATGCACTCGAAACAGAAAAGTTAGTACCAATTCAAACAAAAACCACAGTTTTATATCCATGGTAAGGTTAGAGCAGAACAGAAACAGAACAAGATACAGTTCAGAATGTCATGCCAAAACTTTTCAGATGCCACATCTTATCAAAACAGAGTACTAAATAGAATCATATCATCTTCATAATCAAAACAGATTCAAAGCATTTTCATATAATCATACACAAATTTTCATATTCATTATTCGCTCTTTTTTGTACAGTTTAGAAACAGAATGTCAAAAATAACTCATGTCTACACCAGTCATGACAAAATATTTTTATTTTCTTAAACGAAATTTCATGCGAATGCAGATAAAATGATCGAGGTTGTTTTCAAATTTTATTTTCATAAGATAACATGTACATTTTTCATGAAATCAACATCAGTCCAATCATTTTATGTAAAGTCTAACATAAAAATCTCACTTATCTGGACTTTTTTAGTTTTTCATAATTTTCTCACAACAGTGTCAAACGAATATTAATCGACACCTATAAAATAGTCATGTAACTTCTAGAAATTTTTAATTGAACACATATTTCGATACTTAAATCCGAAATGCTAAAATAACCTTCTTTTTTTTTTCTAAAATCTAAAATTCACGTAACCCTTAAATATCATCATTTCTCAAATTCATTAATATTCACTTAATTTCTCCGACTAAGACATAAACTCTAAATTCTTTAAAATTTAATACCAACTTATATAATTTAAAACCTTAAATATTTTATATTAAACAACTTTTTGGGCTAATTTAAAGTAAGCCGAAGCCCACTTAAAATAACCCAATACTTTCCTATAGTCAAGCTTAGGCCCATGATAAAATCAAACCCAACTGAAATATAAGTTTCAAACACCTCATGCTTTGGCTTATACCTCAAAGGGTATAAATGTAATATCATCTCAAACATGTTACTCCTTAACCAAATTTATGAGGGGCTCAACAATCACTTTCTATTTTTCTGAAACCAAACTAGGCTTCTTGCATGTAGTAGGGATTGCATGGCAGAAGCTTACTGAGAGAATGGAGACGCTGCAAATCTGGGTGGTGCAGCAAAGATGCCGTCGAGCTGAGCACGAGAGAGAGAGAGAGAGAGAAATAACATGAGAGGGAGGAACAAAGAAGTGACAATAGCTTATCGAAAGGGCGATGGTCGTGGCTATGGCTAGAGCATTGGCCATGTTTTTCCAGCGAGAAAGCACTATGAGTGGTGGCCCATGGAGTTGGGTGTCGTGGTTGGCGAGGCTTGGCGTCAGACGAAGGACCCTATGCCATGTGATCTCTGACGCGATTGTGGTGTAACCAGCAGCTAACGACTAAGAGGTGTCAACAACAGTGAAATCTTGGCAGTGTCGTGTTGCTATTTCCAGTGGTGGAGAAACAGAGGAGAGTGGCAATGGTTTTGTGGCTCATGGTGGGGAACAAAAACTCTGTTTTGGGTGTGTAAAAACAGAGGTGTTAATTCATGGTTTTACAGTAGTGTAGTTGGCTAAGGTGGTGCTGCAGTTTGGTGGTCGTGGCCAGGCGGGCAAAAGGCTACGGTTGGATGCGAAGGAAGTGGTGGCAGTGGTGTTGTCCTTTTGGTTTGGGACCGTGGGCTTTGGGGGCGGGGGTGGTTTCTATTTCTGCTTCCAAACAAAGGTGGTGGTGGTGGTGGTGGCTTGCTGCTGTAGACTAGAGGAGCTTGGCAATGGCGTGAAGTTTGGCAGCACTGGAGGGTTAACGACAACCCTAGCAATTGCAAGTTTGGTAGCATTGGAGGGTCGACGACAACCCTAGCAATTGCTTGGTTTCTCTATTAATCTAAAAAAAAAATTTGGAATGCAGGCTTCGTGCTAGGCTCGAGTGTTACATCCTCCCACGCTTAAAAAAATTATGTCCATAAATTTGTTATTCCTAAGACAAAATCTAAAATACTTAATACCTCATACACATGCCATGGCTATTTCAATTCTCGATAATTATGTTCAACCTAATATTTCTAGATTCAAACTTTTCAATATTTTCACCCGATGCTATAAATACCTCCTAATCCTCTTGGTATACGCATTCATGCGCATAGTTTCAATTGTCATACATTCCGGAATCTAGGTCAAGTCTAAAAATATAAACCTCAACAATGGAGTTAAAACCTATTGATAATTCCACTTCTCTTTTTTCTAAACCTCATATAGAATATTAAAAAGAACTCTTCAACATAAAATTAACCTCCTATAAGACTCTCTAAAATTAAGTCCTAAGTGATCTCAATTCACTAATTTCTGAACCCTCACATTGTTTACTCTCAAACCATCATATTATCAAAATTTACTCTCAAACCAAACATCTATGGCTAGGGTCTCATGAAGATAACATTGTTGTGTTTAATCCATTTTCAATACCTATTAAAGCAATTCTTACCAAGCTTTCAATTACAGAATGCACACTCATGTACATTTCTATGCGGTCTAAACCATCTCTCTTTTTTTTTTTTTTTTGAAATCGAGCACATCCTCTGCAATCCAAACCTCAATCTTCTAAGTTATGAAACTTAGCAAAATTCCATTAAAAATGCAAGAATGATTAACCCTAACTCAACTAAAACAATTGCTTTCGAGGAGAAAAGGAGTGGGGTACCTGTGATCACATCGTTGTCATCCTCAGCATCTCCAGATGTCAATGCAAACACTCGAGCCGGTCCCATTCTACGTTGTTTGTTTAACTGTATTGTCTATTGGGGACCTGGAGGTGGGTTGGGCTTCTTATTGTATTCCAATAGTAATGTGCATTCTCTGATGAAGTGCTCGGTCTTACCACATCGAAAACACGACCCCACCTCCCTTCTGCACTCTCCTGTGTGTGCATGATTACAAAACTTATAGAGGTTATTTGGTTGATTTCCCTGTGTTTGCCTCTGACCTGAGCTACTCCTTTCTTTTCTCTTCTTCCACGGCCCTTGATCCATACTAAAGGAGGATCCTTTTGGGGTAGTTGCCTTCCTCTGATCTTGAAGTTCTGCACTTCTCTTGAGGTTTCGTTCAAATATCGTAGCCTTATTCACTAATTCTGAGAAACTTTGGATATGAAAGCCCACCACTCGTTCATAAATCCTATTGTTCAACCCTAACTCAAACTTTCGGGCCTTCTTCTCCTTGTCAGGGATTAGATATGTGGAAAAACGTGATAGATCAAGAAATTTGGCCGCGTACTGCTGTACCGTCATAGTTCCCTGCACCAAACTGGCAAACTTCATGGCCCTATCTTCTCTAACCAAGTTTGGGAAGAAACAATCAAGAAAATATGCTTGAAATGGGGCCGATTGACTACTTCCATCCATTCAACTTCCCTACTGGTTTTTTCAGAAATCCACCATTTTGCCTCTCCTATCAACTTGAAAGCAGAGTACAATACTTACTGTTTGTCAGTACAATTCAAGATACGAAATATCTCCTCAATGTCCTAGATCCAGTCCTTAGCCAAGGTTGTGTCGCCGTGCCCATCAAAATTAGAAGGGTGCATTTTGTTGAACTGCTTTATGGTGCATCTACCCTCATCATTTCTTTCGTTCAAGTCCTTAAGATTTCAAACACAACAATTAGCTGCCATCCTAGAAGACTCATACTTGGTTAAACGTTTCAAATGTAATATTAAAAATAATAAACTAAGCTTAAATGTAACTATCAATTAATTTATATATCACAAATCAACAATTTATTGTCTTACTCGTTCTTTCTCATATACTAAACTGGCTTAAAGTAAACATACTCCTTAATAGTTTATTCCATTTAAACCAAACCATTTTGATTAAAGCCTACGCATAAATATTTACCATAACTACCCTTAAACTTGACATCTAGGCAAACCTTCCTACTAGATTGGAAGCTAAACACCAAATTAGATCAATTCATACATTAAAATCTACTAAATCTAAAGCCTAGTATTCGCTTAAGCTTATGCATAGCTCTAACATCTGAGCCCTAAATTCTTATCTAAAATCTCAAATACCTCGAAACTAGTACTCCAAATTTCACAAACTCTAAAACCTAAAATATCATCAAATCATTTGTAAAGTTTGCAAAATCTCTAAACCTTGGATTTCCACAAACTCAATCCATAAAGTTTGCAGAATCTCAAAATTGTCTCTAATACCAACTGTAACGCCCTAATTCCGGAGGTCCGAAGAGTTAGCTTCTGTTACTTAAAATCATCTACAATAACACAATTGTATATAATCTATAGACTCTATAAAAAAAATTAACTTATTTGTTCACACAAATATCCATGTTCTTCCACAATGACACTAAAGAAATACATCAATAAAATAAATTAAAATCTCCATAAAAACTCAAAAATATTCATAACTCAAAATACCAAAATAACATAAAATAATAAATCTACTAAATAGGACTCTCCAATAAATACTTGTACCATTTGATACTTATTTTTCTATGATTATCAAACCTTGCTGACACTTTCTACTTTTGATTTCCAGTTGAACCATCAAAATTATATGAAAAATATTGTGGAGATAAAATGTGAGTTATCAACAACTCAGTAAACAGAAAATATACACTAATATGTAAACATGAGTATTTACAGAGTTCAAAATGCAGAACAAAACATTTTAATTTGAGTTATGCTTCACACTGGTCGGGCTGGTTTTTCCACATAAACAGCCATCCATTCATCTCAAGCCACGTAGGAAAAAACACTCTAAGAGAAATATACTCCACCACAGAGAATCAATTCGTATTAGCTTAAGCCTGTTTCTCATTTGTACCATCCCTTCTATTCCTCGCCGCTCTCCATGCACTGCCCTCAGTCTGACGCCGACGCCGACTCAACCATCTCAGTCTAACGCATCTCTATCGCCAATCTCCCCCATCTTCGTCGATCATCTCCATCTCCTTTCCATCAAAATCCAATCAAACCAAAATCCACAGCCAAACCAAAATCAACCCACAATCAAATCAAAATTCACAATCAAACCAAAATCAACCCACAATCAAACCATAATCCATTCAAAATCACAGTGAAAACCATCTCAAACCCGCAATCTCAGATCATCTCCACCTCTTCTCCATCAAAACCCAATCAAACCAAAATCAACCCACAATCAAACCAAAATCAACTCACAATCAAAGCATAATCCATTCAAAATCACAGTGAAACTATTGCAAACCCGCAATCTCGGGTTGAGCTTCAATGAAGGGGGTGCGATTGATTTCCTTCGGGTTGAGCTTCGACCCAGGGGGTGTGATTCAGGGGTGCGTATGGTGCGAGGGACGAAGGGGGTTCGTATGGTGCGATGAGTGTTTTTGTTTGAAATAAGTTTTATGATGTTTGCTGGTTTAGGATAGATATGGTGGAAGGCATACGTGTAACTCTATAAATGACAGGTTGTTTTTGTGTGAAAACTAGCCGGACCGACCCTAAGGATTTCTCTTTTAATTTTCATAATGCATAATCAGAACATGTTATCAAAAATATTAGAGCGAAAGTTCAGAAATATTTTTATTCAAAAGTCTTTTGGCATAGCATAATAGAGCATCATATCATAATTGAATTTCATGTTTAACCCTCGTGGTAGGGTTGTGTAAACCAAAGCTGCCAACCAAGCAGAAACAGAATGTGAAAGATTCATCTCTTTATTCTCGAAGCCTTAAGTTTGTATATGGGAAAGACCACGCAAAAAACCACTTTACTTCCAAAGTGGATGCACCAGAAACATAAAAGTTGATACAAACCCAAACATAGGCCACCGTTTTAAACCCATGGTAAGGTCAGAGCATAACAGAAATAGAACTATATACAAAATCAGAATATCATGCCAAAAGTTTTGAGATGCCACATTTTATTAAAACAGAGTACTGAATATAATCATATCATATTCATAATCAAAACAGATTCAGAGCATTTTCATATAATCATGCACAAATTTTCATATTCATTATTCTTTTTTTTTTTTTTTACAGTTCAGAAATAGAATATCAACAATAGCTCATGTCTACACCAGTCATGACTAAATATTTTTCTCTTCTTCAACGGAATTGCATGCGAATGCAGATAAAATGATCGAAGTTGTTTTCAAGTTTTCATAAGATAACATGCACATTTTTCATAAAATCAACCTCAGTCCAATCATTTTATGTAAAGTCTAGTATAAGAACTCTGCTTACCTGGACTTAACTTTTCAAAATTTTTTGACAACAATGTCGAACAAATATTAATTGTCACCTATAAAATAATCACGTAACTTCCGTAAATTTTTAATTGAACATATATTTCGATACTTAAACCTGAAATACTAAAATAACTTATTTTTTTCCTAAAAATCTAAAATTCACGTAACCCTCAAATATCATAATTTCTCAAATTCATTAATATCCACTTAATTTCTCCAACTAAGATATAAACTCTAAATTCTTTAAAATTTAATACCAACTAATATAATTTAAAACCTTAAATATTTTCTGTTAAACAACTTTTTGGACTAATTAGGCGATGGCCATGGCTATGGCTAGAGCATCGGTCGTGTTCTTCCAGCGAGAAAGTACTGAGTGGTGGCCTGTAGAGTTGGGTGTCGTGATTGGCGAGGCTTGGCGTCAGACATAGGAACCCTATGCGACATGATCTCCGACGTGGTTGTGGTATAAGCAGTGGCTAACTGTAACACCCCGTATTTTAGTGTATTTTTAATAAGAGATTAATTTAATTTATTTAGTGATTGGTTCTCTTGTTTTAAATTATGAGAGTTTTTAAATATTATTTTATAATATTTTAAGTTGTGAAAATTAATTTTTATGTGTTTTCTTAATATTATTTACTGTTTGGCATTTAAAGTGATCTTTAATTTAAATTGATTTGTTCTTGGGTTTTAAAATTATTATTGTTTTAATTAAGCATTTCACTGCATTTGGATTATTTTATTTATCTAGTAGTTTTAAAATCCTCTTCGTTGGATCATTTCGAAACCCAAGATGAAAGTCTGGATCTCTCTTTTTTCCCTCTTTTTCTTTTCTCTTTTATTTTCTTTTCTTTTTCTCCTTTCTTTCCGCGGACCCTCTCTCCCAGCCCGACCCTCTCTCTCTCCTCTCCATCGTGTGTCTTGGTCGTTGGCATCCAGCGCTGCCATCGGCCGTCTGTGGCTCACACCGCCGGCACCGGTCGACTCCCCAGCTGCCGGCGAGTCATCCCTCCAAATCTCAGGCCGGCTAACGCCGCCATTAGCCGCCGCGAGCCGTGCGAAGCCGTGAGCTTCATTTCGCCGCCGTCCGGCCACCATTGACCACCATTGACCACCATCTCTTAGCCACCTCATCACCGGCCCTCTAACAATCATTTAAACCCAACCCCGGCCCCGATCTGTCGCCGGAGCCGCCCCAACGAACTCAAAGTCCGATTTGAGTTCTTCGGCCTTAAACCGCCGTTTCAGCCGCCACCCACGACCAAAAGCCACCACCACTAGCTTCACCACCTCCCATAGGCCCTACCCTACCGTTCCCAAGTCTTCGTTTGACCCCGTGTAATTTTGGGTTCACTGTGTATTTCGGCCACAGTGTTTTTACACTGTGGAGTTGCTGTTTTTGGCACTTCCAGCTTCTCCTTGATCCTCCGAAATATTTTTATAGCGCTGTAAGTATTTCCTAAACAATCTTGAGATTTAAATATATTTTTGCACTAATTGATTATACTGTATTCTGGTTGGTTCCGGACTGAGTTGGAGGAGCTCGGGGGTGGGTGGATTGAGGACGGAGTAATTGTTGTGTTGGTTATTATGATTGGGTTGTTGTTGGTTATATTGTGATGTGGTTTTGGTTATTGGGTATTATGGTTGTGGTTTGGTACACTGCATATTGCACGCATGTCATGTTTGTAAATTAAAAACTGGGTTTTCGTGTATGCATTCATGATCATGTAGTTGTTTTGAAAACTGAGTTTTCATGTGTTGAATGGATTTGTGGGTGCGTGTGTATCACGACCCCAAACCGAGATGGGGCATTATCTCGGTGAAGCTCCTCTGGTCACTCGGGAGCGGAATATACTGAGTGACGTCCCCTGGGTTGTCGCCGGGCGACAACAGGATCGGACGAGTTACGTGCCGACTCCGTGGCCCTTCTGCTGGCGGGGGCTAGAGGATGACTTGGCCACGAACGCACTGGGTGCGGAACTGGGCATCGCTCGTAAAGTAGCCAGGACGTGCGGATGGTCCCTAGGGGAGACCATAGTGCATATAGATTAATGGATAAATGGAAAATGGCTGTTTTCTGGGAAAATAGCGTGAGTTGGATTTTGTGTGTCATTTTCTGGAAAAATGATGGATAATTGTTTTGGACCATTTTCTGGAAAAATGGTGGAAATGATTTATTGGAAATATTTTTGGGCCAAATGGGATTTTTGGCGTGTGTTGGATTTCTTGCATACTGCATCATGGGCATGCATGATTAGATGCTTAAATGTGTTTTTATTTCATGATTGGTTAGGTTATAACTTACCTGTGGTACCATTTAATGGTACTGCATACTATGTTGATGTTGATGCAGATGCCGAGCCTGAGGATTTGGCTCCGCCGGAGGAGTGATCTGAGATCATTCGTGCTGTATTTTTTTATTTCAAACTTGTATTATTATTTATGGGACCTTGGCTTTATTTTTATGAGGTTTGTATTTTGGATATTTGTATTAAACTAAAATTCTGGTACTAGTTGACTTAATTACTTTCCGCTGTGTATTTTATTTGTGCACTGTTTAATTTGTTGCACACACTTGACATTTGTCGTTGGGATGCGTGACCGGGTTGTCACCATCCTGACGTCACGATTCTCGAGACTTTTTGTATGTGAGAGTCGGGGCGTCACACTAACGGCTAAGGAGTCACCGACAACGGTGAAATTTCGATAGTGTCGTGTGGCTATTTCTAGTGGCGAAGAAACAAAGGAGAGTTGTAGTGGCTTTGTGGCTCACGGTGGGAAATAAAAACTTTGTTTTGGGTGTGTAAAAACAGAGGTGTTAATTTGTGGGTTTACCGTAGTGCAGTTGGCTATGATGGTGCTGTGGTTTGGTGGTCACAGCCAGACGGGCAAAATGTTGCGGTTGGACGCAAAGGAAGTGGCATCAATGGCACTATCCTTTTGGTTTGAGACTGTGGGCTTTGGGGGCGGGGGTGATTTCTGTTTCTGCTTCCAAACAAAGGTAGTGGTGGTGGTCTGCTGTGTAGACTAGAGGAGCTTGGTAGCGGCGTGAAGTTTGGCAGAACTAGAGGGTCAACGGCAACCCTAGCAATTGCTTGGTTTCTTTTTTTTGTTTTTCTAGACACTATACGTGGCTATACTTGCGTGTGTGTATACATACAGGTAGTTAGAACCTAGAGGAGAGAGAGAGTAGAAACGTGCATGTAACTTACGTAAAAGTTCAGGATGTTGAATAACTGAGCTTGGACTTTTTGTAACATTTTTTGGGCCTCTTCGAATAAGAAATGGCCCATTTAGTCTATAAATTTTAACTTAATTATCGAGTTGAATAAAATCTATACTTCGCTAAAATAATTTCTTTGGGCCTTTACCTATTTCAAATTATGATAGGTTTGGGAAGTGAGATGAGAATTTTGTGTTTTGTTTTAAAGTTTAAAATATTATTTTTTAATTTTAATATTTGAAAAAATTAAATTGAGATTTGAAAAAATTGTATTGAGATTTGAAAAAGTTGAATTGTTTATTATTTTTATATAAGAATTTAAAAAGATTATAATGATAAAATGAGATAAAATTTTTATATAAGATAGAACATCCAAACCTATCCTAGTCGTTAAATTCTAAAGAGACTTTTCATCTAAAAACAATTTTGGAGTTTATCAAAAAAAAAAAAAATAACAATTTTGGAAAGCGGGATTCGTGGTGGGCACAGGTGTTACACTCTCTGTCGCTTTTCTCTCTTCCACCAATTACCCCCACTCTCTCTCTCTACAAATGTAAACATGCACTGTTGTGTGTAATTTTTGATCTCGAGTATTGTGGAATCTTGAACATTGGAGATGGCTCTTGATCTGGATTCTCTATCAGAGGCAACTTCAGGGGCCATAGGATCCCTATTGAGCACCACCATCTTGTACCCACTTGACACCTGTAAGACCAAGTACCAAGCCGAGGTTCGGGTCCATGGCCAGCAAAAATACAGGTTACCCATCTCTGCGTTTTCTCAATCTATCATTTCCTTGTTTCATTCATCATAATTTGTCATTTTTTGACCTGGGTCTGTATTTTTTAGTCTTTCCTGTCATAATGGCCCGAAAATTCTTTATCTGGGTAAATCTTATTTTAGCTTATTTGTTACGATTCTTTTGTTCGTATATTGCCTCTATATGTATGTGTTAATGCAACTCTTGTTTATAGCTCCAATTAACGTACGCTGCACGTTTTTTTTTCACGCTTATTTTTTGTATGATCGGTGGGCAAATGAAAGAAATTCGATGTGTTTGTGATGGGCGCTATAGGTGGACTTAAAAGGTCTCCTAGATCAAACAAAGGTGGATTTTATATTAGAAGTGATTTTAAAGTTATGTTGTATTTTATGATGCGGTTGTTCGGAACACACACACACACATAGAACCTTTACAAGCAAAACAAATATTATTAATAACAAAAGAGATGTAATCCTGGTACACAGAGAGCATAGAATACATCCATCTATGATCTAACTAGCAAAAGTTAAAAGTATTCAGATTATAATGGATCATTCCATTATTTTGTGATTATTGTTTGTTAGGCAACCCGCAACTCATAGTCATTAGTCTCTCTCTCTTCCTTTTTTTCATATGTTATTTATTGCTCTGTGATAAGCTTTGACATCAAGACTATCAAGACTTTGTTCCAAAGCCATTTCATCTGGTTATTTTTTAGAGTGATATCATCTTGTTTGGTTTTTACTTTTCTCTAGAGTTGCACTTTATGGTTTCCCCATCTCGATCTGAAGCCATTCTACTGATATCATTTCAGTTGCTTTATGATGGAGAAGTTTAGTTTTAGGTCATATGCCTATGTTACCAAAATTTGTCATTCAATGGGAAAACGGTTTGACACCAATGGATATCATTTGATTTCAGATGACTCTCCCGGTGCACTGTAGATTCATGATGGTCCTGTGACAAAACAAGTTACAAATACAACGTAACTTCAAGACTTTTCTCCTTTTCTCCTTTTGCCTCTTAACTCTGTATCTAGTAAATTCTTAAACTTTTGGCTCTTTAAGCAACACCTATGATCTTCGTGTTAAACACATAAATAGTTGTTAATCACTTGTTCCAAGTGCTTTCTATTGATTATTCGTATTGAGGTTGCTTTCTAAATTGTCTTTTGCTTGCCAGACTGCCATTTTCTTCTGGCTCTTTTACAGTTATATCAGCCAATGCAACCTAAGTTCAGTTCTATTACTGTTCTTTCCTTAGAAAAGTTAATAGATTTGAACCTTTTTTGTGTAGCGTCCAATATTCTCTTTTCTCTTGTTATTATTTGTTTTCTTAGCTGAATTGGAGATGGGTATGGAATATGCTTATTACATGTTCTAGTAGCAATTCATCCACAAATTCTGTTGTGTGGTCCCCAATTATACTTATCTGGCATCTGGATCATTCCATAGTTTGAGCGTCCTTGGTAAATTATAGGATAAAGCTCAGACCAAATTTATCATATAAGAGGATTCTTAAGTCAAAAGTGGCTCATAGTTATATTGATTGTTCTTTTTCTGGTTTATGCATGCAGGAACCTATTGGATGTCTTGAGGGAAGCAATATCTACCCATCAGGTACTTTCGCTGTACCAGGGCCTAGGTACAAAAAACCTGCAATCCTTCGTTGCACAGTTTGTCTACTTTTATGGGTACAGCTACTTCAAAAGACTATATTTGGTAAGGAGTGGTGCCAAAAGAATTGGAACGACAGCAAACTTAGTTCTTGCTGCTGCAGCTGGAGCTTGTACTGCCATTGTAACGCAGGTATAAGCCCATTGTTACGGCACATCTTCTTGATTTTGGTTGAGAATCATCCCTTAGTACACAATTTTAAATTGAAAACTAATAGGCATCAGAACTACCATCATATGATATACACATCATGATCATAGCATATGGAGTTGGAACCAAAATCAATTATATGAAGAAATATGTATGCTTTATATTTTCACCTAATGCTCCATTTGGTTGCTATAAAGATGGTGGAAACAAAGTGTGATAATTGGAATATGGAAAGACACAAATGAGTTTCTCTGCCAGTAGGTTACGGAACCTTGGTCTTTGGTTTTGGAATATATAGCCTGGAATTGTAGTTCGATATGAAGACAAACACCTGTTCACTTTAACTTCTATCTTATCTTGTGTCACATAATTTTGAATATACAGCATGTCATTAGTTTTTTCACTTATTAAAAAAAACTAATAAAATGTTATTTACATAAATCTTATCAAAAAAGAAAAAAAATTGGATGAAATAAAGAAAGAAGGGGGGGGGGGAGGGGGAGGGGGAGGGGGAGGGATAATGAATATTGTAATCTTATTGCCAACATTCATATATCTTTCATTTTCCTCTTCTATCATTCATGGCTGAAACATGTAGGGATCTTGAAGATTAATGGTGAAACATGTAGAGATCTTGAAGATTAATGGTAGACTATCTCGTTTATCACTGTGTAGCCCCTGGATACAGCTTCCTCTAGGATGCAGACGAGCGCCTTTGGTAAATCCAAAGGGCTTTGGAAGACCCTTGCAGAGTGCACTTGGAGTGATGCATTTGATGGCCTTGGCATCTCTCTTCTGCTGACCTCAAACCCTGCAATTCAGGTATTTGACGTGGCCTTCTGGTTTAGAAGTATATTTAATATCATCTCAAACACTTGACGTGAACATGGATGTGCCATTCATGAGTTACCTTATCAGACATTTGGTTTGAGAGAATAAAACAGACTTAAAATTTTGTAATACTGCAGTATACAGTATTCGATCAGTTGAAACAAAGACTCTTGAAGGGAAAACACAATATAGCCAGGAATGATTCGTCCCAAGAAACCCTTTCTGCCTTCTCGGCCTTTTTGTTAGGTGCAATTTCAAAGAGTATTGCAACATTTCTGACATACCCCGCTATAAGGTGCATAATTTGTTTCACTCCTACTTATAAAGCAAATTGTTTCTCACTCCTCTCTAAAGAATGTAAATGTTCTCTCTCTCTCTCTCATGCTGTTACATGTTAAACCTGGGTGTTAAGAACTATTTGGGATTTTTACTGCATACAGGTGTAAGGTCATGATCCAAGCTGTGGACTCAAATGATGATGGAACTAAGAAAGCTCAGCAAAAATCCAGAAAAACAGTTCCTGGAGTTATCTATGCTATATGGAAAAGTGAAGGAGTACCTGGCTTTTTCAAGGGTTTGCATGCTCAGATCTTGAAGACTGTTCTGAGCTCAGCACTACTTTTGATGATTAAGGAGAAAATCTCTGCAACTACTTGGGTTCTTATACTTGCAACCAGAAGGTATCTATTACTCACAAGGGGGAGACAAAAAAGTACTTGATGGTAATATATAGATGGGAATTCACATAATACCAGATGTAATGAGTGAGTTTTTATTAGGTTTTGTTTGAACAGTTGTACTTTAAAGAGGTGGGTTTAATTTCCCAGGTAGAAATTTCTAAGTTAGAGAGCAATTACGTATGCATCAGACATGAAAGATGTCAATCCTCTGCAGAGCCGTATTTCGAGTGATAGAAATAATGCAGTGCGGGAATATTTTTCTGCATCATGTACTGATTGAATGTTTACATTTACGAGTATTTTCGGGTATCTTTCTCAGATCAAATATGAGAGCCTCAGACTTTAATTGTTAATTGCGTTTTCTCTCACGTTCTTATATAATTTGGAGATTGCATTGGAGCAAATGGATGTGTTCCTTAGGATATTATAAACATAACGGAAATTTTTGTATCTTGCCCTTTTAGATGAATAAAATGGATGGGTCATGGTACAAGGATGAATGCAATTCCCTGGGCATATTGAATTGCAGACAATTCGGACATGGAAACAAAAAAGGAGATTGAGGGCTCCTCGAAAGGTACCGGTGTAACGCTCGTCCTTGAGGTGAGTGTTTTTACAAAATATTTTAGAAAAGACGGGAATTACCGTCCGATTTAAAAAATTTTACTGTCCTTCCTAGGGTGCAAGATTTTACATTATAAAATAAAATGTGCTTTTGAAATAAAAGAGGTTTACAGGTTAAAAAAGTGAAAAATATAAATCTTAAAATAAAAAGATTTTTCATACATTTAAAATCTTTATGTCTAGACATTCGTGCTCTTCCCCTTTAATCGTGCCCGTCCTGAAGCGTACTGCTCATTCAGTTCCTGTGGGGGGAGGGACACACATAAAAATTAAAATGAGTCGAATACTCAGTAAGCATTACTTCATACCGTTAAAATATAGCAACGTAGGTTTTCAGTCATGCATTCATCATTCTATACATACTATACGTACATGCATACATGCTTTCCTTCGTAAACATCAGTAAACGGAGGTTTTCTTTTCTAAACATGCTTTTCTTTTCGTAAAATGTTTCCCCCGTCACTGCCTTCATTTCTTACAGAATGTCATGCATTCATACATACTTTTCTTTTCACTTCCATAGGCTAGTGCACACTGTTACGCCCTGCATGCTACGGTTAGTGGCCCTATAGCCAATGGATTAGCCCGTGGCCACGGGTTGGAATCCCATTCTGTCAGGTATGCAGTACTGGGTGCACTACTAGATACTACTACCCGGCATTGCAATCTGCCCATTCATTCATTTGGGTACCCCTTTCCATTCATTCATGTGGCACTTACGTAGCTTCATACATTCATATATGCTCATGCATTTCTTTCTTTATTTACATTCATTCATTCATGGCAGCTCTAGAGAGCTGCAACTTTCATTCATTTCATGTGCATGAGCATGGGCTTTCATCGTTTCATTTCTTTTCATTCATTTTAGTCATTTCGTGATAAAACGTTCATTTCATGAGAAAATGTCGTTTGGGGTGAGAGTTTGAAAACATCTTTTCGTACCATGTCTTTTCTTTACAAATACATACAATAGATACAGCGTATAGTCATCCATTCACATGCGTACAATTAATACTTTTTGATACGTGAACAGGAGCTGCCAAAGAGGGCCGTACATACTTATACTTTAAAAACGTCATTCGTGTTTTGCTTCTTTTTCGTAAAACGTTTGCCATTCGAAAGGAAAAATATTTCTTTTCTTTGTTTCCTAAAGGGAAAGCTTTTCGTTTTCATTTTCTTAACTTTAGAAAACTCTAGAAGAGTATGAACATAATACTTACATAGACTCCACGCTACTTTCATATCATACAGTCCATTCATGCGCGTGTCAGATGACAACCTACATGCATACACATAACCTTAATGTCATTCTCTATCTAGTGCATAAGCAACTGAACTAGAAATAGAGTTATGCTTTACTTAGAACACTTTCCTTCTATCCCGTGCTCTTTCATGTCCTTTACTATGATAAAACCTTTGGGGACCCATTACGGTCTCTACTTCCTTTAACCTTGACATTCTACTTCGAGTGCTTACTCACTAGAGTGAACCCATGATTCACCTTAGGATTAAGACATTACGACCTTCGCCTTGTTCTTCTTATTAGCCACGTTCCGACGCATGGTTCAGACCGACTGAGTCATGCATCTCACTTTTAGACAGTACACTCATCATTACCTTCATGTATCTTAGTTCACTCTAAACCTCATGACCATCCATACACATCACATGGCTCTAAGCCAACCTTGAGGCTTAAGTACCGTGTGACCGTATATAAGACAGATTACCCATTATATATGGTAAACTCGTTTGGCACATGTGTCTAACCAGATAACATACGTACCTTACCCCTTTATCGCCTAAAACCAACATATCTTACATTGGTCATCTGGTCGTATAGACAAGCATCATACTTCGATACCAACCTTATCTTACTAGGCTAGCACGACTCTTCGTGCTACCCGTCCCTTTAGACAGTTTATCCCAACACTTAACATGATAAGACTCTATTGATAACTACATATTACGTCATGCCATATAGCTCGAGACTACTCCCAAGCTACACCGTGACCTCGTCACGTCACCTCACATACATCCTAGGTCATCATAGTACAACTCCATGATGGACCACGTCACTTCATGACGTTGCCCAGTCATGCTTCCACTGCACTACTTTGAAACTTTCTAACCACTTCGCACTTGTTCCCGACCATAAGCCAATCACACAGCGACACCTGTCGCCTTGGACTACAGCCATACTTCACAGCACAACCTACAACACTACACAACACACTTCCCAACTACGCCCAACACTTCACATCACAGTCCACACCACTATACTACACAGCACACTTCACAATATTAACAACATAGTCCACAACCTAACCAACTAGCTAGCATCTAACATAAATAGCGAGGGATAGAGAGTTATACCATCGACGGGATAACCTGTGCGTTGCTCACTAGCCGTCACAGCAATAACGTCAGAAGGAACGTACGGGGTGGCTACACCGTGTACGGTGATTGTTTAGGCATTTGGATAGCTAGGTGTGGTCTTGGAAGGGCCTAAGGTGGCCTCGTGATGGTGGCAAGGGAGCATATCACGGCGGATTTGGCCGTGTATAGTGGCGGTCAGCCACGCGCAATGGCTGTCCATCATGTGCAGTGACTAACCACCACATAAAGTGGTGGTTTAGGCTTAGGGCTAGGCTAAGGGAGGTTGCTGGTGGAGTCGTGGAGGCTTGGTGGTAGTCGTGCGGCGGTCCACAATGGTGGAGAGAAGCTGGCCGTGCATGATAGAGAGAGAGAGGTCGTGGGAGAGTGTGAGAGAGTGAGGGAGCATGGGTGGTGGATCTGAGCCATGGGTGGTCGGGGTAGCTTGGTGGTGGCTTGAGGGTGCCGGAGAGGGTGGTCACCTGCCTTGGGTGGCGGTGGATCTAGCTTAAGGGGGTGCGGCGTCCGTGGGAGAGTGAGGGGAGGTGAGCTTGCTTGGTTGCTCGACTGGACGTGGGGATGATTGTGGGAGGTGGTCGGTGGCCAAGGGAGGTCCCGGTGGTGGTGTGGTGGCCATAGGAGGTGGTGCTCCACCGTGGATATAGAGAACCCGTGCAAGGGAGGTGCACTTCGTGGGAGCAACTGGCGGGGAGATGGAGGTCGGACTTGCTGGAGGGTGATGACCGGTGGCAGAGGAGGCTGCCGTGGGAGTGGTGGCGCCGGAGGACGGCGCACGGCGCAAGGCGCACGGCAGTGCAGTAGCCACTAAGCCTGTTCGGGCTGTGCAGTGCCCAGGGAGAGGAGGAGAGAGCGGGAGAGGGGGAGATCGGTGCAAGGAGGCTCGTCGGAGGGAGGGGATGCCGGCGGTGGTGGAGGTGAGGCTCACCGGCGCACGGCGACGCCAGGTTGGGCAGAGGAGTGGATCAACTAGGGGGTGCTGTGTACGTCGTACGTTGAAGGAAAGGGAGGAGAGAGAGAGGGCTGGGGAAAAAGTGAGGGAGAGAGAGAGAGGACTGGGGTTTTATCTTGAAACCCGACGTCTGGAGATCAATAAAATGATCTAACGATGACCCTTAAATACTAATTTGAAAATGCGTAAACAATAACTTAATTAAAAGCAGTAAGAGGAATGAAGATAGAATATTATTTAAAATAATATTCCTTCATCATTAATGAAATGATGAAGTCTTACTTAAAATATTTAAGGGAATAAAACTATTAAATTAATTAAAGATTCTATCATTATTTAAATCACGTAATATTTTAAATAATTGGAATCATTTATATAAAATGATTTCCTACAATTATAATATTTTTGGAGCTATTTAAAAATATTATAATTGAGTTATTTAAAATATTTCTTAATTAAATAACAATGGGGATCTTCCATTTAAAATACACATAACTTTAAAACACAAAACTAGTTTTATAAATTACATAGTATCTTTTAAAACATGCCATCGAGGTCTGGCATGCATAACGGAACTCTTAGACACTAGAGATGGGTGGACAGGCTATCGCATCAGACGTAATTACTTACGTTAGAAGGAATGAAGGAGCAGGATATTACAACCAGCATAACTCATTTTTCTGGATAACTTTAGGGATATCATTACTTGATCAATTGCATCATCATGATTTGAAGGCCTGTTGAAGTCATGCATAATTCACATCAATTGAAGGCTCTTTATGGTCATAGGCATTTGCAGTTGCTGGAATTGGTTTGCCTGAATTTTGGGTAGACCTAATGGAAGAGTTTCATCTATTAGTTTACAAACCCAAGGGGTTGGCCAAATGATGAAGGCCTTGGTTTTGGGGTATCACTCTCTTTAAGATCTAAAGTTCAACACCTTATAGGTACTAACAATCATTTGGGGCCACAGTCAATTGTGAAAAGTCAACGATGTAATCAGTTTCGTATAGGAAAATTTTTGAGCGTGCGGTGCACGAGATCGAGATTTATTTTACAGGGATGGATTTAAAAACCCTGCTTTGGAGAGATTTCCCGACATTAAAAAAAAAAACTATTAATTTGCCTCATGCATCACAAGTGAATTTGAAGAAAGTAAAGAGCCATAGTAACTTTGAAATCATTTTGTCAAAAGGGGGTGATCACTATGTAATTAGAGAGCATTTAATAACTACACTTTGTCAAAATTTGGGTCCCTAATCTTTCTTAGGGACCTTAAAAGTCCAAGCAATTAATATCATGATGAAGACGTTGGCGGCAGTTTGGACTAATTGCCTGACGCTGCTCGCCAACTTCATCATGATCTTGTTAATGCGTGTCAAGAACAGGAGCCTAACTTTTGCCTGACTTGTAACTTTTACAGTCAAATTTCCAACCCTAAAGTGATCATATCTCCAAGGTCCAATTAAAAGTGTTTGGTTCCCTGTATTAGGTTGAAAATTGTGTTTCCTTTTCCTAGTATGAAAAATTCTACGTTGACTGGAGTCTATCTTGCATAAGTGACGACAGTGATTTTAACTCATTTCTTCGTTATAATTTTTTTAAATATTATATAAAATATAATAAATAATTTAATTTTTTAAAATTTTTAAAATAATAATAATATTAAAAAATAATATTTTATTTAATTTATCTAAAACTATCTTAACTCATTTTATCTTAATTTTAAATCCAAACGGAGCTTTAGTTTGAAAATTGTGTTTCCCTTTCTTCATTTTCTTGCTCGAATTGTAATTGAGATATCAAATGGATTAGTTTTGATGATATATATTCACACGAAAAAGCATGGCCATTTCAGATACTCACAAGACTTTACTTAGATTAGAGAGAGAGAGAGAGGGAGAGATATACGAGTTAAATATTAAAGAAAGGAGAGCACAGAGCTGCCATGAGGCAGTCCAAAACAAGAAACAAACTAGAGAAAAATATATTACACGAAACCTAAATCCAATCAAAGCCAAAGCAAATAATAATTTTGAACAAGACCATGTTGTTACTTCAAAAGGCAAGCACCGAAGTTTGTGAAAGAAAAACATAGTTAACAAATTAAACTATGATAAGAAAACAGAAAAAAGTACAAACAGCTAGCCCTAGATAAGTGCAATATTAACATGGACGTACATTAGTATTTCATACATTATAAGAGAGAAACGAAGAAAGCCAGAAACATCTTAAGGAAAAGTCAAAACCAAGATCCTGAAATTGAGGTACTTTTGGAGATGATACTCTAGATGCAGTACTTGGTTTAGATTACTGGTAGTGGTAGCGTGTTTGAAATTTATCAGAGTTCTTGAGAAGACTGGTTGTTGAGGATCGAACTTGAACCTTTTTTTCTGTCCAGAGTAAGAAAACATCAGTAATCTATAAAAGTAGTACCCAATGAACTATTTGGATTAACATCATTAATATTAGAACGATAGGAAAAAAAACCTAGACCAGACAGACCAGTTATATATTACGTAGCAATAACCAACACACCAGTCAAAACAATGGCCGGTGCATCACCTATCCCCCAATAATCCATGCTTGGGGATTTGACTGAAATGGTTACCCTTTTATACACCCATTTGAATAACACCCCTCAGTACTACTCCTTTAAACCTAACCAAATTGCCCTATAAGTTCAGCTCTCTCTCTCTCTCTCTCTCTCTCTCTCTCCCCAACTCTTCATCCTTGATCTCTAGATTTAGCTGAAGAGGAAGTTAAAGAGGGGGCAAAAGCAAGGGAAAGAAAGACATTTTTCTAGATTTTGGAAAGCCATCATGTTTATCTCAAGGAGTCAAGTGGGGTGTCTTTTACTCACCTTTTTAATCATTTCAGCCTTAAGCCGTGAAGTTTTGGGGGCTAGACATCCAAAAGAGAACGCGGAGAATTTAGAGAAGGCTCAAGTTTGGAAACAAGGCTCTAATACAGAAGAAGATGAGGACTTCTTCGCAACCACAAATAGACAAGTACCCTCTTCTCCGGACCCCTTACACAACAGGTAAGTCTGTCTGCGTACAAGTACTGATTCTATCAGAGCTGTATATAAAAGTACTGCTTACAAGGGAGATTGGTCGAGAGCTTCTACGTGATACAACAATGAATATACAGGGATGCTTATTTTTCCATATAATACTTGAAGTACTTTTATAACGTTTGTTCGAAGATGCACGAGTTATGTCAATCATGCAAAATAACGGTGTAATTAATAATATTGCCTACAGCAGTACTTGTAGTTTCGATCGGTCACTTAATTTGTTTATAGTTGTGTTGGATTGGGTTTCAAATCATATATACATGCAAAATATTCTCTCAAAACCCCAGTCAAGGTCTATGATCTGTAGGACTTTTTATGCGCAGTTAATTCAGGAATGGCTTTTTGAATAGAAGTGATATTAATGCGCAGTTTGATGATCTATGAGAAACGTAAGACAAAAAGCAATCTCAGTAGATCTCAATAAGTGCCTGTCGTAAAAAGAACAGGGAGTTGTGGAGAGGGAGAAGCAATTAATG
This sequence comes from Cyclocarya paliurus, assembly GCA_029856935.1. NCBI lineage: Eukaryota > Viridiplantae > Streptophyta > Magnoliopsida > Fagales > Juglandaceae > Cyclocarya > Cyclocarya paliurus. The sequence continues at coordinate 32,030,998 of CM056953.1, forward strand.
GCCTTGCCCTTGGGGTTTTGTGTGGAAGATGCTTATTGGCAGTATGCCTAATGTTCAAAGTTGGTCAATGAGGGAGGATGTCCAATAGCATGTTCATCAACAGTAAAAACTTGAATATTGATGGAGTTTTTTTTTTTTTAATATATAAATTAAGTCATGCCATATCAGCATGCAGTATATATGAAACATGTTCCTGATCATGTCTTGTAAGTATAATTTTTCATATTGATTGCAATATTAGAAATATAAAAAATAGAAGCAATGAACACGTAAGAGTTAGGTAAGAGGCTTTGAGATAAATGCATGATCAAATAGATAGCAAATTAAAAGAAAATCTCTCCTTGCCAACTAAAGATAATGTGATTGTGGACCACCAAGTACTGTTGTCCAAATATATTGATCACGAGAGATCACTTGCAATTAAATGGCTAGCAATGCTTCAAATGTCACCCCCTGAGCTACAATACAACAACATAGGGAAAGATATATATGGGATTTTTGGATATATATGATCCTTGGGAGGGCAAAACACTAGAACGTTGTGGACTCTAGTTCAAAAAGTCTTGCTTTCAACAGTAAGATCATAGATTGGTTACTAGCTAGCAACAAGTCTAAGCATAACGCTTTAGAAAAGGATGGCTTCCTCATTACAAAAATTTGCCTAATATTTTATACCCAAGGTTCCAGTACACCATTTTCCTCTTTTGAAACAGTTTCATAATTGAAGTGAATTGTGTGCCAGCTTGACCGTATTCGTGAATGGGTTTGCGCATCCTGCAAAATTTGAAAAAAAAAAAGGAGGATATTTCAGAATTTTGGAGTGCTTATTCCATTAAAAATTGAAGACTAATACATTAAAATTAAAGTGGAACATGCTAATTCCAAGTTCAACCAATTTAAGGCAATTAGATTTCTTCACATGCACCATCCCAAACACAACCTTCCAAGGGTTCTCATCAAGAATGATCGCGCTCATCCTGTTTGCACAAACACCAAAAGGACCCAACCAATCCATATTTACACACCAATCATTAACTTTATGCTTAGATAGGCAAAGTAGCCAAGGCTGTGAAGGCGCATAAGCAATGGTACTGAAAAATGCATGTACATTTTACAAGCCGGATTCAAATAATACAAACACTCGTATAATAAATCAACTTTAAGACAACGCCAAAATATAAAATAAAATTTTAAGAAAATGGTTAAAAAATGTTTTTCTAATTTCTGAAAATGCATTAAAACGATATAATTTAGTGGCGTTTTACATGCATTTGTTTTTGCCTTTTTTTTTTTTTTGAAGAAAGAGGGTGGCGTGGATAATATCTCAGTCAAAGCTTAGTAAAGCAATAAACTAGGCCTTCGGTTTCTTCCCTTTGGCTTCATCAGCCGGTTTGTTCTTGAAAGGTAGGAAGGTCTTTCCACCCATAAATTGTCGCAAGGCTTCTGGTATCTCAACACCATCCGCTCTCTGGTAGTTCTCAAGTATAGAGCATATTGTTCTCTCGGTTGCTGTGAGTGTTGAGTTCAATAAGTGACAATATTTCTTTGCTTGCTCATTGCTCTGCAACAGTTAAAAGAAAAAATGTCAATCTAGGTTCAATGGCCAAAACATTTCTTTTGCATACCATCTTTTTTCAGTGTCTAAGAATGGGATTCACTTTCCAAAGTAAGATTTATCAACAAGGCATTGTTATAATCCATCTGGTAGCAGCAAGCATACCCTAATGTTTCTTATATTTGACATGGTCTAAGGCATACAGTTTCAATACAAAAGTATTCCCTCATTCTTTGATAATCCTCATTTTGGATCAACCCAAAAAGCCCAAAGCAATTTTAACTATGCTTCTTACCCATGATTAAAATTTCTGATGATAGTAGAAACTTAAAAGAGAAAGTTCAACATTATATGAACAATGTCTTGAATTACTAGAGACTCCCAGTTTTTCCTTCTTAAAGTTTTTATACCTCAATAAAAATAAGACTTACAAGTAAATTGTATGTTTCCATTAACTCTATTTCATGAATATACTCCATATTATTATTTAAAGTATCCTTATTAATAATGCGGAATGCATAATGACCCTATGGCTTGGCTCCAAGATACTATTGAGAGTTAGCACAATGAACCTTTTTCTGCCCAAATCGAATCTCCAATCTTCTGGACTGATAGTCTGTACAGTTTGAGCAGGACACCAGCTCCCTGTACGTCTGAGAGGCAGGAAACCATCCTTCCAAATCATACTTCTTTGAAGCAGCATCATTCAGGGCACCAGAAACAATAGCAACAACTTGATAGGGGATGTTCAACTGCAATATGAACGACCGAATCAGATTTTGAAAGAAAAAAGCAAGCCATTATTAAATTGAGAATCATCACACCAGCAAGAGGAATTCCTATGCAGGACCCAATGACAAAGCTGGAGATTTACTGCCTGATTGAATCCGGATCCATATCTTACCTTTCTTTGGAATTTTCCCAAGATTGATCCATAATAAGAAGTCAATTTGGGTCAGGGGCATTCGGTCTCCTAATTCATGGAATTAGTTTTCTCTTCATTGTTTACTTTGCAAAGCAACATTCTCCCAAGACCATCCCTTTTTGAATGATAGAATTTTCCCCGAAAAAAGCATGTCCACAGATTAAACACTTGATGGCATCTCTTAACTGGGAAACCACAGAATTTTTTTCTAAGATAGATAAATTCTTTTAATTATCACAAAGGCACTATCTGATTACACATGGGATGTGCATAGATACACCTAACTAGAGAAAGGAAAGAGGTCAAGAAAATCTTAGAAGCTAAAGCTAGGGAAAACACAGAAATTGGACCATCAATTCATCTGTGGATCCCAAAGGTCAAGTGGTAGGCACACAACTAACCTAATCATTAGTATGCAAATCAAGAATTTCAAATGAATGTAAAATTAAATAAATTCTAATATTTACGAAAATGATACCGTCTTGTAGAAATCCTCGGAGTTTTTTATCATTTCCTCATGCATTGTCCAGGATTCATTGTTATCTGGGCCAGTAATGCAAAACTGCTCCACCTTCTCAAACTGATGAACTCTGAATATTCCCAGAGTATCTCGACCGTGTGAACCAGCTTCTTTACGAAAGCAGGATGAATATCCAGCATATCTGGGAAAAAATTGAATAATCATGAGCAAGAGGCAACAACCATACTTTTTTAGACATTGGAACAAGCTTCAAGGAGCTATTACAACCTTAAGGGTAGTTCAGAAGGATGGATCCAATCATCCAAATGATACGCACAAAGTGGCTGTTCAGCTGTAGCAATCAGATATTTGTCATCTCCCTCACCCGTTACCTATCACATGCTAACTATATCAGTTAGCTCTTACACTGGAAAATATATTGTAGGAAAATAATTTTAATGGATGATTCATCTTTTTCTGATGTAAGATTCTCTGGCAGTCTCTCTTTTTCTTTTTCTTTTGTTCTCTTCTTTTCTCATAATTACTTACATAAAAAAGGTGCCAAGAGGATGGGGAGCAAACACAAAAATATACAAGAGCCAACTTCCGATGTTAAAACAAAAACAAAGAAAAGAAAAATTCCAAAAATCCAAGAAATTAATAATGTCGAAGAGACAAAATTAGAGCCCAGAAAATAAGATGCATAAGAAGTCACCTACTGAGAGACTATCATTAAAGAAACCAACTTAGTATAATGTAAAATTTCCAAGCAGATACCCATCCAAATGAAACCAAAAACAATAAATCTTAACATGCAAAATAAATAAGCTTAGATGTTAAATAATTCTTTTCAACCATAGTACTAAAGATATTTGCAGAAGTAAACAGACATTACCTTGTAAAGTTCTTCATCAAATTGTGCTAATTGAGCACACTTTGCCATGATATCTTTTCTCATAAAGAATGGAGTCTGCAATGCTGTATATCCTCTTTTCTCCAAAAAGTCAAGACCAAAGTTAATCAGAGCTTGATTAAGACGCACTCCATCTCCTTTCAAGTAGAAACCTCTACCTCCAGCTACATCAGCACCTACATATGCCGAGCATACTGGGATTAACAATCAAACCAGTTCCATGACAGATTGAGATAGATTTAGTGCTGTGAAGCCCAGCTATTACAGTGCAAAAGAGTAATAAATCCATACAGAAGAGTGAAGGAACAAGAGAATGTGAATGAGACTTGTATAACTTAAAATCACCAATTAACCTTTCTGGACTCGATGAATATTATTATACAAATTCAAGAGGCTGACCACATTTTTGTTGAAAACTTTACTTTCCTTTTCTTTTCTTTTTTTCAGTAAACAAAAATTTTATAGATGATATAAATAGGCATAGCCCAAGTACACAGGACACATACAAGAATTTGTTAACAACTTTACTATTCTAATCCTAGACAAGAGGAAACAAGTTAGCCACAATACTGAGAATGAACCTCCTAACTCAGATAAAAATGAAGAAGCATATATTAAAGTTTTTTCCAGTTATAGAATCATAAATATTAGTGACCACCTATTGCAGAATCTTAGCAGTTTTACTTTTTTCATAGAAGTACAGATATTCAAAACTGAAAGATGATCAAATTACAATGAATAAAATTAGACACTTCATGTAATCAGACACTTCATGTAGATATAGATGCTTTTCTATACAGTATATATTTATTCTGGTACTAGAATAAAAAAAGTGTTCAAATCCATAGTTAGGTTTTACAAAAATAGTTTCAAAACAAAGTGAAAACATGTAACCAGCTCAATCAATGCATTAATAAAAATAAAAAAAGAACCTTTAGCATGCACAGGAGATTCAATGCCACACCAGTGTCATGCATCAATTACATTCTATAACATTTTTTTATAAGTAAAATGTGAAGTTCTATACCATTATATCCACCACAATATGCTTTTTTCTCCTATAAGTGATTAAAATTTTTTTTGGGAAAATAAGTAAACGGGTGAAAGTGGAGGAAAAAGGGGTGGTCCAAGGACACTGGAAGTATACAAGTGGAACACCTAGCTAGAAATGGTAACAGAGGCAAGAATACATGGCACCGCCATATGAATACTACAATAAACCATAATGCTTTCAATCCTGGAATAAATGCTGCTGCCTTAGAACTGGACGACTGCAATTTAATACCTTTCTTCAAATCTGCAATCCCAAGGAGCTCAACAAGCTCGACATGATTCTTTAATTTTGGTTCCAACCGTTTCTCACCCCATGATCTGATCACCTCATTGTTTGCCTGCAAGCACATTTACAAAATCCAGAAGTTTCAGAATAAGGATTAGGTAAAATGAAAAGAAACGAAAAGTTCCAAGTCATATACCTCATCGTTGCTGACTGGAACTGAATCATGAACAAGATTTCCAATTGTTTCCAATTTTGAATTCAATTGTTTTAAAACTTCCCGAACTTCGGCATCTCTCTCTGCTGCCGACTTCTTATTTTCCTCTGTATTCTTAATCATATCGGTGGTGTCTTTACCCGCCTTTTTAGAAAACAAGCCCACACTTTGGTTACACATCAAACCAGCCAAACAATCAAGTAATAAAAAAAAAATTGACACATTTAAATCACCGAAACACTCAAAAATTCAATTCAAACATATTATGATCGCACAATTTAATCTGATTCAATACCTGAGTTCTGGAGTTCAAAACTCTTCTATAGAAAATGATGTTTTCAACAATTCCAAGTTGGCTCATTTGCAAGCAAACAATAGTAAGCAAATCGAGAGAAAAAACTCGTAGAGAAATGGCAAAGGGAAATGCAGGAAAGACTCACAATTCGAAGTTGAGCGATTTGCTTGTTGATCTTGTTGAACTCCTTGCGAAGATTCTCGACCTCGAATTGAACTGAAAAATGATAACGAAATAAAAGCTAAATTAAACTAAAAAGAAACACTAATAAGTTTACAAAATCTAGATATGTAGGGGAGGGGGCGGGGGGACAATACGTTGACGCCATTCTTTATCGAGCTTGATGACTTCGTCGACGAGGTCGACGTTGGCGAAACGACGCCGTTGAGATTCACGGATGACGTCGGGATTGCCGCCTTTCTCTACCCTGAAGAGATTGATGTCCAGCATTCTCTCTCTCTCTCTCTCTCTCTCTAAGTGAACGTGTCTCTGCAACTGCGGAGATGAAAAGATTAGAACAGAGGAGCAGCAGTAGGTGTTCTGTTCGCTAGACGAGAACAAAACCTAGCTGTGAGAAAAGAGGTTCTGTTTGGGATGCGGGTTGACGCTAAACCTTACCCGGGGCATCAATACTTGGGTTTATCTCCGGATCTTGTTTACAGTTATTTTCGTTGGTTTCTCAAATGAAACGCAGTGTTTCGTAAGCTTGCAATGCAGCACCGAACGGGGACTGCAATTAAAATTATTCTTACAAAAAAGCTACTTTCACCCGGGACGGGGACACCTCGCGTACCCGGAGTTCCAAGTAAGCATTAGTTAAACGGTGCGTTTGCACCCTTAGTTAAATTTTGCATTTCCAAGTCATACTTACTTCTGAAATCAAACCAAACTCCACCGCCACGAAGACAAGACAATCTCAAGGTCCCGCAAGCTCACTTTGGCAGGTTGCTGTGAAAAACAATCAACAGCCAGTCTCCTACTTCAATGATAAAATTCCATTGCAAGCGTTCTTCACCGAGGATGGAAGAATGGAGCGTGGTAGCTGCCTTGAGGTAAAAATATATGTAGTATTTTCTCTTGTCAGACTAACAAGCTGGGGTTTCGCCTCAAATAGAAAATAAGATTAGAGAGTGGACCTGTTTTAGTCAAAGACATTAAAATATTGAAACCAACTCATCTTTACAACAAGTAGAGTAGGAGATGATAGAAAATACTCAATGGTTTCTGCACTCCCTGCCAGTTGCTGCAGTGTATGTAACCACGGGCACTGCATCGACGGCACGATGGGATGATGAAATAGAGAATGCTCATACCCATGAAAAAAAACTGCAAAAACTGCATTCGACGGCACGATGCGGTTCGACGGCACAGGGTTCGACGACACGAAGACGAGATGGTTGATGCCCGTTGCTCAGATGGCCAAGGAATGAGGAGGATGAAGGTTCTGAAATGCAAAACAGAGATGTGTTTGGCGCGAGATGGGTTTCTGGAATTGAGTTTTTTTTTTTAATTAAAATAATAATATAAATGTGACATGTCCGATTCCGTAATAGATACCCAACAAATACCTGTAGCAGAATTGTCTTATTTAAGAGTAAAATAAATAAAATTTAAAAAATTAAATACAGAAAGAGTAGTAAATAGATAATAGGAGGGTAATAACCCTATCATTTTCCATCATTTAATTGGTCGGTAAGACTTTGATGGGCATGTGTCAAGGAGGAACTTAAAGCAATTCAACGATGCAACATGACAATATTTTCTTTTAGTCTGGTTTGGTTTGGTAGATCATCTCGTTTTTATATAATTATTACAACTTTCTTAAATTTGCACAAAAATATAATAAATAATTTAATTTTTTTAAATTTTAAAACAAAAATAATATTAAAAAATAATATTTTAACAATATTTTATTTAATTTTTAACTTTTATTTTATCTCATTTCATCTGTATAACTAACAAGGCAACTCTGACCATAATTTTTAGTTCCCAATACATTTTGAAATATAATATTTTCTTTACTTCTTTGCCAATTGTCACTAAATATGCCAAAAAAAAGTTATTATTTGAATAGTTTCATTAAATAAGTGAAGGCATAAAGAATTAAAAAATAATTTTGTAATATTAAAATTCATTTTTAATGAGGTAAAAAAGTTGTAAAAGAACTGTAACATTACACATTCCACATGTTGCACAAGTGTAATATTCAACATTCGCATTATTCCTTCTCTGCTTGTGAACTCTGATGGAACTGGGAAAACAGATGGAGGAAGAAATCAATGATTGTCCTCAATGTTTCACAGCACTATTTTATCTATGTTTATGGGTGTTTTTTTTTTTTTTGTTTCCCTCCCCATTTTCTGAACATTGCACAGACTAAACAAGAAAATAATACAATAATTACACTTACAATTGCTAACCAAAAAGAATGGTAATCAATAAAGAAAAAGAAAGTGAATGAATTGTATACTTCTCCTGATCAAAAAGCCCACCTGGATCTTGAATACAAAATCTGTTTTCCTTCACCTGCATCTTGAAAATTAAACTCTGTTTTTTGAGTTATCTCGTGCTATCATTATGGTTAAGCAGCTGCAGTTAGTGCTTCAAAAGCCCCATTCCAGAGGAAACAATTCAGATTTTGATCCCAGCAAAAGAACTACCAAAAAACATCCAAACTTGTTTAGGTACAGTTCCTTCTCATCAGCTACCATGTATTTGAGGCAGCTTAGGAGGATCTGGACATATTAGATTTGCCCACAAGTTTGCAAGCGTGACAAAGTAGTGCTCCCCATTCCAAACCACCAGTTTCAAGCCTGATTCAGGCAGTTTTAGAGAAGGTTAAAAAATGCCAGGCTCCCCCACAGCCCACACCCACCACAATGAAAGAAGATAAAACAAAAAAAACTTCAAACTACTTGAATTCAATGAAGTAGGAAATTTGCATTGCAGCATGTATAAAGAATGAGAAATAATAGTTGAAGTCGTGAGTGCACAAGCGCCGTGCAACCACTTTGAAAAAAGTGAATAAATATCGGATCCACATGAAAAAAATTAATTTTTTAATAGTCTTTTTCAAAATGACTGCATAGCACTTGCGTATTCCACGACTGTTTGTAGCATTACTCATAAAGAATAAATGAAAGAATTTGTACTTTCAAGTTTTCTCATCAAATTTATCATGCATTTTAGAATGATATATAAAACAGCATACGGTAAAAATTCCAAAACCCCCAGAAGAGGAAAATGATTAGCTTAATTAAACCTCGAGAGCTATACACTCAATACGAACCTGGCACGGCGCTTGCAGTTAAGGCTGATAACCGACATATAGGTTGATCAGAGAAAATATGATTTTGAAGTGCAACTGCATCAATATCATGAATATACTTTATAGATTCCTGTAGCGCCTTTACAGTTTCATCATACTCAACACCAATATCATCACGAATACTCTTGAGAGCATCTTCAAGTCCTGAACCTGACCATATGCTATAACACTCGCTAAGAAGACTATACAAGCCAGTAGCATCTCCAGAATTTAGAAATATCCATGGCTTATAAAGCTTGGTTGAGGCTCCAAGAACTTCAATCACTCTGTAAATTTCTCCAAGGGCAAGGATATACCGCTTCCCTGTATTTTCACCCAATGGAAAAAAAAATATCACATTAAGGATAAAAAAATTTGATGACGCAGAGTCTCACCAAAGAGTAAAACCCAAATACACAACACCACCCGTACATTTAAGGATAAAATTTAAGGACAAAATTTAAGGACAAAATGTAACTTCTTTTACGAGGAAAAGACAAGCTAAAATAAATCTGCCACAACAGCCAACCAGTACCCTCAGGTTCAGATAGTATTTGACTTTGTACGTTCTTTTGCAATGACTGCTTCCAAATTGAGACTCCATGTTTCAGCTCTTGAGCACAAACAGAAAGTATACTAGACCATGTAGAAACATAATATTCTTGCTCTTCCACTGATCCCAATTTCAGAATTGCTAGTGTTGATGCCACATCTTTTAGGAGCTCAATAGCTGATCTCGCATCCTTTTCTGCCTATTATAACAAAATACACGGAGGTTACAAGCCATAGTCACCAATATGCAAAGTACTGCAACAATTCAAAATTTAATAAAAAAGAAAGTATTTTCTGAGTTTTTCACATAGTATTCCTTCAATTGTTGTGTTGAAAAAAAGCTATGGAGAGAGAGGGAGAGAGAGGGAGAGGGAGAGAGAGAGAGAGAGAGAGAGGGATTCAAATATATAATGTGGTTGTAAGCTTTATTAGTAAGAACCAAGCTTATACCTCACTTGGAACTGTATTTATTCTGAGATGCATAGTTACTTATAAATCTAAACTTTAAGTTCATCAAATGTTTTTCTTAAGGTCATACTGGAAATTGAACTCCAACAAAACATTTTTTTTTTTGGTAAGTGAACTCCAACAAAACCTAAGAAATACCTACTTAAAAAATTAACTAAAAATGAGAAGAAAACCTAACACTGATTACTTTCTCCCCAAATCAGAGAAACAATCAGAGGGGAGGCGACAATCACAGCAAACAAGATCAGAACAGTTCCTAGAGCTGGCAAGTGAACAGTTCTGAACAACGTATCTAGCACCAGCAGATATACTACTGCATAAGCACATCTTAACATAGGCTGAAAAATAAGCCAAGCAGCTTATATCATACTATCAGTAAAAGCACAGGCTTATTTGTGTCAACATATTTTATATATCAAGATGCATGTTTTTGTTGGCATATATCAAGATGCAGGTTGTGATGAGAATATAACCAACATACAACTTTCAAATATGGAAGCTTTAAGCTGTAATATTGGATATTTTCCAGTTGTTCATCGCAGATCCTTGCAAAAGATGCATACCAATGACAATCTTCTTGATATCTGAAATTCTGACTCAAGCACTTGGAACTTGGTTTCCAGCAATACTTCAAGAAATTCATTCAAGTGAATCTCTCTTGCTGATAGATTCTCTGAACGGACTTCTTTAGTAGATATCAGATTATCTTTGTGCAGTTCATTATACAATTTCTACAAAAGAAAGCATTAATAAATAGTAACAAAGTTAAGACCCTTTTAAAATTTGGCTCATCAAAGAATTTATAATCAAATTTCTAAACACAATTAAAGATGAGCATCAGAAAAAAATTTCAAATAACGTGAAAAATATTCATCATACTTACATTATTGATGATGAGAGAGAACCAGATAAAAAGAAGGTTAAAAGAGGTGAAAAAAAAAACCACAACTAAACTGTTGGCATGAATCAAATTGAGAGAGGACCCAACCTCTAAAGCCTTGATCGTATTAAATGAATTTCTTATTCATTCAAAATAAACAGCCATGTTAACCTTTTTTTTTTTAATGATGAGGAATTCCAAAGACTCTGCAGATGTAACATGTGTGTTACCCGGTTAAACCCCAGACCTGTAATGCATCCCCATCACACAAGTCAGGAAAATAATCGGCTTTTTCACCAATGAGATTTAGCCCTAGAAATTGTTTGCACCTAAGACTTCAAACCTTAAACCAGGAGGGAGCATGCCACCAAGACCATGACCCTTGCCACTTGAGCCAACCCCTAGGGTTGCCATGTTAACCTAACATGCTTCTGTGCAAGTTTCTTAAACTTTTTTGTAGCACATGCTTGAAGCATAAAGCTAATAGGAATTGCGAGAAGAATGAGAAGGCATGTTATGAAAGCATAAGACCAAGTCTAGTCACCAACCTGAACATCCTCATCAAGAGATTTTGCTTTGGCCTCTTCGCCAGAAAGAACAGCAGTACTTTGAGCTTTCTAACAAATTGCATTTTCACAAGTTAATATGGTAAACAACTTTAACATTTAAAAAAAAATCTTATTAACTTTACCAACCTTCAGATTGTCAAGATGATACAGTGCAATTGAGCACAGTTCATCCTTTAATTTGCTATAAAAATCAATGCAATCATTCAGCTCTAATGCAGTAGAAAGTGTTTTCTGTGAATCTCCGAGATCAATATCAGAAGTTCGATCTTCAGCTCTAGTTTCTGAACCAGCAGCTTTAAAATCCCAGGAACCATCATCAAAATCATCATCACTGTTCACTAAACCCTCCTTTAATTTGCTATAAAGATCCACGCTATCATTAAGGTCTAATGCAGTAGAAAGCGTTTTCTGTGAATCTCCGAGATCAATATCAGAAGTTCTATCTTCAGCTCTGGTTTCTGAACCAGCAGCTTTAAAATCCCAGGAACCATTATCCAAATCATCATCACCATTCACTAAATCTGATTCAAACACCATTGTGTTGGAATGCATCCCATAGTCACTTGCTGGTGATGTATGATTAAAAGAAGCACTCTGCTCAGCTTGACTGTATAAACTTGATATGATATCATTGATAGACATATTAGAACTGGGACTTTTAATGGCATCTTTTGGGTTGGAAATGGGTGTAACAGAAGAAATGTCTTGGAGGATTGAGGATTCATCCAAATCCAGATTTCCATCACTGAAAATAGACAAGGGCAAGGGTTCCCTGTGATTCTTGAACCCTATCTCATTCCTCTGGGAAGAATAGAATGGAGGATGGTCACATAATTAGAAGAAAAGAAGTTTGCCAACCAAAATTTCAAAAGACAGACCTAAATAATTTTGCAACCAAGAATCAGATATAAGAAAACAGAAAACAGGCCAACATCAAGGCGCACACATACACTTATCAAGAAAAAGGCAGCACACATATATGCTTAAAAACCAACATCATCTGACATACATGCTAAGGATTGCCTTTGTATACCAGCACCATTGAAGTCAAAATCAACGAAGTATCGTATATCATTTTAAACAACCCCCCCCCCCCCCAAAAATAAATAAATAAATAAATAACACAAGAAAAAAAGTGGAAGATGAAAACTGAGAACAAGGATTCCACCATAGTTGCTAAATTGACATTCTGAATTGCAGGAAACCTAATATGTGGATTTTAATCAACGAAACAAGTCTGTTAACGTGACTGCTACGTGTATTTCACCACTAAAAGCAGGTGTTTGCATGCCAGCAGAAGAATAATCAGCAACGTTGTACTCTTTTACATCCTAAAGTAAAATTTAGTATTATCCACATTCTCTACATATCTTTTTTTTTTTTTTTTTTTTTATAAGTGAACATTCTCTACATATCTTATCATATAAAATAAATTAAAGAATCAAATCACAAGGATATAACACCTCATGCTTTGATCCAGTTTCTGAAAATGCATCCTTGAACTCCCCAAAGTCCTCGTCAGATTCATCATTCTCATCAATTAGAGAGGAATTAAATCCATTCTGTTTACTTTTAGAGTAAGACCCAGAGATCATATCTTCTTGAGTTGAAGCTGGATTGAAATTAAATTCAACCTCCCATCCTGCAGATTGGTGAGATATCCCATCTGATGCTACCAAAGGATGTTTAGAATTGCTTGCCCAATTGACATTAGAGGTAAGTGCTTCTACACCAGCAGGAGAAATATCAGCAGCCTTTGGCTCTTCCTACAAACAAAAGGAAGTTTGAGCACATTTTTCCAAAGTTTCAACGTTGTATATGGCATAATAAATTCAATTTGAACTGACTCACCGATTTATGTTTCAATCCAGATTCTGTACATGCATCCTTAGATTCCCAGAAGTTATTTATGCCACCGAGATTCTCATCACTCAGAGAGGATACAAAAGCATTCTGGTTGCTTGTAAAGTATGACCCTGAGATGCTACCATTCATACAACTCTGGTTGAAATTAAATCCAGAGGTCAATTTTCTAGAACTTGGAGAGATCCCGTCTGATACAGCAAATAAATCATCACGACTGACAACACCATTACCATCAAAGGTTTGCGCTTCTCCACCATCAAGAGATGTGTTGGTAACCTTTGGCTCCTCCTGCAGCCAAACTAAAAGTCTGACAAAGCACATTCTTTGATATCAACATTATGACATAAGTAAACAAAATAAATGACTCACCAACTTATACTTTGATCCAGTTTCCAAGAATGCATCCTCGAGTTCCCAAAAATTCTGTTGAAGTTCAACTTTTGCATTAACATTGTCCTTGCTTTTGGAGAAGAAACCCAAGATAAAACCATCTTGTTTAGACATATGGCTCAAGTTGAAATCAGACCCAAGATCCGATTCACCACTACTGGGAGTCCCCTTTGACTCAACAAGCAAATCGCCAGGACCATGGACGCCATTTCCAAACGCAAATTTTAGTCTGGCGCCATCAGTATTTTCCAGTACTTTACCTTCAAACTATACACAAGAAAAACATTGATTTAGACTGAATGGCATCCCCATGCAAGCACAAGTATTTGTATATGTTTAAGGGCATGATTATTACACATATAACATCCTATTTCAAGTCCACAACAGAGTGTACTGCCAAACCAAGTAGCTTAAAGAAAGCTACTTGCTTCTGAATTCCCAAGGAAAGTTCAATAGTTGACAAACATTATCAACGTACAAATACAGAAACATGAACAATACCCGCCTGGATTCCTTGGTCAATCCACGCTATTGGTTCCACTTTCAGCATTCCTGATGATTCAAAAACCCCCACTTCCTGATATAAATAGAAAAAAAAAAATTCAAGAGCAAATAGTTTCGCTGATGATCCTTTCAGATTTTTCAAGATTGCAAACTCTTTAGGAGCTAACGAAACAAAAACATCCACTTCATCGTGCCTGATAAAATTTTAAAATCAAACAAAAAAGAAGAAATTTTAATCCACAAATTTTCACTCTACGCAAAATTTTAATTATCCAGAGTGACAACTTGAAGTTTATTGTAAAGTTCTTCAATTAATTATTTCCTTGATCTTTTTGTTTTTAGCCACCAAACAAAGGAACTTTTTTAAGTACCTTTACCATAGAATCTCCATTTCCGATACGAGATTCCGCCTTCGCAGCTTTGAATTCCCACTCGCCATACTCATCATCGTCATCAAAGCGATCATTCCCTTCCACTAAATCCGAACCCAACCCATTCGGATTCAAATACAACCCGTTTCGATTTAAATTTGACCCATTTGTACTCAGCTCTGATACATTTGAATTCAAACTCGGCCCGTTATGGGTCTTGATTAGCTGATTCTGATTAAATAGATTTGCAATCAAATTATTACGATTCAAATCCGATCCTTTTCTCCCAGAATCAGTCTTTTCGTGGTTAGATAAAACGGTCGCGACATAGGGAGCTGTAGTGTCGGCCGCGGATCCCCCTTTCTCCTCCTCTTCCTCTTCAAATTCCCCGAATATCGACAAAGGCAGAGCTCCCGTTGGCTTCACCCAGCGGGCCTCCCCTGGATTGACCCAACCCGGTTCACGGGGTTCTTTTTCATTGGGATTGTTGGTCCGAGGGGAAAGAGTGTGGGCAGGACAGCCGGGGAGCTCGGATTTGGCCCAGTTGGGGGTGGTGATGAACTCACCCCACGCAACGGGGGAGGATGATGAAGAAGAGAATGATTTTCGGAGGCTGATTTGGGTTGAAAAGGAATGGGCGGTAGGATTACGGAACGATGCGGAATGGAAGTCCCCGTAGCTCTCGTCTTCGTCGTCCTCCGCCAATGCCATAGCTCTGGTCTTCTCTCTCTCTCTCTCTCTCTCTCTCCCCCCGAGGGTCGCTTTCGAGTTCTTTGGTGCGAAACGGTGCGCACGTGGTGCATGTTATAGAACGCATTGCAGTCTGACGTGGACGCAACCAAACTCAGCTTTAGCAGCTTTATGGAATTTTTTTGGGCCCAGATGGACAAATAAAAGCATTAATAATGACCTAACTATTATTAAGGTTATGTTTAGATGTTGAACTGAGCTGAGTTAAGTTGAATTAAGATGATAAAATATTATTAAAATATTACTTTTTAGTATTATTATTATTTTGAAATTTGAAAAAGTTAAATTGTTTATTATATTTTGTATTGGGATTTGAAAAAATTATAATGATAAGTTGAGTTGAGTTGAGTTGGGTTGAGGATCCAAACGTAGCCTAAGTCTAAATTTTGGTTAGAACTTCAAGTTTTAGTTATAGCATTAATTTTTAGCTAGATAAATCTACATTAGACTAGCTATTAGATTAGTCAAAATAATAATATAATATTTTTTAATTTATTTTTTTCATATTTTACAATTACAATAACTATATATTAATTAATAATTTAATTTGATATTTAAATTATTATTTTCCAACTAATTTCTTTCCTCAACCTATTATTTTTCATCTAGAAAAAATATAGAAATTGCAAAGTACAATATTGAAGAAGAACCTGAAATGTGAAGTAAAAAAAATAAAATTCATAGTACTTTGCATGAGATTTTGTTGGGATAGAAATGTGAAGTAAAAAAAAATGTGAAGTAAAAAAAAATGAGCAGAGGGTTTGGATGTGATTTTGTTGAATAAATTATTCCTTTGGTCTATTTACAGGAGCTCGCTATATATGGCCAGTAGGTGCTTGTTACTGTAGCTCAAAGCTAAAGAGTTATATGGCTTTGACTAATCCAATGTAGGTAAATTTGAGACAAATGAGGCAAATATATAGATGACTTTGACATTTGGTTAGGCCATTACTAGTGCTCTAACACGCGAATCTAAAACGATAGTGCTATTTCATAACTCTTTGATCCAAAAATTTCTCCATCCACACTACTAAAAACAAGAAAACACTCATCAGAGCGGAGTAATAAGTATACGACTTCGTTTTTTTTATATATATAATTTTTCTTAAATTATTATTATTTTTTAAAATTTTTACACAAAATAAAATAAAAAATTTAATTTTTTTAAATTTTAAAATAAAAATAATATTAAAAAAATATATTCTAATAACATTTTATTCAATTTTTAACTTTAATTTCAACTTATCTCATCTTATCTTATATGTAAAAACAAACAAGATCTCATTCAAATAGGATAGCGTCATTAGAGGGGAGTAATAAGTATACCACTTCGTTTGTTTTTACTTTCTTTTTAATTTATCTTATTTAATTATTAAAATTTTTAAAATTTTTTATATAAAATAAAATAAATAATTCAAAATTTAAAATAAAAATAATATTAAAAAAATATATTTTAATAATATTTTATTTAATTTTAACTCATCTTATTTAATTTTATTTGTAAAAGCAAACGAGACCTACTCGATAGGGTAGCGTCTTGCATCCAAGTTGAATAGCTCATATTGGTGATGACAGTCCTTCAAGGATTTCGTACCTTAAAAGTTAATGTCTCATGAATTTATCAACAACCATAAATATTGTAGAATCAACTCACGCCTGTCTCTTCTACTCAGTTTTGACTGAACTTTAGAGATCTCTATTGGTATTTCAATGTAATTGTTGTCAATTGATGAGTTCTGAAGTCCAAAAAAGCCGAGCTGAGCTGATGAGAATACGATGAAGTTAGAACTGGAAGGAGAAATTGAGAATCAAAGTGCACTTTCTATGACTTACGTTGAAACTTAGGATATGTTTGGAAAACATGTTTTATTCAAAATTTTCATCTTCATCTCATCTCATCTCTACATTTTTTCAAATCTCTATATAAAATATAATAAATAATTCAACTTTTTCAAATCTCAATATAACTTTTTCAAATTTCAATTTAACTTTTTCAAATCTCAAAACTAAAAAATAATATTTTAAATTTTAAAACAAAACACAAAATTCTTATCTCATCCAAGCATAACCTTAAATGGATAATAATCCATGTCGAGTTTTGGGGATCGTGTCTCACTCGTATAAATGTGAAAAAAATATTTATAAAAAATTAATAGCCGTAATTTCATATGTGACTAGCTAGTAGCTTTTTAATAGAAGCTAGCAGCCTGCTTGACTTATCAGTACATTGTGTTGTATTTTTTAATAATAAAATTTTTGTAACGTTTTATTTTTCAAATTGAATAATGGTGGCATTTGAATTTGAGAGTAGTCATTAATGTGTTTTTATTTTTTATTTTTTAAGCTTTTAAACTATTAACTGCATATTTGGAATTGCGGTGAGAAATATAATTTATAATTTTAAGATTTATAACTACGTGTATGTTTAGAATTGTGGTTAGAAATACAACTTATAACTTTAGGGCTTAGAGGTTATAACAAGTAATAAGTTCTACCATTAAAAGGTTATTTACTATTTGGTAACCATATGTTTAAAATATTTTCAAGCACGTTATGTTTGTTTGAAAATAAATTAAAAAGAGTAATGCTACGTACAGTTTTCATTTGAAGACTGTATGTGCAAGTCTAGTCAATTTTATCTTTAAATGTTTTTAAAATTATAATAATATCCTTATCAAAATGGTATTTTTTTCTATTTAATGAAGGGTTTGCATATGCAGTCCTCATTTGGGAATTACAAATAAAATTTCTCAATTAAAAAAGTATTTTCTAAAGTAGAAATAACGATTATTTGAATTTTTAAATATTATGACCATATCTTTAAAAGTTGTAATTATCTTAAATTTGTATAGATATTTTCGTTTATTAACAGTCTTTTTAAAATTCTAATTACGTTCCGCATTAGTCGAAAAATCATATTTGAAGGAAAAGCATCAAAATTGATGTTTTCCCTCTCAAACGTAATTTTTTGCTTATTTAGTATTTCAATATGTAGCATCAAATAACTTAATTCTTCTATTAAAAAACTTTTAAGGACATTTAAACATTTTTTAAGATTCATACCGCAACCCAAAAAGACCCTACAGCTTAGCAGCACATGTGCTAAATTGTTTAAAGTTTAAACTCTTATGAACCTGTTTAACAGACCAAGACTCCATCTGAGTGAGCAGTCGCTTGATATCTTTAATAATCATGCCTGTCGAGCTCCATTGTTCTTCAGTACTATTGAATATTGCATCAACAATTGTCAAAGCATCTCCTTCCATAATTATCTGTAAACCTGATTCAGTACAAAGGATTGAAGCCTTTAAAGTTGCAACAGCTTCTCCAATTAGGCATGCATCTGGAAAAATTTCTCTGTTTGACCTCAAAGTCTTGCTATCCCAATGTCGCACTATTACTCCCAACCCCACTTTGCAATTTACTTATCAATCGCTGTATCTTAGTTAATTTATAAAAATATATTTTTTGAGATGAAAAAAAACTTTAATATGTAATAAGACAACTTAATTTTACCATTAAAGAGCTTTTAAGACTACTTAATTACTTTTTAAGACTCCTAACACAACTCCAAGTAAACCCTAATAATTTTATTGGTTCCGGCCTGTTTTAGATACAAGAAGTGTTTTATCTCATTTTATCTTATTTCATCATTATAATTTTTTTTAATTTTCACATAAAATATAATAAACAATTCAAATTTTTCAATTTTCAAAAAAATAATAATATTAAAAAACAAACAAAAAAATACAAACACAGATTTAAAAAATAAGCCTTCGAATCTGTAAGAAATTGCAAGAAAAAAAAAAACACAGATCTAAAGGATAAACTTTCGGATCTATAAGAAGTTGCAAGAAAAAAATATTCTATCAAAATATTAGAGCCGACATCTTAGGTTAGGTTTGGATGTTGAGATGAGAATTTTTAATTTGAGATAAAAATTAAAAATTGAATAAAATATTATTTTTTAATATTATTATTGTTTTGAGATTTAAAAAAGTAGAATTAAAATTTTAAAAAGTTAAATTGTTTATTATATTTAATTTAAAAAATTAAAAAAATTATAATGATGAGATGAGATAAAATGAGAATTTTATATTTTAAAAATTTTCCAAACCTAACTTTAATATTCAAAAAGAGGAGGAGCAGAAAAAATTCAGAGTAAAAAATCCACATATTTCTTTATCTACATCCAAAAACGCCGTGAAAGGAAGAACAAAAAAATGACAAAAACACCACGGAAGGAAGAAAAATAAAATAAAATAACAGAAAACTAAAGAAAAAAAAAATTTACAGATCAATCAAAGAGAAAAAGTAAATTTAAAACGGAGATGAGAGAAGCCCAACAGACGAATAGAGAGAAGAGGGAGAGATGAAGAGAGAACGTATTTAGTAGGAATAAAGGTTTGAGTGGGACTTGTAAATATATTTCAACTTGTAAAGATATTATAGTGAGGTATGATAAGTATAATAAATGATGACCAGTTGCAGGCCGTCAATCAAAGGCATTGAGTTTTCAATCAAACTTGTAAGGGATAACTTTATTGCACAGAGGTGAAGTGAAGTCTTGTCTATCCAGATATTCTTGACTACACGAGCAATATCTAATCTTTTACATATGAAAAAAGATTGTATGCTCTACCCATTTGATCGCTCAAATTGAACGATAGTTAAATTTTTTTTATTTAATAATTAAAAAAATGATTTTAAATATATTAATATATATTTTTTAAAAATATTTTATTATATTAAAAAATAAAAATAAAAAAGTCTGAGCGGTACGCCCAATGATAAACGCTGGACGGCAGAGTAGCGTTACCCTTTACCTATTAGTGGATGCGTTATGAAAAACAAATGAATTGAAGTGCGGCAACATGGACTTACAACTGAAACCAAAATATGCGTGGAGGTGTAAGGTTCGAGGGGCTGGGCTGGAGGAACTATGGTGGCGCGGTTGGAGCACAGAGGAGGGTGTGCAGCGACGAGGCTGCCACGCTGGGCGACGAGAGCGAGAGAGGCAGAGATGAGTTGGAGGAAGGGAGTTCGGCGTGAGGTAGGGAGAGGTAGCTCATCGTGGGGAACAAAGCGACGTCCGGCGGACTGGGGGTGACGGAAAGTTTTTCACCAGCGGTTTTTGTGTAACCTTGCTGTGGAAGTTTTTCACCAGCGGTTTTTGTGTAACCTTGCTGTGTCTGGTGGCACTGAGAAGGAGTTGAGGAGTGGCTATAAAGGGGTGGCTCTGTTTCGAGTGTGGAAAACAGGAGAATAAACGGCTGGGTTTTCCATGAGAAGGGTGGTTGGCGGTGGTGTTGACCGTGGTGGTTTTCGTGAGGTGGGGTGGTGGTGGTGCATGGCTAGGTGGGCTTGGGAGATGGCTGATCAGAGGGAGGAGACGAACGGTGGCTCTAGTGTAGTTGCACACGTCGTAAGGAGCCCATTTAGCCCGAAGCCCTTGTTTCTCGACCTATCTTGGTGGGAGGTGCAAGGTGATGCTGGACAGGCTGGCGGTGCATGTCAGTGGGTCTTTGGGCTTTGGTGGTGCTAGTGCTCGATTTGCATGGTGGTATGCGAAAAGACTACAACATGCTTGGGCGGCGTTGCTCTGATTCTGGTCTGCCGGTTCATGACAACCATGGCCGCGTCGTGTTGCTGCCACTGGATCGTGCATGATGTTCCTCGTGTGATGCAAGTGATTCTCTCCAGGTTTGGTTTTCTAGCCGGCAACGAGAGGTGGCACTCGAAAAGATACACATAGAAGAAAAGAGAGGGAGAGGGAGAACAATTTTGAGAGTAGGGGTGTAAATTTAAATCGAAAAATCGGTAAACCAGTCCGAATTGGACCGAACCGGACCGGTTTTATCGATTTTGAATCGGTCTGGTTAGGAACCGGTTCTTAT
Organism: Cyclocarya paliurus; assembly: GCA_029856935.1. Lineage (NCBI taxonomy): Eukaryota > Viridiplantae > Streptophyta > Magnoliopsida > Fagales > Juglandaceae > Cyclocarya > Cyclocarya paliurus. Next base: position 32,052,193 of record CM056953.1, read on the forward strand.
AATTCATAGATTGGTTGGAACCGGTCCGATTCCAATTTTAGAATTTTTTGGACCGAACCAGACTGGACCGAACCGGTTGATAAGAAATATAAGAAATAATATTTTATATATAAGTTTTATACAAAATTAAAATTATACAAAATATTTTATATATATTAATATATAAGTTTTATATATAATGTATAATTATATGTGAAATTTTTATATATAATTATATATCATATATGAAATAATTTCATATTATAATTTATAAAATATAACATAAAATGTTAATTTTAAATATGAACATTTGTAATTTGTTTGATCATATACTATTAATATAATTACATATAAGATAATGTTATTATAAAATAAAAGTTTAATTTTAAAAAGGAAAATGTAATTGATCATGTATTATATAGCTATACTAATATATAGTTTATCACTAATACTAATATATAACTATACTAATATATAAATTTATAACTTGTACTAATAGTCTAATATAGACTATAGTTATAGTTATATTAATAGCCTAATATAGATTAATAAAAGTATAACAGATTTTTTTAAAACAGTTTTTTTTAAACATATTTTTAATGATAAAATGTCAAACTTACATTTTAAAAAAACTGAAAACTAGACTGGACCAGACCGAAAATCGGTAAAACTGGAAGTACCGATTTATGAGGGTAACCGGTATGTAATCGGTTTTAAAAAATATAAAACCGGTCATACCGGTTCAGTCTAAGATTTTATCCAAAACCGAACCGAACCGGACCGGTTACACCCTTAGTTGAGAGAAAAAGAAGAACGTGTATATCGGAAAAGGAAAATTGTTGAGGGAACGTGGGGGAGTGAAGAGAGGGGGAAAAATTAAATAATAATAATAATGAAGAATATAAAATCATAGTAATAATAATAAAATAAATCAAATCAATAAGTGTACACACTACTCATAAATGTAGCGGTTTTCCATAGCAATAGAGCTTTTCTCTGTGAGCCTGGGTTAAGATTGGGCCCGGGTGTTACATTAGAAATAATATTGGCATCAGTCACTATTTTGACTCACACAACACACACCATTGTAAATTTGATCGAAATACCTTCATAATAAATACTATTTTCTTTTCTTTTCCTTTCACATTTCAAAGTTTGAATATTGAGGAGAGAGACAGACGGTGAGGATGAGAGAGAGTCGAGGAGAGAGAGAGAGACGCGATGAGAGAGAGAAAGACCGATGAGAGAGAGAGAGAGATCTGAGTTTGATGAGAGAGAGACCGACGAGAGAGAGAGAGCGTTGAGGAGAGAGAGAGACCGAGAGGACGAGAGAGAGATCGAGAGGAGAGAGAGAGATCGAGAGGAGAGAGAGAGAGACGGAGATGAGTGAAAGAGAGCGAGGATGAGAGAGAGAGAGAGAGAGAGAGATGAGAGAGAGGGTGCTGTTGAGAGAGACGAGAGGGATGAGTGATAAAAAAAAAAAAAAAACAGACATGTAAGGGCTGATACGCATCAGCCGTGAACAGTAGCTGATGCGTATCATTACTCGTTACATTAACCCTGATGAAGCTGCTGCTTATGGTGCTGCTGTTTAGGTGGCAAATCTCAATAGTGAGGGTGGTAGGAAAGTACCGAATATCTTGTGCCTAGATGTCACTCTTCTATCCCTTGGATTGGAGACTACTGGAGGGGTCATGAGTGTGCTGATACCAAGAAACACCACCATTCCCGTCAAGAAGGAGGAGGAGTTCTCAACCAACGAAGATAACCAGCCTTACCGTTACGTGTTGATTCAGGTGTCTGAGGGTGAACGTACCAGAACTCATAACAACAACTTGTATTCCTGCTTCTCCTAGTGGAGTTTCAAAAATCACTCTGGTATTCCTAGTGGAGTTTCAAAAACTCCCTGTTATTCTTACTTCTCCTAGTGCAGTTTCAAAAAAACTCTCAGGTTAATGTCTTGTTTGTTTTTAGAAATGAGATGAGATGAGATTTTTTTAAAATATATGTGAATAGTATTGAATATAGATGAGATAAGATGAAATATATATATATTTATAAATATAAGATTAATTTAACTTTTTTTTTAAGTATTTAAATTGGCAAGATTCACAAATAATTATATTAATTTTTTATAATAAAATATTGTGAAAATGATTGATGACCGTGCCTAAACAGTAAGCACAAACGAAAACAATTTTTCCCGGCGTTTCAAAGGTTGTTTATGTGTTCTATTCGTACAGATCAGTCCCAACAAAGGACCAAGGTCAGATCAACTTTCTACAAACCGTACAAGCTAACAACCGATCAGATCTGCTTTTTGGGATATAATATATTTTATAAATAATAATAAATTAATTAAAAATAAGATAAGATGAGATAAAATAAAAAATTATTATTTATTTTCCTAAATATTTTAACAGTACAAAATTTAGAAAAGTTATGAGAATTTTTAATTTTATCCCTAAAAGCAAACGAGCCTAAGGTTCAAGACTTGCAGCTACATGTTTGAATATAGAAAAAATTTCATCTTATTTAGAATATTTTATTATTATTTTTTATTTTATTTTTATTATTATTTATTCCTTTTCATTATTTTTAATATTTTATTATTAATTTTTTTATTACTTTTTCATTACTATTTATAAATATTCACAAATATTCTCAAACATTTTCACTACCTAAACGTATCTCAAATACTTTTACTACTCAAACACTCAAAAATACTTTCATCTTATCATTATATATTTTTTTAATTTTTACACAATATAAAAAATAATTTAATTTTTTCAAATCTCAAAACAATAATAAATTTGAAAAATAATATTTTATTTAATTTATCTAAAACCATATCATCTCATCTCACTATTCAAATGAACCAATCTGCTTGTCGAACACAATATATAACAAGCCTTACTTATTTTCATAAATGAGATGAAATGAATTGAAATTAAAATTAAAAATTGAATAAAATATTGTTAGAATAATTTTTTTAATATTATTTTTATTTTAAAATTTGAAAAAGTTGAATTGTTTATTTTATTTTATATCAAAAATTGAAAAAATTGTAATGATTAGATGAGATAAGTTAAGATGAGTTGTAAAATAAAAATACTAATTTAACTTATAAAAATGAACGAGATCGATTTTTTTATTTTATATATATTTTTTACTTAATAATTAAGAAAATAAATATTAATAAATTGATAGTTTTTTCTATTTTTTTAAAAATATATAAAAAATAATTAAAATAAATAAATAAATGTATTTACATTTATCGGTTGAATTCTTCGAATCTCGTGCTACCCATTGCGAAAACGAACGAAGTTGAAAGTATTAATATTGACTTCCTCAAAAGTTTAGTTAAATGTAAAATATGATGAATTTAATCAAAAAAAAGCTGCATTAAATTAGTTAAAGAGATAAATGTGAAGTTTTTAGTTACAGTAAATGTATGTATTTTTTTAAAGTTAAAAGGTTAATATTCACTTATCCAATCTATTTTTTATTCACTTTTAATCCTCCAGAATCTTTTCTATTCATATTTAATCTCCAACTATCTTATAATAATAATGTAAGAATTAAATTAAATTATTAATTAATATATAATTAGTGAAATTATAAAATATGAAAAAAAAATATTATTATTAAAAAATAAAAATATTTCTATTTGAATAAATTTAATAGTTAATCTAATGTGGAGTTATAGATAAGAATGTTTTAAATATATGAAAAACATATATTTTTCATCAAAATTTAAAAATGAATTTGACGAATTAACTCTTCACCTTCCTTTTAAAACCGGTACTGCGTGCTTAAACACTGCGCTCTCTCTTCGACTCATCAAAACGTAGTGCAGATCTTTCACTTTAGAAATCAGAAAGTTCTAGATATTTTCTTCTTTGTTTTTCTGTAACTTGTTCCGGTTAAGTTTTGTTAATTATGGCTGGTAAAGGCAATGGTCCGGCAATTGGGATTGACTTGGGAACATGCTATTCGTGTGCGGCAGTTTGGAAACAAAACCGGGTGGAGATCATACCCAATGAGCTTGGGAACCGAAAGACTCCATCTTATGTGGCTTTCAATGAGACCCACCGTTTGATCAGTAATGAGGCCATGGACAAGGCTGCCATGAATCATAGCAACACTGTTTTTGGTATGTTTCTTGTTCTTTGGTACTGTTAATTATTTCTCGGACGCATATATAGATGCGTTCTGTTGAAGTTGGGTTCTGTTAAAGAAAAATGTCCGAGTCTAATCTTTGTTTGGCTTCAGAGAAATCTCTATCTTTGCATAAAAAAGTTGACCTTTTTTTTCTTTTAATTTGTTGCTTTCTGATGGTTTCGATTTCCGAAGCTAAGGATGTTTAATGTAATGATTTGTTTGTATGTTGATGTTCTTGCCTGTGGTATGAAGACGCTAAACGTTTGATTGGAAGGAAATTCGACGATGCCTCGGTGCAACATGACTTGAAATTGTGGCCATTCAAGGTGATTCCTAGCCCTGATGGGAGGCCACTTATTGTGGTTGAATACAAGTGCGAGGAGAAGCGGTTTTTGCTCGAGGAAATCACTTCAATGATTCTCATAAAGATGAAGGAGATTGCTGAGGCTTACTGTGGTTCGAAGATAAAAAATGCTGTTATCTCTGTCCCTGCTCGTTTTAATCATTCACAGCGTCAAGCAACAATGGATGCTGGTGTCATTGCGGGCCTGAATGTGATGCGAATAATCAACGAGCCAACTGCTGCTGCTATTGCATATGGGCTTGACAAGGAGAATAATGCTGGTGAGAAGAATGTGCTCATCTTTGATCTTGGTGGTGGTACTTTGGATGTCTCGCTTCTCACCATTGGAGGGGTTTTTTTGAAGTGAAAGCTACGGCTGGTGATACCCACTTGGGAGGTGAGGATTTTGACCGTAGAATGGTGAACCATTTCCTTCAAGAGTTCAGAAAAAAGTATAAGCGGGAGATTACTTGTGGTAAGGCTCTTAGGAAGTTGTGGACTGCTTGTGAAAAGGCCAAGAGGATCCTCTCATTTAATACTCGAACTACAATTGAGATTGATTCTCTGTTTGATGGTATTGACTTCAACACAAGCATTACCCGAGCAAGGTTTGAGGAGCTTAACATGGATTTGTTCAGAAAGTGTAGGGAGCCCCTAGAGAAGTGTTTGATGGATGCTAAGATCGATAAGAACAGTGTCCATGACGTTGTTCTAGTTGGAGGGTCTACTAGGATTCCCAAGATTCGGGAATTGTTGCAGGAATGCTTTGATGGGAAGGAGCTCTGCAAAAGGATTAACCCTGATGAAGCTGTTGCTTATGGTGCTGCTGTTCATGCCGCAAATTTAAATAGTGAGGGTGGTAGGAAAGTGCCGAATATCTTGTGCCTAGATGTCACTTCTCTATCCTTTAGATTGAAGACTAATGGAGGTGTCATGAGTTTGCTGATACCAAGAAACACCACCATTCCCGCCAAGAAGGAGGAGGAGTTCTCAACCAAGGAAGATAACCAGCCTTACGTGCTGATTCAGGTGTATGAGGGTGAACGCACCAGAACTCGTGACAACAACTTGCTGGGCAAGTTCAAACTCTCTGGTATTCCTGCTTCTCCTAGTGGAGTTTCAAAAATCACTGTTTCATTTGATGTCGATGCTAATGGTATCTTGAACGCCTCTGCCAAGGACAAAACCACTGGACAAAAGACTGGCATCACAATCATCCACGAGGGCAGGCTCTCCAAGGAAGAGATTGAGAAGTTAGTGCAGGAGGCTAATAAGTACAGGGCTGAGGACGAGGAACATAAAATGAAAGTTGATACAAAGAATGAACTCGAGAACTATGCTTACAACATGATGAACGCATTCAAAGATCAAAAGATTACAGCTAAGGTCCCTGCTGCAGATAAGAAGAAGATTGAAGAAGCAATTGAGCGGGCTTTCCATTGGCTTGACCGAAACCAACTTGCTGAGGCAAAAGAATTTGAGTTCAAGAAGGGCGAGTTGATGAGCATCTGCAACCCTTTCATTGCCAAAATTGATCAAGGTCCTGAACGTGACAAAAAGAGGATCAAGGTCGAGAAGTTAATTGATCAGCAAGAGGAGTGTAATATCAAGGTCAAGGCAAAGAATGCACTGGAGAACTACGCTTACAATATAAGGAACACTTTAAAAGATGAAAAGATTTCAGCTAAGGTCCCTGCAGCTGACAAAAAGAGGATCAAAGATGTAATTGAGCAGGCTATCCATTGGCTGGAAGGGAACCACAATGCCGAGGCAGATGAATATAAGGTCAGGATGAAAGAACTGGAGAGCATCTGCGACCCAGTCATCGCCAGGACTTATCAGGTTGCTAATGGTGACATTGGCGAAGCCTCGCAAAAGCATAAGGAACCCAATAATGTGACCAAAACCAAAATGCTGGAGGCTGAGAAGGATATGGATCAGGTAAAGGGGCATAAGACGAAGGAGACAGAGAAGGGGAAGAAGAAGGTTGAGAAGAAGAACATGGCCGAAGATAAGGTGCATGAGGTTGCGGCAAAAAATGCTTTGGAAAGTTGTGCTTACTACATGAGGTACAAAATCAGAGCTGTGAAGAATGGTTTGATAAAGACCGAAGATGCGATTGAGCAGACTATCCTTTGGCTTGATAGGAATCAGAATGCCGAGGCAGGGGAGTTTGAGGATAAGATGAAGGAGCTGGAGGGCATCTGTCGCCCTTTCTTTGCCAAAATGAACTAAGGAGCTGGTGATGATAAAAAAAATATAGATTTCTTTGTATTGTAATCTGGTCTTTGTTTGTGAATAATTGAAAGCTGTAGAGGCTTGAAGGGTGAGGCTTTAGTTACTTTTGATAGAAATCAGATTTTCAACTCTCCTCGTAGAGATCTAAAGCACTCTTGGCAAGCACATGTGCTAAATTGTTTGAAGTTTAAACTCTTAGGAACCTGTTTAACGTACAGACCAAGACTCCATCTGAGTGATATCTTTGATAATCATGCCTGTCGAGCTCCATTGTTCTTCAGTACTATTGATTGCATCAACAATTATCAAAGCATCTCCTTCCATAATTATCTGTAAACCAGATTCAGTACAAAGGATTGAAGCCTTTAAAGTTGCAACAGCTTCTCCAATTAGGCATGCATCTGGAAATATTTCTCTGTTTGACCTCAAAGTTTTGCTATCCCAATGTCGTACTATTACTCCCATGTCCACTTTGCAATTTACCAGCTTATCAATCGCTGTATCTTAGTTAATTTATAAAAATATATTTTTTAAAATAAAAATGACGATTATTTAAGTTTTTTAAAATTATGATCATATTTTAAAAAGTTTTAAAGTTACAATTATTTTAAAGTTGTATAGATCTTTTCATTTATTGACAGTCTTTTGAGGAAATGTTTTTTCTCAAATGTATTTATTAACTTATTTGAGATTAAAATGTATTTTAATATATAATATCCAAATAACTTAATTTTACTATTAAAGAACTTTTAAGACTATTTAATTACTTTTTAAAACTCCTAACGCTACTCCAAGTAAACCCTAATAATTTTATTGGTTTCGGCCGGTTTAGATACAAGTAGTGTTTCATCTTATCTAACTTTCTTAAATTTCGATATAAAATATAATAAACAATTCAATTTTTTCAATTCTCAAAATAATAATAATATTAAAAAATAATATTCTAATAATATTTTATTTAATTTTTAATTTTATCTCAACTCATTTTATTTCAATTCACCATTCAAACGGTGCTTGTAACAAAACCCTTTAGTGATTCCTACCGAGTGTTACATCTTTTAGTAGATAAAAAAAATGATTTCATCATTAAGGTCTGGACGACTTAATATAATATTATAATAATATTTTATTTAATTTTTAATTTTATCTCAACTCATTTTATTTCAATTCACCATTCGAACGGCGCTTGTAACAAAACCCTTTAGTGATTCCTACCGAGTGTTACATCTTTTAGTAGATAAAAAAAAATGATTTGACCATTAGGGTCTGGACGACTGACGTTAGGATTGTGCGTGACTTTTATATCTTTTCTTTTGGTTAATGTTCCAATCTATTGGTTGCGTTTAAAGTTTCATTTTCTCGAGACGTTTAAGTGGCTGAACCTTTTTGGGGTAATGTTTTACAGTTCTTAATAAGTTAATAGGCTTCTCAATTTTCTGAACATAATAGTTGGGTAGTTGCCCATTTTAGTAATTGCCTCGTTTATTTTTGGAGATAAAATAAGATAAAATGAGATGAATTAAAATTAAAATTAAAAAATTAAATAAAGTATTGTCAGAACATATTTTTTAAAATTAATTTTGTTTTGAGATTTGAAAAAGTCAAATTATTTATTTTATTTTATATTGAAATTTAGAAAAATTATAATAATTAAATGAGATAAGATGAGATGGATTTGAAAAAGTTGAATTATTTATTTTATTTTGTATTGAAATTTGAGAAAGTGTAATGATGAAATTGAAATGAGATGAGATGAGATATTTTCTGAACACAAACGAGTAAAAGAAAAAGTGTGTAGATATTTTTTGACAATTTGTCAAACAAGGGAGATGTGTTTTTTCTGATAGAACTTTAGACTCAACCACTTGTACAGAATTGGTTTGAGCTATATGATTGTTGTAAGTCGGTGAGTCATATACTTTGCATATTGTGATATTACAAATTTTGATTTGCAGGAGAACTTGTTTTAAACTTTTCTTATAAATCAAATTATCTATATATAGTTGGATGGTGCTAGAGCCACCGATAGTGGGTACCGAATTTGGTACCGAGGTGTTTAAATTTATTTTTGTTTCTTTTTTAAAGTATCTTTTATATATAAATATATATATATATATATATTTTAAAAAACACAATACTAAAATATAAACAAGCACAAATCCTACAAAAAAAAAAAAAAAAAAAGTGAAATTCGGTACACTTTGTCGGTGGAAATAATAGGTTAGAGTATCATTTTCCTATACAATATAAGGAGATGCACTCATCAATATCAAATAATTCAGGTTTTAGAGTAGTGCTACACATACTTAATAAAAAATTACTTCTCTACATGTCAGTTATTGATAAATTAAAAATCATAAAATTTGAAATTTAAAATTTAAATTAAAAAAAATTAACAAAATGAGTCATGTAAGTAAAAATGTAAGTATATGTATTCCTCATTCTATTCTAATATTGTAAAAAAAGATCCAAATATCATAATCAATCACTAGCTTCTCATATAGGCCCTGCATTTATCAGTTTAATAACTACCTTTTTTTTTAAGGATCTTTTCGGAAAGCCTCAATTTCGCCAGAGGAGGCTTCCTCCTCCTTCCCCCTATTCTTTTCTTATTTCTCCTTTCTCCCTCTCTTTCTCCCTCTCATTCCCTCATTTCTTAAGTTATTTTTCTTTCTTCAAGATCGAAAAAGTTAGAAATACAATTTTTCAGTAACTCTCGAGAAATACGTGCAGCATAAGAAGACTCACAGGCCGCAAATCGGTAGGAGGATAGTGGCAATTTTGTTGAAATCACTGCGTGTGGTCCTCACAAACCGCTCACAACTGCGCTTGGTCCTCATGCAGCACACGCACTGGATCATCGGAATCACCACCAGCAGATCTTTCAGATCTGATTTTTGTGGTTGCCTTCATGCGCCATCAAAGTTTATCGAAGTTGGTCCAAACTGTAATCCATCATTTTTTGTTCTTATTTTCCTTATTGTATCGTAAAAATAAAAAAAGAGTTCGTATCTTAGATGGTTTGTCTGTAGAGGTTAAGTCATTCCTTTCTATGAAGGGTGATGTTGAGTCTCTGTTTAGACAGAATGTTGTCTCTTGGATATTGTTTGTCTATAAAGAGTATCAGCAGCAGTGAAATCCAGACGAGTCCAGTAGTATACTAGTAGAGCTCCAAATGGTTGATATGAGGATATCTTCGCATGTATCTGGTCATAGATGTAAGTTTCTCTTGATGAATGAATGAATGATAGCATTTCCCTTAAAAAAAAAAAACCTACCCTTTTTTCCCCCGTTGTTTATGGAAATCTCGCCCATAATATATGATGCTAAACTCCTAAGATCTCTGGTCGTTTACATTCTTAGATTCCTCAACATCCTTGTGTCTAAAACACTAACATTTGTCTCGAAAATAAAAACCAAAATGAAAGTGAAATCAATATCATGATTTTGAAACTTTTTCAAACACTGATTCATTATTGTACTTGACCTTAATTAATTACATCTATATTAAAACTCCACCCTAACAATATTTGTTTGTTAAATATTAATTGAGATGTCATGTTTATAAGTGTGTGAAATTTATTTTAAGGAAATTCCACCTCAAATAGTTTAGTATCTGAGGCTTGTTCTGCTTAGATCAGATTAGGTAGTGAGTTCCAACATTTTCAGTTAATGTTAGTGTTTTTATTTCTGGGCTTTGCTCTACTTTCAAAAGTTTATTGGCTTTGTTCTATACCTTATACATCTATCGGAAGCGATCCATGAATTTAGTTTTTAGGTTCGTTTCTTTAATTAGACTGATTTAGATGGATTGTCATATATAAAGGTTTGGCGGAAGTCTCTTGTTGAATTTGTTGAGAGGCAAGCGGCTACTTTTTTTGCACTGCAATTATGTAATTTATTTCTACTTAATGCCTTTTGCGAATTCATAAAATTAAGAAGTTTTAAGTGAGAAAATGGATAAGAATGCAAATGATTATTCATAAAAGGACTCTCGTACCTGCATCTTGTTTGAAAGTATCTAAGAAAATTTGTAAGAAAATTGTATAATGATATTTTCAGGATAGGCCATGCTTGCCCCATGGAACTCAGCATAGATACCATCCCCGAGTTTGAGTTGAGCCTTGGCCTACTAATTGTGTGTTTGTAAGTGGGTAATCTAAGCCTTTGTGAACTATGGGGGGAAGATAGAGGTTGGGCATTTGTTGATGTCAACTATGGTGGAAGCACTGGTTTGTCCTTAACCTGAACTATCATGAATAAATTTTGGATCACATATCTTAAGGATTTCAATATTAAACATTGACCCTGCTTAATCCTAATTTTTTTTGTTGCTTTCCAAATATCCTTAAGACTTTTCTACAATTAGTTTCACCTATTGAAGAACTGTATTTTCAATTTATATTGAAGGTTATGGCATTGCATATTGAGCTCAGCTTTCAGGTCGCTGGGGAATTGTTGATGTTAATGACTGTTGTAGTTGTGCTAGATTTTTGGTAATTCCAATTTGTTTGGCCAACATGTTTTACTCAAAATTTTCATCTTCATCTCATCTCATCTCTACACTTTTTCAAATCTTCATACAAAATATAATAAATAATTTAACTTTTTCAAATTCCAATATAACTTTTTCAAATTCCAATATAACTTTTTCAAATTCCAATTTAACTTTTTCAAATCTCAAAACTAAAAAATAATATTTTAAACTTTAAAACAAAACACAAAATTCTCATCTCATCCCCCAAACATATTTAAGTTCCTAGATTGGGATTCTTGTGAACCCTTTAAAAAAAATTTTAAGGCAGGAGCTTCCTTGTATGGTGTAAGTGTTACGTTGACAAACTTTGATATGGTTTCTTCATGGTTTTACAAAGTGGTCATTAGCCAGATTGTGCCACTGTTCAATATAGCTCTATAATAAACTCTTTGGTTTACCGTGTGATACGCTGCTATAAGTTTTTACTGAAAGATTTTTCATTTCTTACAAATAGTGTCTTGGTAAACTAATAGTATTTCTTTGGAAGGAAATGACTTTGTTGCTTTGTGAATTTACATAGCTGTCGGTGTTATGTATTAGTGTTACATGGTTTTTTTCCTTTGTTGCTACAGGTATATACAATGAAGGTTCGACATGCAAAGGACACTAAAAGTTGAAAGGAGAATGACTTTTGTAAATAAATTTGAAGTTGAGAAATTTGAGAACTTTGTATCTCCAGTTGAGAAAGTTGACAAATTTGTATTTCCAGTTGAGAAATTTGTAAAGAAATTTGTATTTGAAGTTGAGAATATGTAGTACTAATAATGCATCTTTGGTACTGGCAACAATAATCTTTTATTGTATCTAAAGTTGGTATTTTGATGTTTGTAGTGCATTGAAACATGGGTACATAGTAGCTTTTGTAAATGTACAAACAGAACAAATTCCCGAGAAGCATATAAAATTGTTTTGCAATGGTAGAAAACAATAAACTATCAGTTCCAAAAAAAAAATTGCTTTATGTCATTTACAGGTCGATGTAATGAGCAAATTTTCCTTCAAGTAAAATATCGTCATTGTTTTGTGAGGAGTTTTTTTCAACAACTGCTGTTCGAGGCTTAAAAATTTGATATGCATAGAGCCAAAGTAAGCATTTCCCTAAGGAGAAGTTCCTGTTACTTCAAAAAGGGGGCAGACATAGATGTGCTTCTTCCGACACTGTGAGTGCAAAATTCATGTCAACTCCAAATCTTTAGATCAGCATACAGGAATTTTTTTTTTTTTTTTTTGCATTTCCCTACCACATCTCAACTCCAAAAATCATGCCAACTCCAAATCCTCAGTAAGCATTTCCCTGCCACATTTCATCCTGCAAACAATGTTATGGTGGAAAAAATATCCAAGTCACAACTTTATAATCTTTTCGAGGGACTTCAAATAAGCTACGAATTACCAACATGGAAAAATAAATGCAACATAATTGAATGAACAGCATAAAAGTCAACTTAATATCCAGGATAAACTGTCATAATTATATTCATAGAGAATATATCATACATGTTAGCATCCAATCAATCTATTTATATTTAAAACTAACAAGATACATCTACAGTCCAAATCAACTGAAAACTATTACAAGAGATACGATCCAGTATAGACACAATAGTACATGTGCCCCCCTATTCTCTACGATCATTCTTCGAAGTTCGTCTTCTTGCTTGTGAGGCTCGTTCTCTCCCTCTATTAGTTTGTTCTTTTATTTTTGAGCTTCATACTGATGTAGCAATAAAGCATCCCATCTCTTCCGAAGTTCATTCTCTCTTGTCAGGATTTTCTTAGGTAATACGGATTGAAGTATATTTGTCCATATGAATAATTGACATCTTGCTTTTCCCTACGCACAATTCAAGAATTTCAAATTTCAAATATAATAACTTTTTACATGCATTCAAAAGCAATACAAAAACATGACAAACTAATTACCGTGTTATACTTCGAATAAGCAAGCATAACCATCATGATGGCTATGAACCACTTCCTACCGGTCCAGGCATGAAAAATTAAATGTTAGTGACTATATATAAATATTCCTTAATAAGGGAGCCTCATATGATAATCCATGATGATGGCTAACTTGTATATGATAATACCTCTGGTTGGGAAATTTTGTAGAGAAGGAGCAAGGGAGAGGGTCAAGTGAGAGAAGGGGCGATTTTGCAGAGAAGAGAGGCTTGGGGGAGGGAGAGGATCGAGTGAGAGAAGAAGAAGGGTTGAGGGAGAAGAGAGGCTTGGGCGAGGGAGTGTCTCGATTTTGTAGAGAAAAAGGTCTGAGAAGAAGAAAGGTTGAGGGAGAAAGTGGTCTGGGCGAGGGAGAGGATCGAGTGGAAGAATTGGTGGAAGGGTACAAACCAGGTTTGCCACGTGTGTGTGTGTGTGGTGCGTGCTAGTGAACCAGGGGTTAAGTAGATTTTTTCTTACTTATTAAGTATGATAAAATTTATAAAGTACCACAATTTATACTATGCAATAATTGATAGGACCCATATCTATCAAATTTTCAAAAAGTTAAAATCATCTCATTTCACTTCTAAATCTAAACATACAAAATTTTCAAAAACCATCTCATCTTATCTCAACTCAATAATCTCACTAATATTCATAAATAATCTCATCTCATCTCATATTACTATCCAAACGGGGTCTTTGGGTTCGTTTGGGTAGTAAGATGAAATGAGATGGTTTTAGATAAGTTGAATAAAATATTGTTAAAATATTATTTTTTAAATTTATTATTATTTTGAGATTTGAAAAAGTTGAACTGTTTTTTATATTTTATATAAAAATTTAAAAAAAATTATAATGATGAGATAAAAGTGTTTGTGAGTGTTTGAGTAGTGAAAGTGATTGAGATATATTTGGATAGTGAAAGTGTTTGAGTGTTTGTGATTGTTTGTGAATAGCAGTAAAAAAGTAATAATTAATAATAGAATATTAAAAGTAGTGAAAAGTAATAAATGATAGTAAAAAGTAGATAAAAAGTAATAATAAAATAAAAAATAATAATAAAGTATTCTAAATAAGATATACTTTCTCTGTATTCAAACATGTAGCTACGAGTCTCGAGCCTTAGCCTGCAAGTCTTTTTGAAACTCCACTAGGAGAAGCAGGAATACCAGAGAGTTTGAACTTGCCCAACAAGTTGTTGTTATGAGTTCTGGTACGTTCACCCTCATACACCTGAATCAGCACGTAAGGCTGGTTATCTTCCTTGGTTGAGAACTCCTTGACGGGAATGGTGGTGTTTCTTGGTATCAGCACACTCATGACCCCTCCAGTAGTCTCCAATCCAAGGGATAGAGGAGTGACGTCTAGGCACAAGATATTCGGCACTTTCCTACCACCGTCATTATTGAGATTTGCGGCCTCAACAGCAGCACCTAAGCAACAGCTTCATCAGGGTTAATCCTTTTGCAGAGCTCCTTCCCATCAAAGAATTCCTGCAACAATTCCCGAATCTTGGAAATCCTATTAGACCCTCCAACTATTTATGTATAAACCAAATATTTATCTTTCACTAAATGGATATAAAATAGAATTATACTACGTAAATTATATGTGGTGTAAAAATGTTCAAGTAGAATTATTTTATAAAGTATGGAATCAAACTCAACATATAATCTGATTTGGCAACATGGTAAACCAAGACTTATCTAAAAAGCTAAAATAAAATGATTTAACTAACTTTAAATAACCCTGCCAATTTTTTTTTTTTTTTTTTAGTGTAGGTTTCATCTTAATCTTGATGTAATTTATACTTTTATCTAAGAATTGAATTTTTTTATTCATTCAGTTTTTAAACTTGCATCAATATTTGAAGAAAATGATCACGCTTATCAGTAGTTGGCATTTTTCAACCTCCAATATTTAGATCAAGATTTTATTGAGGATTTTTTTTCAAAATGATTGGGATTTTGACGTGATTACTCGGCTGGTTGGCGCTGACAATGCTTTATCCATTATGCAAAGGTTGGGTCACCATGTTACCATAAGGAAGGTGAATATATTTTGGTTTGGACATTTTACTACAAAAAGTGCTTGGTCTTGTTTGAGATTTCGAGCTCCTCTGGTTGCCTTGTCTAAGTGGGTGTGGCATCCCTCTTTACCAAAAAAAAAATTCTGTTATGGTTTGGAAAGCTTTTCAAAATGCTTTGTGTATAGATGATAGTGTTTGGAAGTTGGGGATCCCTATTGTGTCGAGATGCAATTGTTGTGATTTAGGGGCCTATGTGGATCTAAATCATGTCTTGGCGAATGGAGAGTTTGCTGAAATGATTTGGAAAAAAGTTTTTGATTGTGTGGGTTTGCAGTCCAAGAGAGGAAGGGGATGGCGTGATAGAGTGGATTGTTGGTTTCAAAAATAAAAACACTCCTCCAAGGTTGGTTCTTTGTTCAGCATAATTACATGTATTGTTCTATGGTGTTTATGAAATAGAAGATGTAAAGCTAGAATGGAAGAGGTACACGAACCAGTGCAGTCGGTTTGGACGAGACTTAAAGTCTCCATTCACTGGTTTGCTACGAAACTCAAAGATAAAGTTGTGTTGTTGAGCCATGATGAAGACATCTTGGGATCACTCGCTGTGCCGTTTCAACATAGAATTTCAAAGAGGCCAATGCTTGTCCAATGGAGTCCGCTAGCTGCAAGGAGAGTTAAATTAAATATTGATGGCAGTTGTATCGGCAACCCAAGTATCATGGGCGCTGGTGGAGTCTTCCGAGATCACCATGGGAAATTTCTGGCTGCTTTTTCAAATCATTTTGACAAAGGTACGAATAATAAAACTGAATTATTAGGATTGTTGCATGGTTTGTGATTTGCAAAATCCTTTGGTTTGTTGAATATTGATATTGAGATGGACTCCATGTTGGTTATCAAATGGTTGCTTGACAAAAGATGCTCGGTTTGATATTTGTAAGATTTTTAGGATAAAATTCAAGTCTTGTTGAGAGGGATGAATGTAAATTTTCAACATATTTTTCGGGAAGGGAACTCTTCAGCAGATTATCTTGCAAAACTTGGAGTGGAAGACTTGTCTGATCACTGGATTTTTTATGAGGATATTCCTAAGTTATTAAGTTAAAAATTGAAAAATTGGGTCTTCCTCAGTTATGGATTTAGTTGAGGCTTTGTATAGTTTTATTTTTAATATTGAATGATGTTTATTGTTTGATTGATTTTTAATAAGTGGGTTTAAGATGTAACCACGGTTTTCTCCACAAAAAGTAAGGGTTTCAATAAAGTTTTGGAGGTACTATCATCCTTATCTAAAAAAAAAAAAGATTAAAAAAAGAAATAGATACATGAAATAGATTTCATAATTATTATTTATGAAAGGGATAAAGCTACTCATATTTTAAAACTTTTCATACAATTTGATATTAAAATATTAATTTTTTTTCATTTTTCTTTTATTATTGTGAATATTTGAACAATATTAAAGACTTATTAAATATTGTGAAATCTATTTTAGATGTATAATAAAGTTCAAACAAAAGACACAAATCCAAAATTTTTATTCTTTTGGAAACTGATAATTGAGGAACAATAAAATTAACTTTTCTACTTATGTTACTTTTATGTATTTAACGAGTATTTACATGATAATCGATTAAAAATAAATAAAAGATAATATTTTTTTTTCTTCTTCTTTTGTCAATCTCGACACACATTACTTTTTTCCAAGAATAATGATACACATAACACATTTTTATAATATGTTTATAATAATATTATAAGATAAAAATAATTTTATGAAAATATATTATTTTTATAAAATATCTCTCATTTAATACGTAATTGTATATTACGAAAAATGTTATGCGCAGATCATTTTTCTTTTTCTAGTGCGAAAGAAATCTGCCTGTTGAACACAGTACAAAACAAGTTTTATTTGTTTTATGAAATGAATTGAGATTAAAATTAAAAATTGAATAAAATATAGTTAAAATATATTTTTTTAATATTATTTTTATTTTAAAATTTGAAAAAGTTGAATTGTATGTTTATTTTATTTTATGACGAAATTTGAAGAAGTTATAATGATTAGAAGAGATGAGTTGAGATTAGTTGTAAAAAGAAAATGCTAATTGAACCTATAAAAATGAACGATAAAAAAGGGACTGATTGATTTTTTTATTTTTTATTTTGTAATTTTTTTACTTAATAATTAAGAAAGTGAATAATAATAAGGAGGAGGAGGAGGAGTTCTCAACCAAAGAAGATAACCAGCCTTACGTGCTGATTCAGGTGTATGAGGGTGAAGGTAGCAGCACTCATGACAACAACTTGCTGGGCAAGTTCAAACTCTCCGGTATTCCTGCTTCTCCTAGTGGAGTTTCAAAATTCACTGTTTCATTTGATGTCAATGCTGATGGTATCTTGAATGCCTCTTTCAAGGACAAAACCACTGGACAGAAGACTGGCATCACAATCACCCACAAGGGCAGGCTCTCCAAGGAAGAGATTGAGAAGTTAGTGCAGGAGGCTAAGAAGTACAGGGCTGAGGACGAGGAACATAAAATGAAAGTTGATACAAAGAATGAGCTTGAGAACTATGCTTACAACATGTTGAACGCATTCAAAGACGAAAAGATTACAACTAAGGTCCCTGCTGCAGATAAGAAGAAGATTGAAGAAGCAATTGAGCGGGCTATCCATTGGCTTGACCGAAACCAACTTGCTGAGGCAGAAGAATTTGAGTTCAAGAAGGGCGAGCTGATGAGCATCTGCGGCCCTTTCATTGCCAAAATTGATCAAGGTCCTGAAGGTGACACGAGTGGAACCACGCAAGCGGAATCTGAGACTTAATTGATCAGCAAAAGGAGTGTAATATCAAGGTCGATGTAAAGAATGCACTGGAGAATTATGCTTACAATATGAGGAACACTTTAAAAGATGACAAGAGGATCAAAGATGTAATTAAGCAGGCTGTCCATTCGGCTGAGAAGGATATGGATCAGGTAAAGGAGCATAAGACGAAGGAGACAGAGAAGGGGAAGAAGAAGGTTGAGAAGAAGAACATGGCCGAAGATAAGGGGCATGAGGTTGAGGCAAAAAATGCTTTGGAAAGTTGTGCTTACTACTTGAGGTACAAAATCAGATCTGTGAAGAATGCTTTGACAGAGACCGAAGATACAATTGAGCAGACTATCGTTTGGCTTGATAGGAACCAGAATGCCGAGGCAGGGGAGTTTGAGAATAAGATGAACGAGCTGGAGGGCATCTGTCACCCGTTCATTGCCAAAATGAACTAAGGAGCTGGTGGTGATAAAAATAAATATAGATTTATTTGTATTGTAATCTGGTCTTTGTTTGTGAGTAATTGAAAGTTGTAGAGGCTTGAAGGGTGAGGCTTTAGTTCCTTTTGATGAAATATATAAGCCTCATCAAAATTAGTTTCACTTTAAAACACTTACTATAAAGCAAAAGGACCATAATTGTTTTTTTTTATTGCGTTTTTTGTTTTTAGAATCATAAGATTTTTTAAAATAGTCAAAAAAATTGATATTTTTTTTTTAATTTTTCCTTTTGGGAAATAGCGGATTTATACTTTCAAGTAGGGCTGTAAGCCGGTCAGTCTGGACTGGACTGGACCGTACCGAATCGATCGAATAGGAAAATCTATTTTTAATTTTTAAATATATTTTATATAATAATTTTATAATTAATTAAATAATCTTCATCTAACATATCCATATTAATAATATAAAATTTTAAATATGTAATTACAAATTAATAATATATTAATTAACTAATGCATATTATCAATTAACCTATCACCAATTTATCATTAACTAATTACTAATATCTACATCTATGATCTAATTAAAGTTATTAGATAAAGTTTTTGTGAAATTCCTAAGTTGCAAGTTAATATAAAGTATGTATGGACGAGACCTATGGATAATATTTATGCTTCACATACAAAATGTAAAAAGTTTAATATAGCTCATTATGCATTAACTATCATAATACATTGACATACTCTAAGTTAGTAACAAATTAGTAATTAACATTATCAATATAATTATAATTAATTATTTTTTTAATGAGTTAGTTACATAATCTACATTCATAATTCACTTAGTTTTAATTTAGTAATTTAAATAAATTTTTTTATTAATTTATTTGAAAAAAAGAAGAAAAAAATAAAAAAATAATTAGGCCTGACCTACCGGACTGATAGTTATTGATACGATCCGGTCTTTATGGATGATCGGTCTAGTCCAGTCTGGAGAAAACGGTCCATCACCCCTCGGATTGGAAAGGACCAAATCGACCGATTTACACCCCTAGTAATAACTCACATTCTTTATCTCCGCTTCTTGTTGCACTCTCCTGTTGTAATAGAAATTTAGGCTCGGTTTCGATATAAAAAGTTTCTCATCTCATTATTAAAATTTACTTATTAAAAGTTTTTCAATTTCTATATAAAATATAATATATAATTTAACTTTATTAAATTTTAAAATAATAATAATATTAAAAATTAATATTCTAATAATATTTTATTCAATTTTTAACTTTCATCTCAACTCACTATCCAAATGACAACTTACTTGTCTATCCATTTATTTTCTTTTATGTTTCTTTAATCGAAAATGTTAAATTTATTGCTTTCCAACCACTCAAATAATGCATGCATCTCAGAGCATTGTGGTTGGCTTCATCAAAAGCTTAGCTAAATGCAAAATATGATGAAATTCATCAAAACACAACTGCATTAGATTAGCCAAAGGAATAAGTGAGAAGCTTTGAGCTATAATAAAAGTATGAGCTTTTTCAAATTGGAAGGGTTACTGCTCATTAACTAAATGTGTGTGTGTGTGTGTTTTTTTTTAATTTTATTTACTTCCGTTTATCATAACAACCACCGCTTCATAGCTAATGTTAAAGCGGTCTCGGTGCTCACACGGCCTGGCTGTGCGCTAGGTCTTTCCTAGTCCCGGACGAATACTACCATGTCGGCATCACCCCCTTGTACCGTACGATTGCAACCGTCGCAACATGACCTTAGACGTAGGGTGACTTTGATACCATTTGTTATGAACCCATTAGGTAGAACTTACTCTTGAGAATTGGCTTGCAAGGGAAGGATGCCTAGAGGCTTATAAACTATCAATCAATTTCATACTTAGTCGACGTGGGATAGTAACATCCTCTACCTTTCTTTCTTCCGTTTCCTCTCCGTTTTTTCCCCAAGCTATCCAGTTGCTCTGCTTTTTCCTGAAAATCATCTTAAAGCCACCTG
Source organism: Cyclocarya paliurus (assembly GCA_029856935.1). NCBI lineage: Eukaryota > Viridiplantae > Streptophyta > Magnoliopsida > Fagales > Juglandaceae > Cyclocarya > Cyclocarya paliurus. The sequence continues at coordinate 32,072,705 of CM056953.1, forward strand.
TTTCTTTTTGGGTTCTTAAGATCTCGTTTGGATTCAAGCTTCTATCTCAATTCTATCCAAATGACTTCATCTGGCCGATTGTTTAATAGGCAAAGAAGTGTCCATGAGATTCTTGGAGGAGGTCTTGGTATGTGAGTTTCTCTTCTTGGCTCATTTTTTTTAAGGGTAATGATACCGTTCCTACTGGTTCACTACTCCTTTACCACTCATACTATATTTGAAATTTTTTATTTTTTTAGCATTTATTTTTAAGTATTTTTTTAACATCCTTAATCATTAAGAAAAAATAAAAAAATATATAATTTTACTAATATTCACTTCCTTAACCATTAAGTAAAATAAATTTTTTTAAAAAAAATCAAATATAAAAAAAGTAGTAAATGAGTAGTAAATGAGAAGTAAGTCTATCATTTTCCTTTTTTTAATAATATATAATATTAAATTTTATTATTCGATCCAATTTAGCAGTCTAAATTCCCAGCTCTTCTCTCTCTCTCTCTGAATATTATGCTCTTAAAATTCATCCTTAATTTAGATCGTTATCAAGAATTCCCTTTGGATGTTTAACATTAACTTCAGCGTACTTAAGATTATGAATGTGGGTGGATTTTGCATTGATCTCCGGTTTTATGTTAAAACAGCTGCAGATATAATACTTTGGAAGCGGAAGAACGTGACCATGAGCATATTATTAGTTACTCTGGCTGCTTGGATGGTGTTTGAGAAATTTGGTTATACTCTGTTGTCGCCCTTCTCAAGTGTTTTCCTGCTTCTAATTATCATCCTCTTTCTTTGGGCCAAAGCCGCGTCGATTCTCAACAAGTATATATAAACAACTGGTGCTCGATAAACTATAGCTTTGATCTTAGTTGTTTTCTTTTTTCAACTTTAATATACGTGGCAACTAAGTAAGCATTTTAAGATAATGAGTTGCCATGGCACAGATTGAGTTAAGGTGTTTTTTTTTTTTTTTTTGTGGTTTTATTATTTGATCCTTGTTTTGGTTAGCTAATGCTTCCTCTCCTGTTAACAACTTGTTAATTCATCTTGGTTTCCTTACTTGGTTTACGTTGTCTAGAGATCACATTTTCTTCTTAAAATTTGCAATTTGAACTGCTGATGGCTTTTCATGTCCTTGGTCAAATCGTTATAGATTTATGCATTATTGTGATCTAGCTCATATTTGATGCGGAAGATGTCTTGTATTTTCGAATCCACATTTTTTTTGGTTAAATACGTTGCAACAATATTTGAGAATAAGTCATCACAGACGGTTAATGGTTTCACTGTGCCTGTCAAGAAGGCATGGTTTCATTGTGCCTGTCAAGAAGGCATGGGTTAATGGTTTCACTTTTGAGCTATGATTCGTCTTAGAGTTGACCTTTAATATGATGTTTTAGATTATCAGTCAAGAAGGCATGGGATTTTCAAGTCTTGGTGTCTCCTTGTAATTCGTCTCCTTGAGTTTAGTTGTGGACATTTCTTTTTGGTATGTTAATAAAGTAGCAAGGGGGTAGATGTAATGAAAAGGGTATCTAGGCATTAAAAACTTTCGAGGTCTGTGCACAAGAATGAGGTATAAAATGATGTCATGGGCTATAATGAGACTTGTTTCTCAATTGAATTTTCATACTTGTTTTGGTTGCCATTGTTTAATAAAACGTGCTATAAATGTTCAGACTAGTTGGTCTAAATGAGAGAATACCTTTGGAACTTGTTTGTCAATTAGAACATGTTCCATGTAGCCCAAGCCAATTTTCTTGTCTAAATATGAAAGAGAACCAATTCCTCGACTGCGCAAAAGAAGTCAATTGTGGCAATGTTACTAGCTGGATCCTTGAATATCTAATGTCTTTTTGTTTAATTGTTGATGTCTAATAGAAAAAAGTGATTCACAATCTAATAGAAAAAAGTGATTCACAATATTTTCCATTTGATTTTTCTTATTCAAATTGGTCTTTTATGGTGGTGTTGAAATAGGATGTTACAAGAGCATAATTATGAGGAATTAAAAGAGGAAGAGGACGATCACCCAGTTTTTTTTATGAATGAAGGGAGTTCTTTGTTTCATTTATTATCTATATTGGAAGCAACTGCTGCTATTGAATGAATGAAAATACTGCAAATTTGTATTGATTGATTGATTTACTATTCCAACATCAGAAACTAATATTTATACGTTTGAGTGTCTTTTGTGTTTGATACACTCGAAAGTAGAATCTAGTTAATTCGTGTGATGAGACAATTCGGCTACTGCAATCCACTCATTTTTTAAGTAGGCAATTTGGAGGAGCTTTTACTTTAATTTTTATACAATATCACAACATTTTCTCCAAATTTTCGTGTCTGACATTTTGCAAATATTTACTTGTTCTATTCCTGCAATGACTATGGTTGCTTTAATTAATATATGGTTATTGTAATTGCAAAATATGAAAAAGAAAAATTAAAAAAATTATTATTAAAAAAATAATATTATATTATTATTTTGATGAATCTAAGAGCTAATCCAATGTAGGGTTATGGATAGGGAGGTTTTGGATTTATGAAAAACATGTACTTTCATCAAATTTTGAAAATGGATTTGATGAAACTGCCAATGCTCTCACCAGAAAATTTAAAGGGGACAACTGATCTATAACCTCCATGAGCAACATTCAAAATGAAGCAGCATGTAAAATGGTACACACGTACTATTCGGGTACAATGTCATGTGCTACTGGTGACTGGTGAGCAGCCAACATGTTATTCTAAGGAGTGTGATCACCAAACGGTGTACCTCTTGGAATGACATCCTCTAACATGGTGATGGTTTTCATGAGGGGTGATGTTTAATAAAGTGTCAAGAGACACAACCTTTTGATTTACTCAAAAAGGTTGTGTGTGACTAGTGAAATGTCAAGAGATACAACCTTTTGATTTAATCAAAAGGTTGTGTCACTTCTCAAGATTGTGACTTTTGGGTTACCATTGGCTTACTAATGGTTGTGCCTTTTTACCAACCGGTGTATGTTGGTCTATAAATAGAGGTCATTAGTGCACAAATGAAGGCACTCAATTTTCTTTGTTCATCACCAACTTGTGGAACAAATACCCTCACGGGAGTATCACCATATTGACAAAATTTCGCTTCTATTTGTTCTTCACTATTCAACACAACGATCCAGTCATTCCAACTCTAGATATCTGACCATATTCTCAATTTCTTTGAACGAGGAATGGAAGTAGTGGACATGAGAATTTCCAATAAATGCATCAAAATAGTTGCCTGTAATGCTCCATTTGTAGCCATTGACCATAACCTTTCAGGCCACTTGTTGAACAACACCAAACCACTTAATGCGATCTCTCCTTTCTACCAAAGAACAAGGGCTCGGATCACTCTTGGTTCATTTTCCTTTTTGGGGTAATGTTTTACAGTTCTTAATAGGCTTCTCAATTTTCTGAACATAACAGTTGGGTAGTTGCCTATTTTAGTATTTTGTAGGTACAAGAGAGAATAAAAGAATCATATGCGTTTTTCTTCATTTCTTTTGATAATCGCCATGATTTCAATAGGTTGTTATTTTATTAATACCATATGGGAGAGTATGTACTCCTAGACCTTCGTCTGATTATAAACAATCATATGGGTTTTTCTTCATTTCTTCTGATAATCGCCATGATTTCAATAGTTTGTTAATATATTCATTCTAATTTGTTTGGTCTGGTGTATCATGGCTTCTTCCTCGCCCAAAGGGAATGGCCAATCTGTTCCAACTTCCAACCTAAAGCAAATAAACCTATCCACCAATCTGGATTTACTACATGACATCTCCGGGGCCTCCCCAAGTGAAAGACAACCAAAATCTTTTGGAGGAAACCAATGACTCCAATTCCACTAAACGTAAAAATATTATTTTTGTAAGTCGGTGAGTCATATACTTTGCATATGTGATATTGAAAATTTTGATTTGCAGGAGAACTTGTTTTTAACTTTTCATATAAATCAAATTATCTATATGTATAATAGGATGGTGCTAGAGCCACCAATAGTGGGTATCGAGGTGTTTAAATTTATTTTTGTTTCTTTTTTAAAGTATCTTTTATATATTAAAAAAAAAACAAAATACTAAAATATAAACAAACACAAATCCTACAAAAAAATAAAAAAGTGAAATTCGGTACACTTTGTCGGTGGAAATAATAGGTTGGAATATCATTTTCCTATACAATATAGGGAGATGCACATGTACTTAATAATTCAAAGGTAGTCATCAATATCAAATAATTCAAGTCTCCTATATAGAGTAGTGCTACATGTACTTAATAAAAACTGACAAAAAAAATTTATTTTTTCACATGTCAGTTATTGATAGATTGAAAATCATAAAATTTGAAATTCAAAATTTAAATTTTAAAAAAAAAAACTAACAAAATGAGTCTTGTAAGTAAAAGTGTAAGTACATGTATTCCTCATTCTATTCTAATATTGTAAAAAAAGATCCAAAAATCATAATCAATCGCTAGCTTCCCATATAGTCCCTGCATTTATCAGTTTAATAACTACATTTTTTTTTAAGGATTTTTCCCTTCAGGAACCCTCAGTTTCGACAGAGGAGGAAGCCAGCTTCCTCCTCCTTCCCCCTCTCCTTCCCTCATTTAGCCTTTCTCCTCCTCCTCTCCCTCTCATTCCCATTTCTTAGTTTACTTTTCTTCATTCAAGATCGAAAAAGTTAGATTTACAATTTTTCGGCAACTCTTGAGAGACACGCATAGCACATGAAGACTCACATGCCGCAAATCGTTCGGAGGATAGTGGCGTTTTTGCTGAAATCACTGTGCGTGGTCTTCATGCACCACTCACAACTGCGCATGGTCCTCATGTGGCTGAAAAGAGACAAGCTTATTGCCTTCACACGCCATCAAAGTTTATTAGAGTTGGTCCAAACTGTAATCCATCATTTTTTGTTCTTTTTTTTCTTATTGTATCATAAAAATTAAAAAAAAAAAAAAGTTCGTCTCTTCGACGGTTTGTCCGTAAAAGTTGAGTCCTCACTTTTTATGAGGGGTGAAGTTAAGTCTCTGTTTAGGCAGGATGCTGTCTCTTGGATATTTTTTTGTAGAGAGTATCAGCAGCAATGAAGTCCAGACTAGTCCAGTAGTGTACTGGTATAGCTCCAAATGGTTGATATGAGGATATTTTCGTATGTATCTGGTCATGGATGTAAGTTTCTATTGATGAATGAATGAATGATGACATTTTCCTTAAAAAAAACTACCCTTTTTTTTCCCTGTTGTTGTTCATACTCTTCATGATCTGCTCATAAAGGAAGATCCCGAGGTAGTGTTTCTTTAAGTAACTCTTTTACATTCTCGTCGTTGGGATTGTTTAAAATTTAAAATTGGCTATAGAAATTGCTTTGCGGTAAATAGTGTTGGTCGTAGTGGAGGGTTGGCTTTGCTTTGGAGGGATGAAGTAGATTTATCTTTTCTTAGTTTTTCCAAACACCATATTCACTCTATGATGAAAGTTAGCTCTGTGGAAGGTGGGGAAATTAGGCTTACAGGTGTTTATGGGCACCTTGACGTGGCACATCGAGATGAAGTTTGGACCCTTATTGAGAGCTTGCTGCCAGCCGAGGGGTTACCATGGGTATTGTTTGGAGATTTTAATGAAGTTTTGTATCAACATGAGAAATATGGGGGAATAATGAGAAGTGAGCGACAGTTGGCTACTTTCAGATCTGTTTTGTCAGATAATACTTTGAGAGATGCAGGTTTTGTAGGGGTCCCTTTTACTTGGAATAATAGGAGAGAACGTTTGGAAAACATAGCTGAGAGATTAGATCATTTTCTGGTTAATTCAGCTTGGTGTGAAGCATTTCCAAACTTGAAAGTTCAACATGGGGTTGACTCTTATTCTAATCATGTTCCTTTGTGGATGGATACTCTTGGGGCAGTTGTTAGAAGGCATGGAAAGAAGATGTTCAGATTTGAGGCTATGTGGTTAAGTAATCCTGATTGTGCTAAAATTGCCGAGAGGAATTGGAATTGTTTGAATGGCTCGGATTCAATATCTCAGTTGATGGGCTGTATTAAGCAGTGTGGTGAGGATTTACCGTGGTGGAATCAAAGCTCTTTTGGACATGTGAAAAAAGAGTTGGCATTAGTAAAGAAGAAACTGCAGCAGGTTAAAGAAAATGATTCGACTTGTCAGCATATTTTATATCATAAACAGGTCAGTGAGGAGGTCCATAAGTGGTTAGAAAGGGACGAAATTATGCGGAAACAAAGCGCAAGAGTTATGTGGTTGAAAGAGGGCGATTGTAATTCCAAGTATTTTCATTCAAAGCCATTGGGAAGACGAAGAAAAAATAATATTCTGCAGCTTCAAGATGAGTATGGAAATTGGAAGAAGGGGGTACAAATGGAGCATTTGATCACAGATTATTTTCAGGTTTTGTTTACTGCTGCCGAAAATGTTGATATGGAAGAAGTATTATCAGGGGCCGAATTAAAGGTGACTGGACAAATGAATGATTGTTTAACACAACCTTATGATGCTAACGAGGTTGAGGTAGTAATCAACCAAACGCATCCTTCCAAAGCCGCAAGACCAGATGAGATGTCTCCTGTTTTCAATGAAAAGCATTGGAGGGTGCTAGGTAAATCTGTCACTGATTCTATTTTATCTGTTTTACATGGTGAAGATTTTCCTAGGGATTTAAATCACACGCTTATTACTTTAATCCCTAAAAAGTCCGACCCGGTTAAAGTGATAGATTTTAGACCTATTAGCATTTGTAATGTGCTTTATAAGCTTATTTCCAAAGTCATTGCTAATAGGTTAAAACAAGTCTTGCCTGATGTTATTTCTGAATCTCAATGTGCTTTTGTGCCTGGGAGACAGATTACTGATAATGTTTTAATTGCCTATGAATTATTACATTATCTACGTCAGAAGAGGAATGTGAAGAACAGTTTTATGTCCCTTAAATTGGATATTTGCAAGGCATATGATAGAGTGGATTGATATTTTTTAGAAAGAATGATGGGGGCTTTGGGCTTTGATTCTGGTTTTATTAGCTTAATCATGAAGTGTGCGGACTGTTTTTTTTTTTTCAGTTCTCGTGAATGGGAGTCCAACAAGTACTCTTTTTCCAACTAGAGGGTTAAGGCAAGGCGATCATTTGTCGCCTTACCTTTTCTTGTTATGTATAGAGGGACTTGCCAGTTTATTACAAAAGAATGATTGTCGAGAGGGGGTGGAAGGTATAAGGATATGTCCGGGTGCTCCTAGAGTAAACCATTTGTTGTTTGCAGACGACAATGTGATATTGTGCAAGGCTGATAGGGATACTACTGAAAAAATCCATTCTCTTCTCAATAAGTATGAAAAAGCTTCGAGGCAATGCAAAAATAAGGAAAAGACTTTTATAGTCTTTAGTAAAAATGTTAGTGAAGCTAGAAAATATGAGATTATGCAGCTTTGGGGGGGTAGCCACTCTTAACAGTATGGCAAGTATTTGGGTTTGTCTCCTATGGTGGGAAGGTCAAAACAACGAGCTTTTGCAAATATTAAGCAGAAGTTATGGCAGAAATTGCAGCTATGGAAGGGTAATTTGTTATCTCAAGGAGGTAGGGAGGTCCTTCTTAAAGCAGTCGCTATGTCCATTCTCACATTGCCATGATTTGTTCCTATTTCATTATGCCACGAATTAGAAATGTTAATGGCTAATTTTTGGTGGGGCTGTAAAGGGCAAGGGAAAAAGATTCATTGGGTTAGTTGGACACGGTTGTGTCATTCAAAATTTAGAGGTGGCATGGGATTCAAAAATCTTAGGATTTTTAATTTGGCTCTCATTGCTAAACAGGTTTGGAGACTTTTGCAAAATGAGGGGTCTCTTCTGTTTAGAATATTCAAAGCCAAATATTTTCCTAAAACACCTTTGCTGGAAGCTAAGCTGGGTGTAAATTCTTCCTTTGTTTGGCAAGGTTTTGTTAAGGCCTTTGAATATTTTAAAAGTGGGTGTTGCTGGAGGGTGGGTAATGGAAGAAGGGTGAGGGTGTTTCATGATCCTTGGATCCCTGATGTTGTTGTGCAGGAACTTCAAACTTGTGGTCCAGGTGTGGATTTGAATTTGAAAGTTTGTGATTTACTGGATGATATATCGGGTTGGTGGAATATTGAAGTGTTGAGAGCTCTCTTCAATCCAAGAATTGTGGCATAGATTATTAAACTCAACGTGTCCTTAAATGCTGAAGATTCTTTGTTTTGGTTTCCAGAGAAGATGGGTCATTATTCTGTCAGAAGTGCCTATAAGTTTTTTCTGCATCTAGATGGTCAAGGTGGGGGGAAATTTCTAGGGAGAGATCCATAAATTCCTTTTGGAAGTGTTTGTGGCAATTGAAGATTCCAAAAAAGATAAAAATCTTTGGATGGAAGGCATGTCTTGAGAATCTTCCTACTTCTTTTAATTTGAAAAGAAAGAAAATTATGGTGGCTGATATTTGTGCATTGTGTAATTAGGGTAGTGAGGATGTAGCTCATGTTTTATTCTACTACTCTGATGCTTTTAATAATTGGCCTCAATATCTGCCTTTTTTGCATAACATTTAACCTGGTTTATCATTTTGGGAAGTGGCTGAATTTGTTAGGGAGAAGGGCTCAATAGATGAGTTCTCAAAGTTCTTTTGCATTGCTTGGGGATTATGGTATAGAAAGAACCAGTTTCTGTTTGCGAACAAATTCTTGGATGTTAAATATGCTATTTGTTATTCTCTATCTATGCATTATGAGTTCAAGCAGGTGCAAGCTTTTGATGTGGGTTGTAGAGATATTAAAAGGGTGGTTTGTTATGCTCCTCCTCCAGTGGGGTTTTTGAAGTTGAATGTTAATGGTGCCAGTTTATTTGATCAACAGAAAGCGGGTATTGGTGTAATCCTCAGAGATGAAAATGGGAGGGTGATTGTGGCCTGCAGCAAAGTAGAAAGGGATGTGCTCTCTTCAGAATTTATTGAAGCAATGGCTATGCTGAGAGGTTTATAGTTGTGTGCTCAGTGGGGGTACTGAAGTTGCTACTAGAAATTGATTGTTTGGTTCTGGTCAATGCTTTACAAGATGACTCTTCTTTTTTAACAGATTTTGATTACTTACTCAAAGATATAAGAAGGTTGATGAGTGGTTTTAGAGATATTTAGATTTCTTATGTCAATAGATTGGAAAACTCAGCTGCTCATCTCTTAGTATGACATGCATGGGGGTAGAAGATATTAAAATATGGTGAGAGGGGTGTCCTTCTTTTGTATCACAAGCTATTTGGCTTGATAGAAACAATATTGTGTTAGGATTTTTGTTCTGTTTTGATTCAATGAAATATTTGTTTATTAAAAAAAAAAAAAAAGAGATCTCTGGTCGATTACATCCTTAGATTCCTCAACACCCTTGTGTCCAAAACACTAACATTTGTCTCGAAAATAAAACCAAAATGAAAGTGAAATCAATATGATTTTGAAACGTTTTCAAACACTGATTCATTATTGTACTTGACCTTAATTAATTACATCTATATTAAAACTCCACCCTGACAATATTGGTTTGTTAAATATTAATTAAGATGTCATGTTTATTGTGAGATCCCTAAAATTATTAGTTATTTTAATTGTTAGTATTAGTTAAATTAAATTAAATTATTTTAATTTTTATTAGTTGTGAATTTATTTTGTTGTGATGTATTTTATTTTTATTTGATTTTAATAAAATTTCGGGTTTTGGGCTTTTATTTATAGTGATTTATTTTGGTAGATAAATTATATTGGGCTGAGTGTGTGTGAGTGTGTTGTGTTGAGTGAAACCGAGCCCAGCCCGTGTGAAGGATTAATCCTGCAATGCAACCCAGCTCGTGTGTTATGGAGCGGCCCGTTCGGTTTTGAGAATAAACCCAGCCCACGCGTTGAAGCCGGCCCGCTCAGCCCAGCCTTCCTTAATGAAGCTATGCGTTTTGATGAAGCCTAGGGCTTCATCGTTATCCCTCAGCGCCGTGCAGCCATTTGCTTCTTCTTCCTCCTTCTTCGTTCTTCTTCTTCGATTTTTCTTCTACAAACTGAACACTCCAGCAGCTGCTGCCGACACCGAAGCTTCCATGGACACGCACGGTCAAGCCTCATCAAGACACCTCTTCCTCTCTTCTCTACCTCCAGCTTCCACCTCCTTCATCCTCATTTTACTGCGTGTCGCTCGGCATGGGAGTTCGGGTTCGTGCTGTCAAGGTGTTGCCCATTTCGGCACCACATGTCCGCACCAGAGTCGATCTCTCCTCCACGGCTTGCACGACCAGTTTTGATTTCTCTATCCGTGAGCCACGCGACCACCAGCTACCACCCATTGAAGCCAATCACCGATGAAATTTCAAAGGGGAAACCGCCTTGTTCGGCCTATAAATAAGGGCCGAATCCTTCGAATTTTTGGAAGGAAAAACTACTGATTTTCATCTCAAAATCTAGTTGTTAGATTATAATTTTGTGAATCTGTATTGGTGAGATCCGAAAGTTGGAAATTCTATTTTCTGTATTTCAGGCTGTACATTGAAGCCGTGTGCTTCAATCGGGTTTTTAGAAATTTTGGAGTTGGCCGAGTGTGTAGATTTTCATCTGTTCTTCTAGAAATTATTTCCGTCTTCGATTGTAAGTAAACTTTAAAGTGTAATTTATTTGATTTAATTGTATTAAATAAATATATTTTGTTGAGAATTAAATTGTACTTTCATTGTAAATTTAAATTGTAAATTATTGGAGAAGTAGATTGTATTTTACTTGGAATTTAATTATATTTTAGAAGTGTTGGAAATAAATTAGAGTTTTATAATATTTTCTTGAAATATTGAAATTAAAGTGCATTTTTGGAAGTGTTGAAAATAAATTGTAGTTGAGGTTGGATTTGGAACGAATTGGAGGATGGGATTATGCGTGTAATATTTGTGAAATTATAAAAATGATAATTTTTGGATTATTTAATAAATGAGTAAATTGTTATGTCATCCAATAATTGTTATCATTCATGTTTATTGTCTTAAATAAATTGTGCTGTGAAGTCACGCTGTCTGTTTAGAATTTGAGACTGATTGTGTGGGTGCATGTGTATCACGACCTTAAGCCGAGATGGGGCATTATCTCGGTGGAGCTCCTCTGGTCACTCGGAAGCGTAACAGACTGACGTGACGTCCTTTGAGTCGTCATAGGGCGACGACGGGAATAGGCGAGACGGTAACGCTCTCGTACCGATTCCGTAGCCTTTTGCTGGCGGGGTTAGAGGATGCCTGGCCATGTACGTGCTGAGCGCGGAACTGGGCATCGCTTGTTACGAAGTCTCATGCACGGACGTTACCCGTGGTGTGACAAAGAGAGCCAAGATATGCATATGGTCCATAGAGGAGACCGTAGTGCATGCATATTAAATTAATGGGCCAAATGAGATTTTTGGCGTGTGTGGGTTAAATGTGTATTTTTGGGAGGTTGATCTTTGACTGTACGTTGTTTTATTAATGCATGCTAAAATCTCTTAAATTTACTTTAGTTAAATACTTACTGAGATGTCATAATCTCATGTGGTGCTTTATCCTACGGTTCCGTTTTATGGTACCGTAGATTTTTGACGCAGAGATTGGGTTTGAGCCTGAAGGACCGGCTCCACCGGAGGCATGATTTATTATTATGTTGTTCGACGTTATGGGATTTGTTTCCCCTTATGTTATTTGTTTTCTTTAAATTATGTTGGATGATTGTAAAACTTGTACAGAATATTTTAAGATCTTTCTGGTAATTAATAAAGAATTACCCCTTTTATTTCGCTACGAAATGTTTTATTTGTACACTTATTGCATATTGTACATACTCTGAGCACTTGTCGTTGGGGTGCGTGATCCTTGTGGTTAACATCCCGGTGTCACGAACTCCACTAAAATAACATGTGGGGGTCGAGGGCGCCACATTTATAAGTATGTGAAATTTAGTTTAAGGACAAAAATTCTTCTCAACCTCTTACTATTCACCCACACTCCATACTCCATATTATTTTTTATTTTTTTTATTTTATCAAATTTTTTATATGAATAGTGAATAAAAAATTTGAAATATTTTAATAAGAATAAACTCAAAAAAAAAAATTAAAAATATTAAAAAATAAAAAAAGGTGGTGGAGTGTGGTGGAGGTTGTGTAGCAAAACTCTTTTAAGGAAATTCCAGCTGAAATAGTTTTGACGATAAATCTAAACGTGACAAAATAATTTAATCATATTTAAAATTACCACCATTAAATCCCCATGACTTTCGTTTGATATAAGTTAAAATTTTGTGGTTGAGATCTATCATAATCAAAGTCGTCACCATAAGAAAATGAATGAGTAATTGCCCTCGTCTAATGTATGCTAGACCTGTGCATAAAACGTTAGGACCTGGCCCGTCCATCCGTGCGGCCCGACCTGACCAAAAAAGTGGGTTGAAGTAACTTGAGGGTCAAACCCGCTGAAACCAATATAATGTTATAAGAAGACCAAAAAAAGCAGGCGGGTTGAAGTACACTCTCTTGAAATAATCGACAGAAGCTCAGAAACCCTAGCCTCCATCAAGAACAACATCGCCATTATCGGACTTTGCGGACTCTACAACTTCCATCACCGGACTCTACGTCGCCATTAAGAACAACGTCGACGTCGAGTTCTTGCTCGAGAAATTGTACATGGGTGGTGTTAGCTCCTCCACCAAGGATCACACTGCTGAAGCTTCTTCTTCTTCTTCTTCTTTTTCTTCCTCTTCCGATGGGTTTGTGGTCGAAAATGAGACAGTGAGAGATGATTGAGATTTCACAAAAGATTCAATTGCTAGAAACGTTTCAAGGGGTGATATTTCGTAGAAGACTCTTTTTTTTTTTTGCTGCTTTCCTGTGTTTTTTACCATTGGGGTTCTCTTTTTGGTTCTATTTGTTCTTTTATGGGTTCTATGAAAGTTCTAAAGCTCGATGCTTTTCTTTGCCTTGTGTTTTCATGGATGTTTAGGTCAGGTCTAGAAGCAGAATCGAGTGGTTCTGTTTGTATAAGATAGTGGGATTTGTAATTTATGCCTGGATTGTGCATTTATCCATGAATTCACGAGAAAATGGGCTCTGTTTATATTGGTTGATGCTGGGTTTTGATCGGACTGTATAGGGGTAGTAAGATTTGTAAGGTTTTTTGGATCTGTTTGTATACGATTTGGTTTCCCATTACGTGCTTACAATCTCAGGTCGGGTTGGCCTATATCGGATTGGTTTGTTCTTGAGCCAGGTCGGGTCGGGTCGAGCCCAGACATGAATCGGGTTGGTTGAATTGCAACCATTGTATGCCCAACCACTTTAGGCCATGTTTGGCAATCTTAGAATTCTCAAAACTCTTCAACAATATCTCTTAACCTAAAATTTTAACTTTTCATCTAATTATTAATTAAACAAAAAAAAAAAAAAATTTTACAAGTTTCGAAACAAAAAATAATTTTAAAAGATAGTAGTGCTACATATACATATAGTTTTATGCACAATATTATATGTATGAGAAATTATATTTACAGTCTTAAGGTGTGTAAAGCTCGCCACTCCTTTTAATAATCTTGGATAAATCTAGAACACAAATAAAAAAAATTATTTTTTCAATATTGTACCCCATTCTTTTTTAAGAGAATGCGCGGAGTTTGTATACCCTAAGACTGTGTCTAGCATTATTCTATATGTATTGAGTATCAACCCAATTTTATCAGTATTTTCTTTTTTAATTCAAAATTTGAACGTCAAAATCTTCACCATTTCAATAGTTGACACTTCAATACATATGGTCATGTAAGTAAAATTATAAGTATAGATATCAGATATCCTTTTTCATCTTAAAAAAATTATAATCAAATAATTTTTTAATTTTATATATGCACGATTACAAACTTCAATACAATAATTATTTTAAAAAGATTTTTATTCAAATTTCTTTCTCTCATTTTCCAAAATCTAATCTCAAACAAATTTTCAAATATTTCCAAACATATTTTTAGTATTTCTCAAAAACCTCACTTATTGTTGGAAAAATCCTCACCTTAAATTCAAACATCTTTACATACCCTAACAATTTTTAATCCTTTAAAATAAATTCCATCTAATCATTAGATCAATTTTCGTAATTTTAAAAATAAAAACATTTAAAAAAAAGACTATCAATCCAAACATACTTTTTACGGATTCCTGTACATTATTTCATAAGAAAATCATTTAAAAATATTTTAGCCTATTTTGTTTTTATAATCATTCTCATCTCATCTTATCTAATTATTATAATTTTTTTAAATTTTCACACAAAATAAAATAAACAATTCAACTTTTTCAAATCTCAAAATAAAAGTAATATTAAAAGAGTTTATTCTAATAATATTTTATTTAATTTTCAACTTTTATCTCAACTCATCTCATCTCATTTGTTTTCGGCTAACCTTCTTTTGAAAAAGGAAATAATTTTTTTTTACTTGTCATTCTTGCATCACACACTAATATTTAAAAAAAAAATCATGAATGTATAGATGAAAAATAAATTTATTATTTTTATATTACATACTAATATGTGATTTATTATTTTTTTATTATTTAAATAAAAAAAAAAAAATAACATGTTGGTGCGGTGAATAGAAGAGATAACACTGTACTACCGGTCTACTACCCATTTATGTTTGTAATTTCTTTCGCCTTTGCATTTCTTCTGTCTACGCACTTTTTATAAGATTTGACATAAATAAATGGGCTTAAACTCTTTTTTTTTTTCTAATTGATTATTCACATATTGCAGCCAGAATATCTATCTTTTGTCCCAATATTTGATTAAAAATAAATGATATTTGTCTTGTAGAGTTCGTAAGTATTGCGCTATCTATTTGTAAAAAGTGAATAAATACGAGATCTACATAAAAAAAAATCTAATTTTTTAATAATAAATCACTTTTCTTTTTCAAAATGATTGCGCAATACTTACGCACTTTACAACTTCATGTAACATACTTTTAATTGAATTGTCAATTTTTGTGTTAGCTTTCTTTCTCAACAAGAGAGATGGAGTTGAAGAGAGAGTTTGGGTCACTGGCTGGCCGTCGACGAGGATGCGAGGAGGACAAAACTGCATGGTATGTTGAGCAGGAGTGGAAAGGCCTGTCAAAGGGGACCGATTTGAATATGAATAGTGTTAGTGTGCCGTCTAGCTTTAACAGCTGGACATGCCTACTAGTATAAATTTTACATTTTATTTTTCATATTTTTATAATATCTTTAAATATTTTAAAAAAATTTAAAATATATCAATATGCTAAAAGTCATATCCTTAATCATTAAGTAAAAAATAAGTAAATTAAAAAAATTAAATAGATGAACTGTGAAAATGTGAAAGTAAACTCGTCGGAGCTACTACCATTTTCTTTTGAATATTGATATAAAGGAATATCATCATTTTTTTTTATCAGAAGCGGACAATTTTATCTTAGCTTCGGTCAAATCTTTAGCAGAGTGTGATGTTAGCAGAATGCCAAAAAGGATGAAATGAGGTTACGAAGTCCTAACTAGCAGAGAAAAGAATTAAAAATATAAATTAGTAGTAGATCTAGTGTAGTATAGCGTGGTAAGGGTATCACTGTCCTTTTCCGCATAGATATGTCTTCTGAAGGATATCACTGCCTCTGGACTATACTATGTCCACCGCTCTTAGATCTTATTGATCTTTTTTTTTTGTTATGTTTTTATATGTATTTTTTAATATTTTTAAATATGTTTTTAAAAAATAAAAAAATTACAATATTATTAAAAAATATTTTCTTAATTATTAAGTAAATTTTTTTTTAAAAAAATAAAAAATTCCAACAACAAGAAATAGCAGTGAGAGTCTCATTCGTCTTCTGAAAGTTGTAACCTCAGAAGTGTTCAATATTCCGCAGTCCCTACCTTATCTTTTCCCTGGGCTATTGTACCTTCACGCTTATTTTTTAAATCTGAAAAATTATATGGATGTATTATTAGGACTGTTCATGCGGGCTGGATTTTTCCCCGGCCCGGTCCAGAACCCAAGAAACCGAATTCCAGTTTTGAGTTCTGGCTGGAACCCGGGTTGATCTGGTCCAAATACCGGGTTGTAAACCCGGAACCCGCTTTTATATATATATATATATATATATATATATATTTAAGTTTGAATGTTATGAATTAATCCACTTCAATTCAAATATAGAGGTGGGCGTGCCGGAGTGGTTATCGGGCATGACTAGAAATAATTTGGGTTCGAGTACAAAACATGCAATAAGCTTTTTTTATCTTGCCTCGATGACAGCTAGGTAATTAATGCCCTTTATTTCTTTTATTTATTTATAAAAATGCCCTTTATTTCTAATTATTAGTTTCATATTTTCTTTATTATGACGGCCAATACAAAACATGCAATAAAATTAGAGCTGTAATCGAGCCGAGTCGAGCCGAGCTTTGGCTTGGCTCGGCTCGACTCAAAATACTCGAGCTCGAGTTCGAGATTTTTTTTTATTCTTTGTTCAAGCTCGACTCGATAAGATAAACTCTTAACTCGAGCTCGAGCTCGAGCTCGTCCCACAAACGAGTTCGAGTTGAGCCGAGCCGAGCTCGAGCTCGAGCTCGAATTGTTTTTTTTTTGAATAAGATTTAATAATTCATAAAATAAACAAATAAAATAAAAGACCTAATATTGAATATATACAACTAACAAGTATACCTCTATTGAATTATAAAATCTTAAAAAATTTATAAATAATTAAAATATCTAACTAGTTGATATTTATCCAAAATAACAATATATTAGCCTATATATATTATTAATACATATATTTAATATGATAGCATATATCTATTTCATATATGGTTTCCACATACTAGTATATAAAATTATTAAATTTTATCGACTAATTATTATACAAATTAAAAAATATACCTATAAAGTATATTCACTATATAGACATAAGTAATTAGATTACATATTATATATTTAATTATAAAAGTGGTATGCTTATATTATTAGCTAATACATATATATGTATATATACATAAATGTATGTATATATTTATCAATATATGAATGAGTTTTAATCGAGTCGAACTAACGAGTCGATTCGAGCATAAACGAGCGAGCCTTAATGAGCCTTAATAGAGTCGAGTCGAGTTTTGTCGGGTATGTGTCATTTACTAATCGAGCGGGTATCTGCTTTCACGAACGAGTTTTTTTTTTTCACGAGTCGAGTTCGATTCGAGTTTAACCGAGTGAGTACCGAGCGGGCTATCGAGTAGACTGGTTCATTTACAGCCCTAAATAAAATCAATAATCGAATCAGAATGTCTTGAACTAGAACATGACTTCCGCAACTTCGTCGAGATATCTTTGAGAACCATGAGAAGAGCATATAGTCTTGAGTCTTGACATTTGGATTGAAACTAGGTATGAAAACATTCAAACTTAAAAAAAAGAAATTAAAGAAAAAAAAAAGGGGTTCGGGGTTGTAAACCCGGGTTCCGGATTTACAACCACGTGCTGGGTTTGAAATCTAAATTCCGATTCGAGTATACCCGGATTTCCGGATCGGAACGTGGATGAACAACCCTATGTATTATTGAACAATTTTAATTATTTATAATCTAAAACGTCAACATGATTGATTAGCCTAGCTAGCAGTGACGTGGATCGACGACTCTCACCTAGGCGACCACGACCGAGACTTTAGGTCCTGTCTAGTTTGAGAGTTGAGATGAAACATTTCAACTCCAGTTCTGCTATAGAGAGTTCATTTTGGGTACACTTGTGCACTCCTGCTGACATGGCAGGATAAAAAAAAAAAAAAAAAAAAAGCTGAAAGGATTATAAGAGCATTAGCATTGGTCTATGCATATGCATATGCAAAATTACCTCTTTTGCATAACCATTTGGCCATTCAAGTAAAACTCTCACATTGGCTTATGCATATTTGAGACTAAATAATAATAAAATATTATTATTTTTTTATTATTAATTTTTTTCTAAAATCAAAATTTTTATATATATTTTGTAATTAACATCCACTATATATATTTGACATTAATAATACAAATGCAATAATAAAAAATATAATTTTTTTTATATATTATATTAAAAATATAATAAAATGAAAAAAATAATAATATATTATAATAATAAAATGAATGTGTATGTGAAGATTTGTTGTGTTGTTGAGGGAGGGAGAAGAGGAAAAGATTGAGAGAGAAAGAGTGGAAGGAGAGAGAAATAACAATTAAATATGTTTGAGTCATATTATGCAAATATGGTTTTGCATATAGATATGCATAGACCAATGCTAGTGCTCTAAGGAAGAGAATGTGTGGGTTGCACGAAGGAGAACGACACGGCGTCAGCTTTCTCCCAGTCCAGTAACTGCTTCTTGTGCACCCTTTCTCGTCTCCGCTGGCACGAAGAGAACGTCTAGGTTGTGCACCACTCACGAAGAGAACGTCTGGGGAAAAATCGTTGGTTTCCCCACTCCTCGTTGTCCGTCATCAGGTGAAGTTGTTCCCCTATTATTGGTTTTCCCCTGTTTTTCATTCTGGCTTGTAACTTGATGCTTTTATTCGAATTAGAAATGGAGTGATTTCCTTTTGAAGAATGTGAGTTTGGAGTTCCATGAAGCAGCAATCTATAAAGAATCAACCAAGTACAAAAAATGATTTAAGGGATACAGAAAATACACTTCAGCTTCTACGAGAGTTTTAATTCCTTGAATGAGGAGAAGTGAGAGAAGAAATCAAACACCAAGAAACAGAGAAATTCTCAATCTAATTTCTTGGGAAAGACTGAATAAGACCCATGAAGATTGTGACTATATGTATATTAGAAGGGGAGCACCTGAAGCGTTTTATTTCCTCGGTTGCCGACCAGACTGAAAATAAGTGAGAGAAGAAATGAGAGAGATTAAGCCCCTACGTCCCTAGTTACAGCTGCAAAGAACAAGTTCAGTTCGATTTACCTTTAGTGAAGAGAGGAGAAAAGAACGTCTGGGGGTTTCACATGTCTGGAAGTCCAGAGGAAGAGCTAAGAAGAGAAATCGTCTTGGGGTTTCAGTTCGACTTTGCACAGCGAAGTGAAGAAGAGAACTTCGGTATACACTGTTTCCTTTGAGAACGTCGGTGCACTGGGTTCCATTTAGGGCAGGCTTGGATGTTGAGAATTTTAAAAAATTCTCATATCATTTCAACTCATCATTACACATTTTTCAAATCTCCATACAAAATATAATAAACAATTCAAAATTTTCAAATCTCAATACAACTTTTTCAAATCTCAAAACTAAAAAATAATATTTTAAATTTTAAAACAAAACACAAAATTCTCATCTTAACTCCCAAACCCCCCCTTAACCAATTGTTTTTGCTAACGACAATTTTAGTGTCATTTTTTGCTTTTGCAATCATCAGTACTTGCATAAAGTACGGTGTTTTTATAAAAAATATTTTTTAAATATTACTTACTTATCTATAAATTCCTATTACTTATTAAGTACGATAATTTATAAATTACTATTAAATACATACACTAATTTATAAATTTTTTTATAAAAAATATTTATAAAGTACGGAAATATAAAAATTATTATTACTTATTTATACATATATTTATAAATAAAACAAAATTATTATAAATACTATGCAATAATTGATAGGATCCACATCTATCAAATCTTAAAAAGTTAAAACCATTTTATCTCACGTCCAAATCTAAACACACTAAATTTTCAAAAATCATCTTATCTTATCTTAACTCAATAATCCCATTAATATTTACAAACAATTTCAACTCATTTTATATCATCTTACTATCCAAACAAGGTCTTTCTTTTGCATTGGAAAAAGCAAAATGATCTGCGCATAACATTTTTCGTAATATACAATTACGTATTAAATGAGTGATATTTTATAAAAATAATATCCTTTCATAAAATTATTTTTATTTATAACATTATTATAAAACATATTATAAAAATGTGCTACGTGGATCATTATTCTTGAATGTGTGTCAAGATTGACAAAAGAAGAACAAGAAAAAAAATAGTATCTTTTATTTATTTTTAATCGATTATCATGTAAATACTCGTTAAATACATAAAAGTAACACAAGTAGAAAAGTTAATTAGGTCTCGTTTGTTTTAAGAAAACATCCCATTTCATCTCATCTCATCATTACAACTTTTTCAAATCTTAATATAAAATAAAATAAACAATTCTACTTTTTCAAATTCCAAAATAAAAATAATATTAAAAAATATATTCTAGCAATATTTTATTCAACTTTTTAACTTTAATCTCAACTCATCTCATCTCATTTCTGAAAACAAACAAGGAAATTAACTTTATTGTTCCTCAATTATCTGTTTCCAAAAGAATAAAAATTTTGGATTTGTGTCCTTTGTTTGAACTTTATTATATATCTAAAATAGATTTCACAATATTTAATAAGTCTTTAATATTGTTCAAATATTCACAATAATAAAAGAAAAATGAAAAAAATTATTATTTTAATATCAATTTGTATGAAAGTTTTAAAAGATGAGTAGCTTTACCCCTTTCTTAAATAATAATTATGAAATCTATTTTATATATCTATTTAATTTTTTAATCTCTTTATTTTTTTTTTGATAAGGAGGACGACACCTCTTAAACTTTATTGAAACCGTCACTTTTAGAGAAGAAAAATCGTGATTTTTTATTTTTATTTTAAAAAAGAGTCAGGACCACATGTCCAAGAGCGGACTCTGCCCCATATATAAGTGGTTACATCTTAAACCCACTTATTAAAAATCAATCAAACAATAAACATCATTCAACATGAAAAATAAAACTATACAAAGCCTCAATTAGATTCGTAACTGGGGAAGACCCAATTTTTCAATTTTAAAAAACCCTATTAATAACTTAGGAATATCCTCGTAAAAAACCCAATGATTAGACAAGCCTTCCGCTCCAATTTTTGCAAGATAATCTTCCGAAAAGTTACATTCGCGAAAAATATGTTGAAAATTTACATTCATGTCTCTCAATAAGACTTGAATTTCATTCCAAAAATCTTCCAAATACCAAACCGAGTATCTTTTGTGAAGCAACCATTTGATAACCAACATGGAGAACATCTCAATATCAATATTTAGGAAACCAAAGGATTTTGCAAATCGCAAGCCATGCAACAATCTTTAATAATTCAGCTTTATTATTCGTATCTTCGTCAAAATGATTGGAAATAACAGCAAAAAATTTACCATGGTAATCTTGGAAGACTCCACTAGCACCCATGATACCTGGGTTGTCGATACAACTGCAATCAATATTTAATTTAACTCTCCCTGTAGCTGGCAGACACCATCGAACAAGCATTGGCCTCTTCGAAATTCTATGTTGAAACGGCACAACGAGTGAGCCCAGGATGTCTTCATCATGACTCGACATTAACACAGCTTTATCTTTGAGTTTCGTTGCAGACTAGCAAATGGAGACTTTAAGTCTCGCCCAAACCGACTGCACTGGTTTGTGTACCTCTTCCATTCTAGCTTTACATCTTCTATTCCATAAACACCATAAAACAATACATAGAATTATGCCGAGTAAAGAGCCGATCTTGGAGGAGTTTTTTGTTTTTTGAAACCAACAATTCACTCTATCACGCCATCCCCTTCCTCTCATGGACTGCAAACCCACACAATCAAAAACTTTTTCTCAAATCATTTCAGCAAACTCTCCATACCAAGACATGATTTAGATCCTTATAGGCTCCTAAATCATAACAATTACATCTCGACACAATAGGGATCCCAACTTACGAACATTATCATCCACACACAAAACATTTTGAAAAGCTTTCCAAACCATAATAGAATTTTTTTTTTTGGTAAAGAGGGATGCCACACCCATTTAGACCAGGAGCTCGAAATCTCATACAAGTCCAAGCACTTTTTGTAGTAAAAATCCTATCTACATTTTCAGTCCAAACCAAAATATCCTCACCTTCCTTATGGTGAGCCAACATTTGCATAATAGATAAAGCATTGTTAGCTCCAACCAGCCGAGTAATCACGTCAAAATCCCAATCATTTTGAAAAAAAACCTCAATAAAACCTTGATCTAAATGGAGGTTGAAAAATGCCAACTACTGATAAGCGTGACCATTTTCTTCAAATATTGATGCAAGTTAAAAAACTGAATTTTTAATTTTAAAATAAAGATAATATTAAAAAATAATATTTTAATAATATTTTATTTAATTTTTAACTTTCATCTTATCTCATTTGTATAATTAAACGAGATTAAAACTTTTCCTTCATCTTTATCATGAATGATATATAGCTACGGAATTAATTCCTCGATCTATAGAAAAAAAAAAAAAAAAAAAGATTACTTTCAGTTTTATAGCATTGTTGATGCCTTATTTATATATTTAATTTTGGCTTTTTCTATGTGCTGGTCATACTTTATGTTTTTTCTGAATCCTATGACAATATATTGCGGGGGTAAAGAAAGAAAAGAAAAAAAAGAAAGAAAGGTGATCATAGACAATGTACGAGAACGACGACGAAGACTTGCAGGCAAAGGCTCGAGACTTGCAGGCTAAGTTTTTGTTTGGATATAAAGATAATTTTATCTAATCTTATTTCATAATTATAATTTTTAAAATTTTTTACATAAAATATAATAAATAATTTAATTTTTTCAAATATCAAAATAATAATAATATTAAAAAATAATATTCTAACAATATTTTAGTTAACTTATTTAAAACCATCTCATCTCATCTCACTATCCAAACAAGCCTAAATTTGTTTGTTGAACACGGTACATAACATGTCTTATTTATTTTCACAGATGAGATAAAATAAATTGAGATTAAAGTTAAAAATTGAATAAAATATTGTTAGAATATATATTTTTAATATTATTTTTATTTTGATATTCGAAAAAGTTGAATTATTTATAATATATATTTTATGTGGAAATTTAATAAAATTGTAATGATTAGATGAGATAAGATGCGATAAGTTGAAAGGAATTGTGAAAAGAAAATATTAGTTGAACCTATAAAAATGACCGATAAAAGTGACTGATTAATTTTTTTAATTAGCAACTAAGAAAGTGAATATTAATGAACTTGTATTTTTTTCTATTTTTTAAAAATATTAAAAAAAAGAAAGAAGAAAATAAAAAAGCACCTATCGATCGGTTGAATTTTCGGTTGATTATCCGCCGATATAAAACCGCCACTGCGTGCTTTAAACGCTGCGCTCTCTCTACGACTCATCAAAACGTAGTGCAGATCTTTCTTCCTTGTTTTATGTAACTTTTTCCGGTTAAGTTTGGTTAACTATGGCTGGTAAAGGCAATGGTCCGGCAATTGGGATTGACTTGGGAACGTGCTATTCGTGTGCGGCAGTCTGGAAACAAAACCGGGTGGAGATCATACCCAATGAGCTTTGGAACCGAAAGACTCCATCTTATGTGGCTTTCAAGGAGACCCACCGTTTCATCGGTAATGAGGCCATGGACAAGGCTGCCATGAATCATAGCAACACTGTTTTTTGGTATGTTTCTTGTTATTTGGTACTGTTAATTATTTCTCGGACGCATATATAGATGCGTTCTGTTGAAGTTGGATTCTGTTAGAGAAAAATGTCCGAGTCTAATCTTTGTTTGGCTTTAAGAGAAATCTCTATCTTTGCATAAAAAAGTTGACCTGGTTTTTTTTTTTTTTTGCATTCTGATGGTTTCGATTTCAGAAGCTAATTATGTTTAATGTAATGATTTGTTTGTATGTTGATGTTCTTGCCTGTGGTATGAAGACGCTAAACGTTTGATTGGAAGGAAATTTGACGATGCCTCGGTGCAACATGACATGAAATTGTGGCCATTCAAGGTGGTTCCTAGCCATGATGGGAGGCCACTTATTGTGGTTGAATACAAGTACGAGGAAAAGCGGTTTTTGCCCGAGGAAATCTCTTCAATGATTCTCATAAAGATGAAGGAGATTGCTGAGGCTTACTGTGGTTCGAAGATAAAAAATGCTGTTATCTCTGTCCCTGCTCGTTTCAATCATTCACAGCGTCAAGCAACAGTGGATGCTGGTGTCATTGCAGGCCTGAATGTGATTCGAATAATCAACGAGCCAACTGCTGCTGCTATTGCATACGGGCTTGACAAGGAGAAAAATGCTGGTGAGAAGAATGTGCTCATCTTTGATCTTGGTGGTGGTACTTTGGATGTCTCGCTTCTCACCATAGTTGAAGGGGATCTTTTTGAAGTGAAAGCTACGGCTGGTGATACCCACTTGGGAGGTGAGGATTTTGACCGTAGAATGGTGAACTATTTCCTTCAACAGTTTAAACTAAAGTATAAGCGGGAGATTACTTGTGGTAAGGCTCTTAGGAAGTTGTGGACTGCTTGTGAAAAGGCCAAGAGGATCCTCTCATTTAATACTCGAACTACAATTGAGATTGATTCTCTGTTTGATGGTATTGACTTCAACACAAGCATTACCCGAGCAAGGTTTGAGGAGCTTAACATGGATTTGTTCAGAAAGTGTAGGGAGCCCATAGAGAAGTGTTTGATGGATGCTAAGATCGATAAGAACAGTGTCCATGACGTGGTTCTAGTTGGAGGGTCTACTAGGATTCCCAAGATTCGGGAATTGTTGCAGGAATGCTTTGATGGGAAGGAGCTCTACATGTACAAAAGGATTAACACTGATGAAGCTGTTGCTTATGGTGCTGCTGTTCACGCCGCAAATCTCAATAGTGAGGGTGGTAGGAAAGTGCCGAATATCTTGTGCCTAGATGTCACACCTCTATCCCTTGGATTGGAGACTACTGGAGGGGTCATGAGTTTTCTGATACCAAGAAACACCACCATTCCCTTCAAGATGGAGGAGGAGTTCTCAACCAAGGAAGATAACCAGTCTTACGTGCTGATTCAGGTGTATGAGGGTGAAAGTACCAGAACTCGTGACAACAACTTGCTGGGCAAGTTCAAACTCTCTGGTATTCCTGCTTCTCCTAGTGGAGTTTCAAAAATCAGAGTTTCATTTGATGTCAATGCAATGGTATCTTGAACGCCTCAGCCAAGGACAAAACCACTGGACAGAAGTGTTAGACCCCCAAGTAAAATCACCTCTAAAGTTGCACCTTGTCCATATGCACACATACCGCTCGAGCGGAGTGTCGAGCGAGTATTGAGCGGATCTTTCGGGTTGCAGACTCGCTTGAGCAGACTGTCGAGCGAGTTTCGAGCGGAGCTCTCTGGTTGTTTTCGCTCGATCGGAGTCGAGCGGAGTGTCGAGCGAACCTTGGCTCGAGCCTAGGTCGAGCCACAGTCAAGCCAACCCTCGAAAATGGCATTTTCAGCATGAAAACAAGCCAAAGTTCGACCCCCATGCACCACCTTAGCCGAACCATTGGCTCATGCATGCCACGGCTATGTGGTCCATGCCACTATCTTATTTATGTTATTTATTTATTTATTTTATTTCTTTTATTGCAAAGGGACCTTTTGGGGGTTTCCAAGTTGTAACCTTTATAAATAGGACCCTTAGTAATTTCTTTCACATCTTTTGGCAAAAACCCTAGAGGGAGAACTATTGTTTGAGAGATCACCATCGGTGCTTAGCACTTGGGCTTTTTGGGTGAAATTCGTGAATCCCAAAGAGATGATCATTCCATGCAATTCGTGAATTGGAGTGATCCAACTATCTTGTCTTACAACGTGGTGAAATTCGTGAATCCAAATTGTGTTTATCTTTATTCTTGTTATTTATCAATATTTGAAGTTTATTCAACACTTGTGCACTTTGTGAATCGATTGTTGAATTATCTTCATTGTTCATTCAAGTTCATTTTTTTGTTCTTGAGTGTTCATCTTGTGTTCTTGGAGATCATTGCATTTTTGGCTCATTCAATCCATTCCATCCTCACTTTCGACCACCTACCTTGTTTGTCAACTTTCCATAATTAATTCCCTTCTTCCACCTAGCCTTAGCCTAATTCCCACTTCCCATTTGAATTTGAATTCAAATTTGGTACTCTTGCCTTATTTGAATTAGCCTTGGTCGACCAACCCATTTTCCATATTAGTGTTTCAATACTTGGAAACCCTAGTTGACTCATTCCACACTCTTGGCCGGCCACCCTTCTATCTCAAATCATATCCCTAGTTTTTAGGAAACATTCCTAAAGACTCCCACTAGCCATACTCGACCAACCCTAGCCGCCCAACACTCTTGCCCTAATCCCAAACCCTAATCCATCTTACAACTCAAACCCTAGCCACCTCACCCAAACCCTAAACCTATCTTCCATCTCCTAAACCCTAAACCATCTCCCAAACCCTAATCCCAGTCATCCACATCTCTTCCAAACCCTAGCAACTCGTCTTACACTCCAATCTCGAAATTCCCCATAGCCACCATCCAAACCCTAGCCTATCTTCATCATACCAACCCTAATAATCATCCAAGTTGTCCCAACATCAAGGGCAACCCATAAGCCATTCCACATTGCATCAAACGCGCATATTCATCACTTAGATCACCCGAATTCATCATTCATCACCATCATTTCCCATTACTCCATACACTTCATCTAGCCTAAACACTTAACCTCACCATACCAAAGTTACCATCTTCACCATTGTTGCGCCATATCCAAGCAAGAGAGGACTTGGCACTCGGTCAATACAAGGAGGACATAGACGAGGAGATCATAGTGTTTAGGGACTTGACCGGGGTCCCTAACAAATTGGTGCTTTCATTGAGAGGATTCTTGCTTGGTGAATTTTGAGAAGTTCTCACTTCTCTAAGAGGTAAACAACGTGTTAACCCAAAACTTTGTGAATTGGTTGGGGGAGACCCTCGTTGGATCCCATTTATTTTTTGTGACTTGTGAAATTGGAGTTTGGGGGTTGAGGCAGAGGACGAAGTTGTGTTCTCGAAGGGGTCGGCTACCCTTGAAGGTAGAGGACCCAAGGTTGGAACTTTGCAAGAGGGGTTGCCCACCTACAAAGTGGACAACTCAAGGTTGGACTTTTGAGACCTTCCTACCGTCCAAAGAAGTGCAAGTTGCTGTCCAAGCTACTCCAACAAGAAAAATTCAGTTTGCAAGTTAGTTTGCAAGTTGTATCAAGTTGAGATTTTGCAAGCATTATGCAAGGAGGCAATCAAGAGCCCGAGGGGCCACATGTCTCCAACCGGGGATGTTTTGAAGCTTTGGAGAGGCACAACTCAAGGATTGATGATTTCCTTGATGAGTTCAAAACTACCTTGGCCGAGATGAGGGTGTCCTTGAATGCTACCAATCGTGACATTGAAGAGAATAGAAAGTCCATGGAGACCATGAAGCGGGAGACCAATGCAAGTCTTGAAAGGCTTGAGAGAAGATTGGTGGAGACCAATGGACAAAGACCACCACCTAGTCCGAATATGCGAAAGCATGATGCCTTTATGGATGGGGCTAATACAAGTGTTACGGGGTCCGTACATGAGCTACCACAACATGAGTTTAGAAAAGGTGGAAGAATTGAAAACAATCGAGTGGTTGTCGAGAGATGGATCCCCAATATAGACCAACGCACTAGACCTCCTAGTGTGAGAGAAGAGTATCAAGATGTAAGGCTTGAGAGGCCACAAAGAGAAGAAGATGTTGAAGCCGAGTATGAGTATGAGAGGCCTTATGGCCGTGGAGACCATTACGATAGAAGAAGAGGCCACCATGGCCGAGGATATGATGTTGATCACCACAATGATAGAAGAGGAAACCGGGCTTATGACCGGGGACCAAAGAGGCCAAAGGTGGATTTTCCCAAATTCAATGGGGGAGATCCATATGAGTGGTTGGACAAGGTTGAGCACTACTTTCATTCCCATGAGGTACCTAGACATGAGAGGGTATCTACGGCTTGCTTTTATTTGGAGGGGAAAGCAAGTTAGTGGTGGAGATGGATCTGCGATCAATATGAGAAGGATGAAAGGCGTTTGGGATGGACGACCTTTGAGAGGGAATTCTTGTTACAATTTGGCCCGTCGCCCACCATCAATCATCATGGGCAACTTGCTAAGTTGAAGCAAGAAGGGAAAGTGTACCTTTACATTGAGGAGTTTAGACAACTCCAAACTTTAGTGAGAGGATGGTCGGAGGAGGCTTTGATTGGCACTTTTGTTGATGGATTGAAGCCATGGTTGGCTAAAGAGATCAAATTGAAGCAACCTACAAGACTTCAAGAGATAATGAGGATGGCGGAGATCCTAGAAGAGAGCACTAATATGGAGAAACGCCAATCTAAAGAAATGGGGAGCAAGATTACTACACCCTTGCAAACCAATGTTCCTTGGAAAGGCAAGGAGGAAATGGAGAGTGCTTCTAAAACTAAGCCACTTGAGGTGAAAAAACTTACAAGGGAAGAGGTCCAAGAAAGAATTAAAAAAGGTCTTTGTTTTAAGTGTGGTGAAAAATGGGGCATAGGGCACAATTGTAGATCGGGACAAGTGTACATGTTGATTGATGAGAGGAACAATGAGGAAGATGATGGTTACTTTGTGGAGTCATCTAGCCAAGAGTTCGATCAAGAAGAGGCCAAAGTTAATAAAAATAATGAGGAGGCCGAGTTGTCTCTTAATTCCATGACTGGGACCCAAAAGTATACCTCCATGAGAGTGATGGCATGGGTAGGAAGAGTTGAAGTTCCTTTGTTGATAGATAGTGGCTCCACACATAACTTTATCAACTCCAACATTGTCACCAAGGTTGGGTTGAAACCAATTTCTATAGAGCCATTTGAGGTAAAGATGGCGAGTGGGGACAAGATAAAATGTGAAGAACTAGTAAGGGAAGTAAAGATGAATGTTCAAGGAGTGAGAATAGTGGCGGACCTACATATACTTCCTCTAGTAGAGCTTGATGTTGTATTGGGCAATCCATGGCAAAAGGGCCTTGGAAGGGTTGTACTTGACTACAACAAAAGGACCATGGAATTCAAGCTTGGGTAAAAAAAGAATGTTTGGATAACTTTAGCATCCAAGGAAGTCAAGTCGGGCGAGGTCTCAATGTTAGAAAAGTTGGGCAAAGGCGAAGCACATTGTTAAGTTGGGCAAAGGCGAAGCACAGTGTTTTGCCATGGAGATGACCAAGGGGGAGAATGAGGAGAGGGAATGGAAGTTTTCAAATTTTATCCTTGAGGGCAAGGACAGTCTTAAAGAGAGGGGGATTGTTAGACCCCCAAGTAAAATCACCTCTAAAGTTGCACCTTGGCCATATGCACACATACCGCTCGAGCGGAGTGTCGAGCGAGTATCGAGCGGATCTTTCGGGTTGCAGACTCGCTTGAGCGGACTGTCGAGCGAGTTTCGAGCTGAGCTCTCGGGTTGTATTCGTTCGAGCGGAGTCGAGCGAAAACTGGCTCGAGCGGACTATCGAGCGAGTTTCGAGTGGAGCTCTCTGGTTGTTTTCGCTCGAGCGGAGTCGAGCGGAGTGTCGAGCGAACCTTGGCTCGAGCCAAGGTTGAGCCACAGTCAAGCCAACCCTCGAAAATGACATTTTCAGCATGAAAACAAGCCAAAGTTCGACCTCCATGCACCACCTTAGCCGAACCATTGGCTCATGCATGCCACGGCTATGTGGTCCATGCCACTATCTTATTTATGTTATGTTATTTATTTATTTTATTTCTTTTATTGCAAAGGGACCTTTTGAGGGTTTCCAAGTTGTAACCTTTATAAATAGGACCCTTAGTAATTTCTTTCACATCTTTTGGCAAAAGCCCTAGAGGGAGAACTATTGTTTGAGAGATCACCATCGGTGCTTAGCACTTGGGCTTTTTGGGTGAAATTCGTGAATCCCAAAGAGATGATCATTCCATTCAATTCGTGAATCGGAGTGATCCAACTATCTTGTCTTACAACGTGGTGAAATTCATGAATCCAAGTTGTGTTTATCATTATTCTTGTTATTTATCAATATTTGAAGTTTATTCAACACTTGTGCACTTTGTGAATCGATTGTTGAATTATCTTCATTGTTCATTCCAGTTCATTTTTTTGTTCTTGAGTGTTCATCTTGTGTTCTTGGAGATCATTGCATTTTTGGCTCATTCAATCCATTCCATCCTCACTTTCGACCACCTACCTTGTTTGTTAACTTTCCATAATTAATTCCCTTCTTCCACCTAGCCCTAGCCGAATTCCCACTTCCCATTTGAATTTGAATTCAAATTTGGCACTCTTGCCTTATTTGAATTAGTCTTGGTCGACCAACCCATTTTCCATACTAGTGTTTCAATACTTGGAAACCCTAGTTGACTCATTCCACACTCTTGGCCGGCCACCCTTCTATCCCAAATCATATCCCTAGTTTTTAGGAAACATTCCTAAAGACTCCCACTAGCCATACTCGACCAACCCTAGCCGCCCAACACTCTTGCCCTAATTCCAAACCCTAATCCATCTTACAACTCAAACCCTAGCCACCTCATCCAAACCCTAAACCTATCTTCCATCTCCTAAACCCTAAACCATCTCCCAAACCCTAATCCCATTCATCCACATCTCTTTCAAACCCTAGCAACTCATCTTACACTCCAATCTCGAAATTCCCCATAGCCACCATCCAAACCCTAGCCTATCTTCATCATACCAACCCTAATCATCATCCAAGTTGTCCCAACATCGAGGGCAACCCATAAGCCATTCCACATTGCATCAAGGAAGAGATTGAGAAGTTAGTGCAGGAGGATAAGAAGTACAGGTCTGATGACGAGGAACATAAAATGAAAGTTGACACAAAGAATGAACTCGAGAGCTATGTTTACAACATGATGAACGCATTCAAAGACGAAAAGATTGAAACTAAGGTCCCTGCTGCTGAAAAGAAGAAGAATGTAGAAGCAATTGAGCAGGCTATCCATTGGCTTGACCGAAACCAACTTGCTGAGTCAGAAGAATTTGAGTTCGAGAAGGGCGAGTTGATGAGCATCTACGACCCTTTCATTGCCAAAATTGATCAAGGTGTTGAAGGTGACACGAGTGGAACCACGCAAGCTGGGGAATCTGAGAAGTTAATTGATCAGCAAAAGGAGTGTAATATTAAGGTCGAGGCAAAGAATGCACTGGAGAACTACGCTTACAATATGAGGAACACTTTAAAAGATGAAAAGATTTCAGCTAAGGTCCTTGCAACTGACAAAAAAAGCATCAAATATGTAATTGAGCAGGCTATCCATTGGCTCGAAGGGAACCACAATGCCGAGGCAGATGAATATAAGGCCAGGATGAAGGAACTGGAGAGCATCTGCGACCCAGTCATCGCCAGGACTTATCAGGTTGCTAATGGTGACATTGGTGAAGCCTCTCAAAAGCATAAGGAACCCAATAATGAGACCAAAACCAAAATGCAGGAGGCTGAGAAGGATATGGATCAGGAAAAGGAGCGTAAGACGAAGGAGACAGAGAAGAGGAAGAAGAAGGTTGAGAAGAAGAACATGGCCGAAGATAAGGTGCATACGGTTGAGGCAAAAAATGCTTTGGAAAGTTGTGCTTACTACTTGAGGTACAAAATCAGAGCTGTGAAGAATGATTTGACAAAGACCGAAGATGCAATTGAGCAGACTATCCTTTGGCTTGATAAGAACCAGAATGCCGAGGCAGGGGAGTTTGAGAATAAGATGAAGGAGCTGGAGGGCATCTGTCACCCGTTCATTGCCAAAATGAACTAAGGAGCCGGTGGCGATAAAAAAAAAATATTGATTTCTTTGTACTGTAAACTGGTCTTTGTTTGTGAGTAATTGAAAGTTGTAGAGGCTTGAAGGCTGAGGCTTTAGTTTTTTTATTTTTTAGTTCAGAAAGCAGAAATTTAATACAATAAAATATTGTTGGGTGGGTCCTTCCCACTATGGAATGATAACAAAGATGGTGGAATTTGGATTAGAGGAATATTGCCAAAGGCTTGCATTTCCACTACGCATCGCGCTAAATTGTGCGCACATCGATTGTTTGATCGATGAATTTTTCTCACCTTCCATTCCTTGATTGAGTCAAGATAGTATCGGATGTCATTAATGATTGGACTCATGATCCATTCTTGGGTTGGAGATGAATTAGAGATTGCTTGGATGGTAACTTGCGAATCACCTTCCAGAATTATCTTTTCCAGTTTGAGTTTTGCCGCTTCTTTAATAGCCATTAAAGCTGCAGATGCTTCACCTATATTTGAGTTAACTTTTCTGATGAGGTCCGTTTTTGCAAATAATAGCTCCTCATTACCTCCCTAGCAAAGAGTTGCAAGAATAGATCCCTGTTGCCTATTAGCAACATCAAAAGTAATAAGATGATAGCCATTCGGTAATCTCTCTTCATTATCTTCAAGCTGGTTTTCTATCTCTACCCATGCTCTTATGTGCTGTTTGAAGTTCTTTTGGACAGATTCAACATAGGTAGATATCGAAGGGTTTGCTTGGTCATGTTCCAGCTTATTTCTTGTGAACCATAGGCTGTCCATAGCAATGCTAGCAAAGATCTGGAATTCTCTGTGCTCTTCTTCTAGTATCTTCAAATTCAGATTTGCATTAATAATGTTATTAATCCAATTTTGAATAGGTTGATTTGCAAAGTAGGAAGTATCAATTGGCCATTTGGATTTTCTCCATAGCACTCTAGAGAAGATGCAGTTTAGGAAGAGATGGGTGAGATTTTCAGGTTCAGTTCTGCACAAGGGACATCGGATTTGCTCTGAAAGGGGATTACTTTGCTAAGATTTGTTTTTGTGGGGAGAATCTCATGAATTATTTTCCATAGGAACATTTTCAGTCTATCCTGCAGCTTCATCTTCCATAGATTCTTCCAATTAATAGACAGAATATTGTTGGAAGACATAGCAGTTTCATCGACCATAGCAGCGTAGGCTGATTTTACAGAGAATTTCCCAGATGTATGGTGAAGCCAAATGGTCTTATCGGGTAGGAACTGAAAATTTTGATTGGCTAGGGGAATTTTCTGAATCTCTTTAGAGGTATTTTCAGAAAAAAGAATATCCAAAAGGAGGGTGTTCCATTTCCTTGGTTCTTCTAAGATGAGCTCAGAGACAGTCATAGAGTGATCTATAATTGAATTATGGGGATGGGGTAAAGGCAGATAGGAAGGGAGAGTTGGAATCCAAGGATCACTCCAGATTCTTGTGGATCTTCCATTGTTGATATGAAAATAGGTGCTTGATCGAATAAAATCCCTCTGTTTTAGTAGACTTTTCCAAAACTTGAATCCGTGGTCTTTGGGGAAACATTTAAGAAAGTGTAAGACCCAAGGTATTTCTTTGAGAGTACTTCTTTCCACAAACTGGGGGTATTGTTGAGGAAAAGCCAAGCATATTTGGATATGAGAGCAAAATTGAAAGTTGGTGTATGTTTCAATCCAAGACCACCCATAGATTTTGGTAAACAAATAGTTTTCCAAGCTTTTGGGGTAAACTTATTTTTCTGGTTGTCTTCAAAACCCCACCAGAATCTTCTTATAAGAGAATAAAATTTTTTTTGCCATATTCTTGGGGAGAAGCATGGTGGACATTACATAAAAAGGGATTGAGTTAGCTACCGACCTTATCAGAGCAGTTTTTGATGCTTGAGATAAGATTTTTGACTTCCAACCTTGGAGGTTTTCATGAATTTTTCCGAGAAGGTCAAAGAGGAATTTTTTCTTATCAACACCATTTGAGAGAGGCAGTCCCAAGTATTTAGAGTTTGGAGGAGAGACTCTAAAATCAAAGTAAGATTTGACTGCATTAATAGAATCAAGGTTAATTTGAGCACTGAAATGAATGGAAGATTTATGTTGATTGATATTTTGACCTGACCAGGAATTATAGGTGTCAAGACACTCTGCGAAGGCTTGGGCAGTTTGGTTATTTGCCGACCCAAATAAGAATAGATCATCGGCAAAGAGTAAATGTGAGATGGATGGACCTCCTCTGGAAAATTTTAACATTTAAGGTAGCCAAGACTTTCCTTTGGGAGAATGAGTCTAGAAAGCACTTTAGTTCCTAGAATGAAAAGGAAGGGAGATAGGGAATCTCCCTGTCTTAAACCTCTCGAAGGTTTAAAGAAACCAAAAGGGGAGCCATTAATGACGATTGAATAGGATACAATTAAAATACATTCTTTGATCCATTGTATCCATAGAGAGTTCAAACCAAGTTTAAGAATAACATCTAAGATGAAAGACCATTCGATTGAGTCAAAAGCTTTGGCCATATCAATTTTAGTGGCCATAGTGGAAGTTCTGGTCCTTCGTTTCTTCATAAGATGAAAAATCTCTTGGGCTAGAATGGTATTTTCCTGAATGAGTCTATTAGGAAGGAATGCAAATTAATTTTTTTTTTTATAAGTAATCAAGCTATTGTATTCATATAAATAGGCAGAGCCCAGGTACACAAGAAGTATACTTGAAAAAATGCCTAACTAGTGGTTACAATAGAAAAAAGAAGATCATGGACCCTAAGTCCGTTACAAACTATAGCCCCCGCCCATAAGAACAAAGACTTAAAAAAGAAAACTTTAATCTCCTCCAAAGTTCTCTCTTGGTCATCAAAACATCTGGCATTTCTTTCACTCCAAATACACCAGCACAAGCATATTGGTACCAGTCTCCAAATTGCTGCTACCTGAGAATCTCCATATAGTCCTCTCCAGCTCGCGAGGAAATCCACCAATCTACCAGGCATAACCCAAGACAAACCGGCTCTTGAGAAGAAATCATCCCATATAACCTTAGCCACCTCGCAATGTAAAAGCAGGTGGTCAATTGACTCACCATGCTTCTTACACATGTAACACCAATCTAGGACAATCACCCGTCGTTTCCTCAAATTATCTTTGGTAAGAATCTTTCCCAAAGCTGCTGTCCATACAAAGAAAGCTGCTTTTGAAGGTGCTTTTGTCTTCCATATGCTCTTCCACGGGAACATAGACATTCTGGAGTTCGAGAGTTTATGGTAAAAGGAACTGACAGAGAAGATGTCTTTCTTAGAGTGATTCCAATACATCTTATCACCAGAGCCCCCATGAATACTTGTGGAATATAACGTCGCAAAAAATTCCGTAATAGACTCCAACTCCCAATCATGAGCTGCCCTAATGAAATCAATATTCCATTGAGAAGTACCATTAGAAAAGACCAAGAGATCAACAATCGATGCCTCTTTTACTCTAGCAAGCGCATAAATGGCAGGGAAGGTATCACGTAGACACCGGCTGCCGCTCCATATATCACACCAGAAACGAATTCGCAACCCATCACCTACAACAAAATGTTCATTACCTCGAAAGGATCCCCAAAGGCTCCTAATGTTTTTCCACAAACCCACCCCATGAGTGCCTCGTACCTCATTCGAGCACCATCCTCCCCAAGCTACCCCAAACTGAGAATCTATGACTGACTTCCATAATGCCCCCCTTTCATTTTGGTATCTCCACAACCATTTACCCAACAGAGTTCGGTTGAATTTCATTAAATGTCGAATCCCCAAGCCTCCCTCAGAAATTGGGGTACAAATAGTTGACCAATTAACCAAATGAAATTTAAACTCTTTTCCCAATCCACTCCATAAGAAATCCCTTTATAGTTTCTCAATGCGGTTAGCCACCTTTAGGGGAAGCGGAAACAATGACAAAAAATAGGTGGGTAGGTTAGAAAGAGTGCTTTTAATCAAAGTCAACCTACCACCTTTTGACAAATATAGCCTCTTCCACGCCGCCAATCTGCACTCCACCCTTTCTACTACCTCATTCCAAATCCTTTCAGATTTAAAAGAGGCACCCAATGGTAAGCCAAGATACTTCATAGGAAGCGAAGATATCTTGCAACCCAGGGTAGTAGCTAAGAACTCCACATCATGGGCAGCCCCCACAGGCACTATTTTTGATTTTGCGAGATTGATACTCAGACTTGATACAACCGTAAAGCAAAGGAGAAGCGCCCTCAAATCTTGGACTTGTCTAAGGTGTGGCCCACAGAAAATAAGGGTGTCATCAGCAAATAACAAGTGAGAAATATGTAAGTCACCATTCCCCACTGAAAAGCCATGGAGTAAACCACCATCCACTAGACCCTCAATCATCTTGCTGAGAGTTTCCATAACAAATAAGAATAGTAAAGGCGATAGTGGATCTCCCTATCTCAATCCACGAGAGGAGTTGAAAAAACCTACCGGAGAGCCGTTTACCAAGATCGAAAATTGAGCTGAAGAGATACAAAATTCAACCCATTTCTGCCATTTTTCCCTAAAACCACATCTCTCCAATAAGTAAAGAAGAAATTTCCAGTTGACATGGTCATATACTTTCTCCATGTCTAACTTGCAGAGTAGCCCAGGTTCTCTAGACTTCAAACGACCATCCAAGACTTCATTAGCTATAAGAACTGAATTAAGAATTTGTCTATTTTGACAAACGCATTTTGCGGCTTGAAAATTAGTTTTTCCACTACTGAGCTTAGTCTATTTGCTAACACTTTGGACAGAATCTTGTACATCTCATTCACTAGACTAATAGGACGATAGTCTCTCACATCCCAAGACCCCACCTTTTTAGGAATGAGAGTTAAGAATGTGGCATTGAGACTCTTCTCAAAGCAAGCATTAGAATGAAATTCATGAAAAACTTGCATAATATCTTCCTTGACCACCCCCTAGCAAACTTGAAAGAAACCCAAAGTAAAGCCATCCAGACCGGGAGCCTTGTCACTAGCCATACCTCTAATAACATCGTCCACTTCCTCTTCTGTAAATGGCCTTTCTAACCCTCCTGCACTCTGTTGGTCTAGAGTGGAAAACGACAACCCATCTACTCTCGGTCTCCAATTATGTTCTTCAGATAAGAGTTGTTGATAGTACTGTTCGATGTGGTTTTTGATAACCGTCTGATCCGAAGAAGTTACCCCATCCACCATCAGAGTATCAATGGCATTGTACCTCCTGTGCGAATTAGTCATCCTATGGAAGAATTTAGTACATTTGTCCCCCTCCTTAAGCCAGAGAACCCTTGATTTCTGTCTCCAAGAAATCTCCTCCATCAAAATAACCCTTTCAAGATCAGCCACAACCTGACTCTTGTGGCTTTTCTCGGGTTCAGAAAGTGTTCTAACCTCCTCCTCACCTTCCAGACTTTGTAATTCCTCCATAAGGGACCGCTTCTATTGAAACACATTGCCAAAAACTTGTTCATTCCATTGCTTCAAATCCTGTTTCAACGCTTTCAACTTTTTAGCCATAATGAAATTAGGAGTGCCTTGGAAACTATAGGAGGATCACCATTGTCTGACCCTGTCTACAAAACCCTCAGATTTAAGCCACATATGCTCAAATTTGAAATGCCTTCTACCCCTTTGGATGCCTCCGCAATCTAAAATGATGGGGAAGTGGTCGGAGTATAAACGGGGTAATCTTCTTTGGACTACCTCCGAAAAGTGAGCCTCCCAATCGGGGGTTAGCAGGAATCTATCGATCCTCGACCAAGATGGAACCTCTCGATTATTAGACCAAGTAAATGTGCCTCCTGATAGTGGAATGTCCATGAGTTCTTGTTCGGAAATTAAATCAGAGAAATCTCTCATCGCAGAAGTGATGCGAGGAGATCCCGACCTTTCGCTCGTGAAGCGAGATATGTTAAAGTCCCCGCCAATACAACTTGGTAGCTCCCACATACTAATAATTCCGGCCAATTCTTCTCACAAAAATCTTCTCTCTAAATCAATATTTGGGCCATAAACACCAACGAAATCCCATTTGAAGCCATCTTCTAGATTAACAAAGGAACAAGCAACCGATAAATCACCCACGCACTTCTCGATCCTTTCCACTACCCTTGTGTCAAACATAATGAGAACACCCCCAGAAGCTCCTTTTGAAGGTAAATAAGACCACCCAACATGTTGTCCTCTCCATAAGCTGCGAACTAGTTGTCTTGTAATCACTTCCAACTTAGTCTCTTGTAAGCATATGATGTCTCCTTTCCATTGGCAAAATAAGTTTCTAACTTGGAGCCGCTTATTATGGTCATGTAACCCCCTCACATTCCAAGATATTATTTTTGGCTTCATTGGACCACCATTTTACCCTCCCCTTACTACAGTCATGAGTCGAGCTCTTCTTACCTCCTTCCTCTATCATTGCCCAATCTAACCTTTTGAGTTCTCTTTCCTTTTTTTTGGCCAATGCCAATGCTTGATCGGACATAGATTGGACATTCACAGCCTCTACAGTTGTAAGAAGGGCCATAAATTCAGTTTCAAAATCCCCATACGAAATACCTACCATGTGCTTAATATCCATTGCTCTCTGGATGACCCAATCTGACACATTAGGATGAAAGGAGTATATTGGAGTGGGATCATCTTCCCTTTCCCTGTTCGGAGTGAATAGTACGAAAGAGCCAGATTCTACTGCCATCTCCATTCCTGAAGCACCTAGCTGGTCCGTCTCCTTTGCCGCTAAGGGGACATCTGAAAGGAGCATCTCAGATAGTGCCACCTCAAGTTCCAACGGGTCAAAAGGCCCTTGATGTGTCACTGCCTTCACCTCCGGTAAGGACCTCACCCCTGTTGGGTTGGTACCGAGTCCAACAGACAAGACATTCGGACTGTGCAGACCCACCACAAAGCCCGAAGGGTCAGCAGACCCTTGTCTCATCTCTACCTCCACATTCGGTAAGATCCTCACCTTCGGTGGGTTGGTACTGATGCCAGCAACGACCGGCGACACTATCTGTGCCACCTCGAGAGGTGGCGGCCCAACCAAAACCTCCCCGTGGCTCAACGAGTCTTGCATCGTGCCGTAAGCTTCAACATTCGTCTCTGTCATTTGCATTCCTCTTCCACAAACCACTGTCGAAATCGACTTCGACGCAAGAGAGGTCTTTCTTTGTGTCGATGCATCTTCTGGCGACGATATCACGGCACTACTCAGAGTCGACTCAGCTTCACTGAGTCCCACCGACACCCTCTCCGGCTCCCCTAACATCTCCGACGGAACCACCACGATCACCGGCGTCGACGTCGACGTCGACTTCGACCCCTGACCTACCGCCGCCTCCGACGGAGTCGGATGGATAGCCAAAGGGCTTTCACAGTCGGGTCTAGCCCTGTTTCTCACTGGGTCACAGGAGACTTTTGGGTTTGACCCCTGGGCCGCTTGGATCCTGGCCTGCCCGAGCTCATAACCCGGCTCATGAAGACCCCTCTCAATGACCGGCCTGAGCTCATAATCCAGCCCATGAAGATAGTTTTAAACCTATTAGCGAGAATTTTTGCTATTATTTTGTCGCAAATGTTTGAAAGACTAATAGGTCTAAAATGGTTGACATCATTCGGATTTTCCACCTTGGGTATCAAAACCAGATTGGTATGGTTCGGCTCTTTGAGAAGTTTACCATGATTAAAAAAGCTCTTTACTGCAACTAAAAGATCAATCTTGATGATCTCCCATAATTTTTTATAGAAAAGAGCAATAAAACCGTTAGGGCCAGGAGCTTTTGAGGAAGGAAGATTTTTGACAACCTGGTGAATTTCCTCATCATACGGTATTCTACAGAGGAATGTATTTTCATTGTCCGTTACTTTCCTCAGAAAAAGATGATCAAGATCTCCCACGGGGGCAGGGTTGGAAGTAGTGAAAATACTCCTGAAATGGTCAAGAATTTTTGCAGAAATGATGGAGGTATCCGAAGACCATTGATTTCTGCCAATTTTGAGACAATCAATATTATTACTTCTACGTCTAATCATGGTAGAAGCATGGAAAGATTTAGTGTTCAAATCTGATGTAGTTAACCAAGAGATTTTGGATTTTTGGTGCCATAAAGATTCTTCCCTATAAAGGAGTTCATCTAGATTTGATTGTAGGTTAGTTTCCAGAGAGTTAGAATCAGGAACAGTTTGTTGACCCTGGATTGAAGAGAGAATTTCATATAGATTTTTTATTTGAGTTTGAATGTGACCAAAGTTATTGATGTTCCAGTCATGAAGGCATTTGTTTGTGTGCTTGAGTTTTTTTGAGAGGATGAAAGATGGAGTTCCTCTGATAGGGGTGGAATTCCAGGCTTTTTTGATAGTTCCAAAAATATAAGGATCTCTCAACCAAAATTCTTCAAATTTAAAAGCTTAGGGAGGTCAAATTCTATCAGTGGTGTCTAGCATAATTGGGGCATGATCAGAGGATACATGGGTAAGAGTTTTAATATAAGCTTGAGGGAATAAGTCTAACCATGGCAGGTTTGCAACCCTGCTGTCCAATCTTTCTTTAATGAGATTATGACCCTTCCTGTTATTTGACCAAGTATATTTGGGGTCATTAAACCCAATATCAATAAAACCAAATCTGTTCATGAATAAAGGAAGGCCTTTCAACTTTGAAGATTGAGAGGAAAGCTTACCCCCTAACTTTTTTGATTGGAAAAGGATGGAATTAAAGTCACCAATGACCAAGGAAGGACTCGAGAAAGAATCAGTTGTTAAACTAAGGAGATCCCAAAAATGTTGTTTTCTATGGAGAGGAGCAGGGCAATACACAAGATTTAAAAACCAAGGCATATGAACGGGATCCGAGTAGACCAACATAGACATTATATTACTAGAGATATTCACAGATTCTGTATCGAAGCCAGGACAATACATCAACAAAAGACCTCCCCATTTACCAGTAGGTGGAGAGTGAACAAAACAAGAGAATCCCAGCATATTTACAATATGAGCATTGTCACTAGGAGATAAAAGTGTTTCAAATAGAAAAACAACCTCAGGGTTAAAGACCCTGATATTTTCCCTAAGAGATCTAATTGCACGAGGTCAGGCAATACCTTGGCAATTCCATGTGAGACGTCTCATGAAATTTTTTTGGGCAATGAAGACCCTGCCTAACCAGTCATTGGAATTATGGGAAAAAGATTCATGGTTTGAGTCTAAATTTTGTTACCTGATGCTTTCAGATCTTGTCGCTAGTATGGAGCATAATGGGTGTTATTTCGGACATTCCTCTTGCTCCTTCTCAGCTGCTTTTCACTTTGAATTTTCCTGGTTGTTGTGGATTGTTCATTCTGATTCCCTTCTTTTCCACCTTCGAAGAAACTGTTATCAATCTTCTTGTTACCAATGATCGGTGCGGCTTCAAGTCTACTGCCATCAAATTGCTTATTACCGCTTCCAGGTTCTTCTATTGTGATGGTTGAAAAGAGTAGGAATTTTTTGTGCGGGGGGTGAGGGTCAGGGTTCTTCTCATTGATGAGTTTCCTTTTGTGTGTTGACTTAAGTGATTTAGCCGGTGAGGATGAAGGAACGTTGAAGGCTGAGGCCATGAAGTCCTGTTCTATGGTTTGCAAAGGAAAGTCAGATTGGGCGGGTTGAAGTCAGTTAGGGAATAATTTGTTATGCAAAGATGATGGGGATGGGTCGAGCTGGAATGTATTGAATGCAATACAAGCTCTGCCTGATGGGCCCACAAGGAGGGATAGGTTGTGATTGGGCTTTGAGAGATCGGTTAGTGTTGGGCTATTGCTATTCTGGAGCTGAGCTATGATTTGATTTAGGAAGGATGGGTTGGGTGCAGGCTTGATTGAGGTTGGGCTCATTAATTCAATGGGTTGAGCGTTTGGGGATAAGTTAACTTCTGAAGGACCTGGGTGCACATCTGATTTTGATAAGTCTGAGAAGGGAACATGAGTTGATGGCATACTTACGTCAACTGGCATGGTTGTGGGGGATTTGGGAACAAGATTAATAGCGCCATTGAATGCCACCGACAGACTTGTTTGCTGATTGCTTAAGAGATTGCCACGTGGTAGTATCAAGTCTACTCTTGGACCCATGCGATCTGGCAGGGGGGCTTGAACTTCAGATAGATGAACAGTGTCATCTTC
The DNA here is from genome assembly GCA_029856935.1 of Cyclocarya paliurus. Classification (NCBI taxonomy): domain Eukaryota; kingdom Viridiplantae; phylum Streptophyta; class Magnoliopsida; order Fagales; family Juglandaceae; genus Cyclocarya; species Cyclocarya paliurus. The sequence continues at coordinate 32,114,679 of CM056953.1, forward strand.
TTTGCTAGTCGAGCTCTTAACAGAAGTATCGGCGAAAAGTTTTTTGATGCAAAATTCCTTTTGGTTACCACTTTTAGTGCTGATAATGACTTCTTTACCTTTCCCCAAGTGCTCTATCGTATTATTTTTCTTTGTGGCTATCATTGCAGGTTCAGCATTTGCCTCCCTTATTTTCACTGGAGGCAAGGGATTTAGGTTAGGAAGCAGTTTTTCAAGGTAGAGAGATGACTGGAGTTGGTCTTTTAGGGATTCTTCAATCCTTGGCATCCCGAAATTCAAACGACGAGAATCTTGATTATCGACCCGCATCCAGTGTCCAAACCAAGGATCATCAGATGAACTAGTATAAATTGGGCAAGCTTGTTGAAGGTGTCCCAGATGACCACATCCATAACAAAACTCAGATAGTCTTTCATATCTGAAGCTAATGTTTGCAAGCTTCTTGTTGATTCTAGGTAGGTTAAAGCCTTCAAAGAGTGGTTTGTCCGTATTAATTTCAACCCGAATGCGTAAGAATGGCTTAACACTATTCTCAGGAAGAGAGGTGTAATCGATTTCTAATAGCTTAGGCAAAACCTTACCAATCTCTTTGCATTATCAACAGTCATCATCTCCAAAGGGAGTCTACAGATATGAATCCAAAATGCAAAAAAAGAGAGGTCAATTTCTTGAATACTAAGATCTGGGGGCCATTCCTTGAGGACCATATGATATCCCTTGAAATTCCATGGTCTTTGGTGGAATATTCTATTTTTTTATACACTTGAGGGAAAGTAAAAAAGAAAGTGCTTGTTCCCAAGTCTTCAATGTTTAAGCCCGGAATAAAGCTCCATACTACACGGTGGTGATATGGAAAATGTGTTTATTGAGGGCTTTGGAAGAAACTAACTTATCTATGAGGGCTTGGTTGGATATCTTTGCTGCATGTTCAGACGCTGGAACCAGTATGATATCCTCCCAAGTCAAGGCTTTAGTTTGCTCGATAAGAAATTGATTCCTTGAGTGTCTGTTGACATGATGATGAAGTGGTGGTTGGTGAATTGCTAGCGATTGGTGGGAATGGAAGGTAGGAAGATTTAGGGATGGGTTAGGTAGGAAACATAAAGACATAGACTACTGTAAGAGGAGAGGAAACTCATCTTTACTGAGAGCAGCTGAATGGATCGTCTCTATCATTCCATTAGGTGCTTTATTCCACACACTTACTGCAGTTTTTTTTTCTCTTTCTCTTTCTTTCTCTTTCTCTTTCCCTTGGTAGGGATGATCAAAAAATTATTATTGAGGGATCCTTTCCACTGTGGAAATTTATTGGGAAAGAAGTGAGGGGGCCAAAAGAAGTGGGAATATTTCACATCACCATGAGTGAGGCTTTAGTTACTTTTGATAGAAATCAGATTTCAACTAGAAATATATAGCCAATAGTTCCTCTGAAACTTTCTCCCAAAAAAAAAACCTCATGAAAATTAGTTTCACTTTCAAACACTGACTATAAAGCAAAAGGACCACAATTGTTTTTTTTTAATGTGTTTTTCATTTTTTTAGAATCATAAGATTTTTTTAAATGGTCAAAAAATTGACTTTGTTTTTAAAATTTTTCCTTTTGGGAAATAGCCGATATATACTTTCAAGTAGGGTTGTAAGCCGGTCAGTCTGGATTGGACTAGACCGGACCGACCCAATAGAAAAATATATTTTTAATTTTTAAATATATTTTATATAATAATTTTATAATTAATTATATGATCTTCATCTAACATATCACCATTAATAATATAAAATTTTAAATATCTAATTACAAATTAATAATATATTAATTAACTAATGTATATTATCAATTAACCTGTCACCAATTTATCATTAATTAATTATTAATATCTACATCTATGATCTAATTAAAGTTATTAGATAAAATTTTTGTGAAATACCGAAGTTGCAAGTAAATATAAAGCATGTATGGATGAGACCTATGGATAATACAATTATTTATGTTTCATACACAAAGTGTAAAAAGTTTAATATAGCTCATTATGCATTAACTATTATAATACATTGACATACTCTAAGTTAGTAACAAATTAGCAATTAACATCATTAAGATAATTATAATTAATTATTTCTTTAATGAGTTACTTACATAATTCACATTAATAATTCACTTAATTTTAATTTAGTAATTTAAATAAATTTTTTTATTAATTTATTTAAAAAAAAGAAGAAAAAAATAAAAAATAATTGGGCCGGACCAATAGTTACCGGTACGGTCCGATCCCTATGGATGATCGGTCTAGTCTAGTCTGGGGAAAATGGTCCATCACCCCTCGGATCGGAATGGACCGGACCGACCGATTTACAGCCCTAGTAATAACTCACCTTCTCCCTCTCCGCTTCTTGTTGTACTCTCCTATTGTAATAGAAATTTAGGCTCGGTTTTGATATAAAAAGTTTCTCATCTCATTATTAAAATTTAGTTATTAAAATTTTTTCAATTTCTATATAAAATATAATTTCACTTTATCAAATTTTAAAATAATAATAATTTTGAAAAGTAATATTCTAATAATATTTTTTTCATTTTTTAACTTTCATCTCAACTCACTATCTAAATGACAACTTACTTGTCTATCCATTTATTTTCTTTTCTGTTTCTTTAATCGAAAATGTTAAATTTATTGCTTTCCAACCACTCAAATAATGCATGCATCTCAGAGCATTGACATTGGTTTCAGCAAAAGCCTAGCTAAATGCAAAATATAATGAAGTTCATCAAAACACAACTGCATTAGATTAGCCAAAGGGATAAGTGAGAAGTTTTGAACTATAATAAAACTATGAGTTTTTTTCAAATTGGAAGTGTTACTGCTCATCAACTAAGTGTGTGTGTGTGTGTTTTTTTTTTAATTTTATTTATTTCCGTTTATCATAACAACCACCACGCTTCGCAGTTAACGTCTACTGCGGTCCCGGTACTCACATGGGCTGGCTGTGCGCTAGGTCTTTCCTAGTCTCGAACGAAAACTGCCATGTCGACATCACCCCCTGTACCGTACAATTGCAACCGTCGCAACATGGCTTTAGACGTGGGGTGGCTCCGCTACCATTTGTTATTAACTCATTAGGTAGAACTCACCCTTAAGAACTGGCTTGCAAGGGAAGGGTGCCTAGGGGCTTATAAACCACCAATCAATTCCATACTTAGTCGATATGGGATCGTAACATCCTCTTCCTTTCTTCCCTCCGTTTCCTCTCCGTTTTTTCCCCAAGCTATCCAATTGCTTTGCTTTTTCCTGAAAATCATCTTAAAGCCACCTGTTTCTTTTTGGGTTCTTAAGATCTCGATTGGATTCAAGCTTTTGTCTCAGTTCTATCCAAATGAGTTCATTTGGCCGATTGTTTAATAGGCAAAGAAGTGTCCATGAGATTCTTGGAGGAGGTCTTGGTATGTGAGTTTCTCGTTTTGATCATGGCAGTGGCGGAACTAGCAATTTCTTTGAAGGGGCCGACTTTTTTATCGCGTGACATGTTTATGTAAAATAAACATAACTTAAAAAATCATAAAAACATTACTACGTATAAAATAGCATCTCGATAATTTGCTACATATACATAGAAATAAGATTCTAAAAGTACAACTTAATATATGTTTCAGATTTCTGACGATAATGTTTCATAAAATAATATACATCTATTATTATTTGTGTAATGAAATATTTAGAATTTAATTTTTTATAAAAACTATTAACTGATCTTTTCGAAGGTTATCTTTTATTCTAGTATGTAAGCTAGTTTATTAAGTTTTATGTAAAATTTAGATGTTTTTGTGTCACATTAAACATATAATGTTATATATAATTGAGATCTTCAATAAATTTTTTTTTTCTTGCTTAATGAAGTCTAGAGGATAAAACTTATCAACTATTTTTCATATAGATTATCAGACTTAAAAATGATTTTTCTTGTATTAATTTCAATTTGGACTCCATACTTTTAAGAAGCCTATTATTGTATAACAAAAAAATTTGGAATCTATATTAATAAGTTTATTAATTCTCTTATTAATTTTAATGTAATTTTGGTGAGACCATATCCTTGAAAATAGATATTATATAGAAATTATACAAAATTTAAGAACTATAAGAAAAAAAAAATTGAAGAGAGACATTTCTAAGTATATTGAAATTCTAGAAAATTTTAAAAAGTATATGAGAATTATAAATTTTTAGGGGGGGCTATTTTCTATATTTATAAAATTATATTGAATAAAATCTCCAAATCTTAGGACTATTTTGAATTTTCCATAAATTTTGGGGGGCCCGCCTCAGGCTAAATGTGCTTCCGCCACTGATCATGGCTAATGTTTTTTAATAATATATAGTATTAAATTTTATTATTCGATCCAATTTAGCAGTCTAAATTCCCAGCTCTTCTCTCACTCTCTCTTAAGATTATGCTTAAAATTCGTCCTTAATTTAGATCGTTATCAAGAATTCCCTTTGGATGTTTAACATTAACTTCAGCGTACTTAAGATTATGAATGTGGGTGGATTTTGCATTGATCTCCGGTTTTATGTTAAAAAGCTGCAGATGTGATACTTTGGAAGCGGAAGAACGTGACCATGAGCATATTATTAGTTACTCTGGCTGCTTGGGTGGTGTTTGAGAAATTTGGTTATACTCTGTTGTCGCCCTTCTCAAGTGTTTTCCTGCTTCTTATTATCATCATTTTTCTTTGGGCCAAAGCCACGTCGATTCTCAACAGGTATATATAAACAATTGGTGCTCGATAAACTATAGTTTTGATCTTGAGTTTTGCTATATACAAGTAAAATACCAATCTGCGTACTAATGTTGTTGCTTTCATATTCTAAATTCAAATTAGCACTATTTTCAATAAAGTCTATTTTCTGACCAATCATATTGAATAGATGCGCATATTAGTGCACAAAATTGCTTACAACTAAATATTTCCTTTGATCTTAGTTGTTTTCTGTTTTCAACTTTAATATACGTGGCAACTAACTAAGCCTTTTAAGATAATGAGTTGTCATGGCACAGATTGAGTTAAGGTTTTTTTTTTTTTTTGTGGTTTTATTATTTGATCCTTGTTTTGGTTAGCTAATGCTTCCTCTCTTGTTAACAACTTGTTAATTCATCTTGGTTTCCTTACTTGGTTAACGTTGTCTAGAGATCACATTTTCTTCTTAAAATTTGCATTTTGAGCTGCTGATGGCTTTTCATGTCCTTGGTCAAATCGTTATAGATTTCATGTCCTTAGAGACGACCTTTAATATGATGTTTTAGATTATCAGTCAAGAAGGCATGGGATTTTCAAGTCTTGGTGTCTCCTTGTAATTAGTCTCCTTGTGTTTAGTTGTGGACATTTCTTTTTGGTATGTTAATAAAGTAGCAAGGGGGTACATGTAATGAAAAGGGTATCTAGGCATTAAAAACTTCCGGGGTCTGTGCACAAGAATGAGGTATAAAATAATGTCATGGGCTATAACAGTTGTGGTTCTTTTGTTGATTATCTGCAAAGTTCTCACTTATATGACTAATGAGACTTGTTTCTCAATTGAATTTTCATACTTGCTTTGGTTGCCATTGTTTAATAAAACGTGCTATAAATGTTCAGACTAGTTGGTCTAAATGAGAGTGTAAGAAAGGGGCACCCATAGTGGGCACCCCTTCACCTTCTCTTGAAGGTTATGAAGTGGTTTAAGAACCACTTCATGAGGCTTGATGGCTGGCCATTAAGGGCCAGCCGGGGGTTACGCTTAGAGGAGCTATTTACATAGCTCCTCCCCCATTTGTATTAGGGACTTGCATCAAGAATTATCTCTCTCTCAAATGATTCTCTCTAGTCATGGCATCTAGGCTGTGGAACGTGTGAGTGTTGCTCTGGTATTACCACGTAGCACACTCCACCATCGATGTGAAGATCGTGGACGAACGACCTGGAGAATCCGTGGAACAACTGCACTAGATCCGAGATATTTCCAATAAGGTGATATCGCTTCCGCTGTATACTTTGATCTAGTATTTCTAACATTGGTATCAGAGCATGCTGATCGGTTGTTCCCGATTTATGATTTGTCGTGCTATTTTTCTTAAGGAATATTTTTTCTATGATGTGAATTTGTATTCCTATGATTTGTAACCGTTACACACTAAGGTGTTGCGATGTGCAACAGAGGGTGTTGTTTGCCTAATGTCGAACGCCGCATGGGGCAATATCTCACGCAAAAGGCTGCTGAACACGACGGAAGTATCGTGCCTAGCCCCATGCTACGTCATCTAGGTGTCACAGTAAGCACCATCCAGATGCTTCGCTGCTACGTCGCTTATGGTGCGACACTCACCTGTTCTGCGCCTCCCATGGCGCTGCGCGTGCCTGTGTTTAGCTGACCAGGGCGTTAAGCGCACCAACTGGGTGCAACGATGACCACGGCATTGTGTGCACTGAATGAGTGCAGCGCGGCCCATGTCTTCGAGCACCGGACGTGTGCTGCATCGCTGCGCGGATAGGCAACGCAGGTACAACGGTGCACCCTGTACTAAGCTGAGCAACAGCGCACCAGGCCCCACAAAAAGTGACACTGCTGCAGGCTGCAGTGCCTTCTGCAGTGCCTTGGGCACTAAAGGCCGGTGGTGGCGAGCACCAGGTGCTGCTCGCACTAGGTGCGGCGAGCACCAGGAGTCGCGCGCACCAGGTGCGGCGAGCACCAGGTTCCGTGCGCACCAGGTGCGGCGAGCACCAGGAGCAGCGCGCACCAGGTGCGGCAAGCACCAAGTGCCGCGCGCACCAGCAGTCGCACGCACATGGTGCTGCGCGCACCTGAGTCCGGCGGAGGAAGGAAGCTGAAGACAGCATGCTGCCCAGCGGCACTGTGCAGAAGCAGGACCTCAGAAACGCTGCCATGGTGCAGCACTGCACACAGTGCAGCCTGGGGGCAGCGTTGCCACAGCTCGGCGCCTTTGCCCGGAGATTTGGAGCCTCGGTTAGTGGCCACTGCACTTTAACAGGCGGCAGGTACAAGCAGCTAAAAAAAAAAAAAAAGTTATCTTCCTTTGCAAGAACACCGTAACCGTTGGAAGGAAGAAGAAGAACAGTGCAATTTTTTTTTAGGTTGATATATACATGTGGGCTGCAAAATGGATTTGGGCCATTATTTTTTTTAAATCAAGTTTTGAGCCGGGCCTATAAATTTGTTTTCAGCTAAACCCATCTGTTTTAATTAAAAAAAAAAAAAAAAAAAAAACAGTTCGGTTTATATTATTTTTGGACTGAGAACCTGTTTTTGAGCCGTAGGCTGCAAAACGAAATGGGCTTGTTTTAAATAACTCTCGGCCCAAATTGTTTTTTAAAAAATCCAGAATTTTTTTTTATAAAAAAAAAAAAGGAAAAAGAGGTCATTGAGCGAATTGGGCTGTGAGTCCAGCCCAGCAGGCTCAGGCTTGCACAGCAACTAGGCGCCCATGTGGGTGTGGCCCATTGGCTGTCCAAAGTTCAGTGGCACAAGTTTTTTATGTGCAAAATGCTTGGTGGTGATTCATACCCAAGACCACAAACAAGGACAATTAGCTCAATCATTTGGGCTAGAGTTTACTATTGGTAAGTTTGCTGATTTTATTTATTTATTCAGCATGTTATTGTGGCATAAAATATTTGTTTGAAATATTTTTTTGCAAGTGCTTATTGAATATATGCATGCCATGAGATAATGAGATAAATCTTGTCACATTTGTTAGGCTTTTTATTTTTATATTATAAATTGCCTAGATTATTATTTTTTGGTGAATAATAATTATTTGGATGAAATGTGATGTGATTATTTTTCGTACATGTATTGTGATTGCATGTAATTGTGAGTTTATTTTATCACTTGTATTGTTAGGCTATTTTTTAAGAATTAGTCTTCAAAATTTTTTAAAATGTGATAAAATAAAGGATTTAAGTAGCCTGAGTTTGATTAGTCCATGATTATGATTGGCTGAAATTGATTTCTTCGATCTAGGAAGAAATTATTTTACATGTGATTGACTCGGTAGATTACTTATCCTAGTGGGAGTATGGTTGAGATTGATTTGGAATTAATCTCCTATACAATATAAATTTGCGCGAAAATTAAGTTAGAAATTAATAATTACGCATTGAGGCGCAAGAGATGATTAGGAAGCTTAGCGAATTTTCGATCTTGCGACGTGTATTAATTATTTTTGTTCTAATTTAGATTAACGCGGCAAATTTCTTAGATGTGTGTGCGATTATATACGCATAGTTTAGTAACTTTGAGATAACCAAGAAGAAAGCCTAGAGATTATTTATGCGATTTAATCGTCGCATTAATCTCCTCCATGAGCAATAGTTGGAAACAAATAAAGATTATTATCAGTGTCAGATAGTCTTAGACCATCATTATTGTGAAACCTCTGAAAGGTCTAGAATAAAATTGGAAGTGTGCGTGGGACGCATGCACTACAATTTTTATAGAAGTTGATGGGATCAACTGTCAAATAAGAGCTAAACCACTATTTTGCCTTTGAGAATCTTGTGAGTAATAACAAAAGTTGGGCATTATTTTTGGTGATGCAAAGATTAAATTGCTCCTATATTTGAGGTTGAGCATTATAATCTTAAAGCCACTTGGATTAACTCACAGATAAAACATATATCCTCTCTACTTGCTAGTATGTCTGACAAGTAAGGATATTAAAATTTGAGTGTGCAAGATTGTTTAGGACATTCTTGATTGGCACATTCATTTTTTAAAGGTTTTATCAGTGCACCTTTATGTGATATTAGCACTGGTAATCTTGCTCAAGTTTTTTTCTCTAGCGAGAACAAATAGGTTCTTGCAGATATATAAATTTTGGAGCAACCCCTGAGAGTAATGTAATACCAAGCAGTTTGGAGGTTTGCATGGTAACTATGGCAAAAAGTCTAAATAATTAGGTACGACTTATCTAAGCCTCACTTAAAAAATTTTTGCTCGTGGTTGCACTGATGCAAGATAGGTTTTAGGCTAAGATAATTTCTCGTAAAGTTTTTTCTTTTCTCTCCTATAGTGGATTGGAGAATATGAAAAATATTGAGTATGAGAGAAATAAGGATATATCGCTAGTTAGCAGCTAAAACGTCACATACTGCATTTGTTGCACAAAACGATGTTTTTTATTAGCGCTTTTAATGCGATATTAGTGAAGTCTATACCTAATTTGATTTAAGACTAATTGAAAACAGTGGTGTTAGTGAGAATTTCAAGAGGTTTTAAGTATTTGATGGTCACTCATTGACTCAGTAATATTATTTCTCAAGTGGAGAGATGATATGCTACAATATGCCGTGGAGGCATTGGATGATGGGTGTGAAGCTTGAGAAATTGAAATTTTTCTCGCTAATGAGATCCCTCTCCTTTATTTAGAAGAGTCAAATGAGAAAAGGCAATATGAGCATTTTCTATGTGAAAGTTCCTATACATGCATACTAAGGACTTGGATAATAAAAAAAATTGTTTCATCATATAAATACGATTCCAAATATTTTTAAGGAAACTATATTTTTTCAATTAAAATATTTTTTTTAAAATCGAAATCGTATAAGTTATATGATGAGAATAATTATCTTGCAGTTTAATGACTTGCTGAGAATGGAGTTATAAATAAATTATGGCGCAAAACAATTTTTATATCACACTTGGGTTGATGTAATATGGTATTGCGGCCTTAATTTTGATTTTCTGTCCTTAGATAGAGTTCATTCGCTTTTGAGAAAGGTTGAGTAACTATTTTGTGCAAACGTGAATTCTAGAGGATTTAAGTTTGATCATTTTTTGGTTGAGTCAAGAAAATTACTCGTATTTTCGGCGAGGGTGGGGAATTGTGAATTTTTGTAAACACTTATTTTTTGAAAAAAATATTTCATTACGTTTCATACCACACTACCTTAATTTTTTTTAAAAAATTTATTTATAAAAGATCGTCGAAAATAATGGGAGTAATTCAACAACTAGTGTGAGTATACATTTAAGTGATGGTGTACCACTAGTGATAGTGACTCCCAAAAGTTATAGAATATAAAGATCCTCATAAATAGCGTGGAAGCAATATATCAATATTATCTCGTCGTTTAGAGACTAGAAGAGAATATTTGTAATATGGCTCCGCTAAAGGTATTGAATTCACATAGTAGGAATCCCAACATAGAATCTTAGATTCGCTTCACTTATATGATCCAACCTGGGGTTGTTGATCTAATTGATAAAGGAAAAGTGGAGTTGATAGAGGTATAGATCCATCTCTTGACACTAATTGAGTTGCATTTAGATAGCTGTTGATCGCATATTTATTGAAACTTTTCTTGAAGGTGTTAAATAGCTGATTCTCATAGGAGAATTAGATGGTTAGCTTTTGTGATGTTTAGGCATGAAGTACTTGGAGCGCATGATTATTGCTAGTACTATTTTGGTGCATAAAGCGAATGAATGCTGCTGGTGCTGTTTACATGCGGCCTAAACGAACCATCTATTCAAAGATACCCAATGTACCTAGTCGTTTTTTTTATTTTATTAAACGACCTATTGAATTAAATTGGGTTCTTTGAACGTTGTTGACAGTCTTAGAAAAGTGTCATCTTGAGAGATATTGCGAACTGGTTATCTTAGATAATTAATTGTCGCCTAATAAGAGGTGTCCATACTACGAGGTGATGGACATGGAGCTCAGGCTTCATGTCTTGTGAGACTGTTTATGAGAAAAACAGTTTCTACGAGCTCTTGTTCAAAATCCATAGACAATTAATGAGATGGAAAATACTAAAGAATCTAGTTTTGCCTATACTATTTGGTGTTTCCATTATGGTTTGCTCATGGGAGTTAGAGGTTAAGATTTTGTTAGAGGGTAAATATGACTTACTTGATTAAGTAAGTTTGTGATGCGATTGTCGTTAAAAGTAATGACTAGACTATTAAATTGTCTTTGGGGCAAAGGGCCTAATCGCTTTACCCTTAATGAAAAATAAATTATGGTTATCTTACATGTTTTTGTTGAGTACAAGAGCTTTATATGAAACCTTGAAGTCGCAAATTAAGTTTGCTGAAGGACATTTGTGGTCATCTTGTAGATTCTTAAAAATTCGCAGTTGGACTTGCTGATTAGAATCTAAGGTTTATATTGTGAATTTGACCCAAATGAGATTCGCGATGAGTCGTCGCTGACTTCATGGTTGTGCAAATGACTTTTATATGTAAAAGCAGAGTCTCTTGGTAGGAGCATGTTTTGGAAAGTTACTACACATTAGAATGCGCATAGGGAGAAATGGTCATTAAACATCACTTGAGAGTTGTGATTTAATAATTGACCATGTAATTTCTCTCTATCTCATAGTATTGCTCGTCGTGCACATGATATTGATATGTTCTATGATCATGTGGCGTGATTAGAAGCATTTTTTTGGTAAGCATACACATTCACCATAAATTTAGTAATTATGGTGAAAAAAGGTATATCGACAGGTTTAGATCTGCTCACTCACACGAGCGATCGCCTTTGGCACTACAAATGGGTAGCGAGCAAAGATGAGACAGTGTGTCACTCGGTACTTGTCCAATGAGGGATAAGTTGTAAGACACAAAAGATATGTCGCCTTAGTGGGAGCTAAGATGAGGTCCATCATATTTAAAAGGACCGTGCATGGTTACCCACAATCCATGCAGCCTGTGGTTTAGCCAGATGCGAGATCCTCTTTGGCGCTTTGATAGTGAGCAAATGGAAGGACTCGGGTTAGGCGCTGAGATAGCGACTAGACTAAGATCTGTATGGTGCATGGAGATTAGATATACGCTTTTTCTTCCGAAAGAGAAATCCACCGTAACATGTATTTCATACTACATGTGCTTTTGCGACCAACAGTAGAGGTGAGTGAATAGTTCCCTACTTCCTCACCGTGTGAGTCCTGTAGGTCATAATTGATGACCTTAATTTATTTATGCCCTTAGGAAACCTTTGACTATGTCACGAGGTTGATGTTTTAGTGTCTGCTACTTTGGCATGTTATCTATGGCCATGAATGATGCGGTCTAAAGAGGCATTGCTGGGAAAGCGACTGGACTAAAACTAAATGACATGAGTGCGAATGGAAGACTATTTGGTAACACATCAATAATGATGTGTACTCATTGCCGGCAAGTTATGTTGCTTCTTGGGAGTTGCAATATAGCTGTGAGTACAACATATTTTATGGAGATTGAGCATTGCTCTGAGTCATTCTGACTCGAGAGGGATTAGGGATGCTTAGTCTGATGTGACCAAATGAGTCGGGGCATAACGAGACATTTTTTAGGGATGTTGCTATGCTGGTCTTCTCTTGGAGAGATTTAGTATAGTACTCCCATTTTTCTTTTACAGCTGTGCTCGATGGTCGCACGGCCTATTTGCCAGTATGAACAAGATTGAGAACATATTGAGAGATGCAGACCTGGGGTCTTGCCCACTATGTGTGAGTGGGAGATGTAAGAAAGGGGCACCCATAGTGGGCACCCCTTCACCTTCTCTTGAAGGTTATGAAGTGGTTTAAGAACCACTTCATGAGGCTTGATGGCTGGCCATTAAGGGCCAGCCGGGGGTTACGCTTAGAGGAGCTATTTACATAGCTCCTCCCCCATTTGTATTAGGGACTTGCATCAAGAATTATCTCTCTCTCAAATGATTCTCTCTAGTCATGGCATCTAGGCTGTGGAACGTGTGAGTGTTGCTCTGGTATTACCACGTAGCACACTCCACCATCGATGTGAAGATCGTGGACGAACGACCTGGAGAATCCGTGGAACAACTGCACTAGATCCGAGATATTTCCAATAAGGTGATATCGCTTCCGCTGTATACTTTGATCTAGTATTTCTAACAGAGAGAATACCTTTGGAACTTGTTAGTCAATTAGAACATGTTCCATGTAGCCCAAGCCAATTTTCTTGTCTAAATACGAAAGAGAACCAATTCCTCAACTGCGTAAAAGAAGTCAATTGTGGCAATGGTACTAGCTGGATCCTCGAATATCTAATGTCTTTTTGTTTATTTGTTGATGTCTAATAGAAAAAAGTGATTCACAATATTTTCCATTTGATTTTTCTTATTCAAATTGGTCTTTCATGGTGGTCTTGAAATAGAATGTTACGAGAGCATAACTATGAGGAATTAAAAAAGGAAGAGGACGATGACCCAGTTTTTTTTATGAATGGAGGGAGTTTTTTGTTTCATTTGTTATCTATGTTGGAAGCAACTGCTTCTATTGAATGAGTGAAAATACTGTAAATTTGTATTGATTTACTGATTTACGTACTATTCCAACATCAGAAACTAATATTTATATGTTCGAGCGTCTTATGTGATTGATACACTCGAAAGTAGAATCTAGTTTGGTGTGATGAGACAATTTAGTTACTGCAATCCACTCATTTTTTAAGTATGCAATTTGGAGGAGATTTTACTTTAATTTTTATATAATATCACAACATTTTCTCCAAATTTTCGTGTTTGACATTTTGCAAATATTTACCTATTCTATTCCTGCAATGACTATGGTTACTTTAATTAATATATGGTTATTGTAATTGCAAAATATGAAAAAAAAATATTAAAAAAAAATTATATTATTATTTTGATGCATCTAATAGCTAATCTAATGTGGGGTTATAGATAGGGAGGTTTTGGATTTATGGAAAATATATACTTTCATCAAATTTTGAAGATGAATTTGATGAAACTGCCAACGCTCTCACCAGAAAATTTAAAGGGGATAATTGATCTATAAGCTCCACGAGCAACATTCAAAATGAAGCAGCATGTAAAATAGTACACACGTATTGTTCGGGTACAATGTCGTGTGCCACTGGTGACTGGTGAGCGACCAACGATCCAGTCATTCCAACTCTAGATATCTGACTATATTCTCACTTTCTTTGAACGAGGAATGGAAGTAGTGGACTTGAGAATTTCCAATAAAAATGCGTCAAAATAGTTGCCTGTAATGCTCCATTTGTAGCCATTGACCATAACCTTTCAGGCCACTTGTTGAACAACACCAAACCACTTAATGCGATCTCTCTGTTGGGTTTGCTCCTTTGGAGTCCTACATTGGTGGGAAGTGAGGAAGAGGCAAGGCCTCAAGGGTTATAAATAGAGGGGTTTGCCTCTTGGTTAAATACACCAATTACAAGTTATCAAGTAATAACTTGTGACTAAACTCCTCTGTTGGCCTTTTCTTGTAAAAGGGAAAGAGGTGAGAGTTAAAATTTTTCTAGTGAGAAAATTTTGTTGGTGTCATTTGTGGTGAGGAGAAAATGTAACAATTTTTCATATAGTGTATTTTCTTCTTTGGATCTGCTGGTTTTTCCTCCTGTTTTGAGAGTTTCTAGGTAAATTCTTGTGTTGTTATTATTTCTCTATTTTTCTTTATATTCCTGCAAAGAGGTGGATCCTGGGAGGTGAATTTGGGAGGTCCAAATTCCTAACACTCTCCTTTCTACCAAAGAACAAGGGCTCGGATCACTCTTGGTTCATTTTCCTTTTTGGGGTAATGTTTTACTGTTCTTCATTTGTTTTGATAATCGCCATGATTTAAAAAGGTTGTTCATATATTCATTCTAATTTGTTTGATCTGGTGTATCTTGGCTTCTTCCTCGCCCAAAGGGAATTAATGGCCAATCTGTTCCAACTTCCAACCTAAAGCAAAGAAAACTATCCACTTCTCCAATCTGGATTTACTACATGACATCTCCGGGGACTCCCCAAGTGAAGAGAACCAAAATCTTTTGGAGGAAACCAATGACTCCAATTCCACTAAACGTAAAAAGTTATTTTTGTAAGTCGGTGAGTCATATACTTTGCATACTGTGATATTGAAAATTTTGATTTGCAGGAGAACTTGTTTTAAACTTTTCTTATAAATCAAATTGTCTATATATAATGAAAAATGCTAGAGGCCCTGTTGGGAGCTCCCGCTGGGCTCTAGTGTTTTTTTATGTGTTTTTTAGTATTTTTTTTTATATAGATATTTTTAATAATTTAAAATATTTTTAAAAAATAAAATGAAAATCACAATATTATTAAAAAATATTTTTTTTTATTTTATTTTGTGATTAAGAAAGTATTTTTTAATAATTTTTTTTTTACTTTCTGATTAAGGAAGTATTTTTTAATAATGTTTTAAATTTATTTAATTTTTTAAAAATATTTAAAAATGTGAAAAAATCAATATAAAAAATAATTTTAAAAAAGATAAAAAAATATATATATATTAGTAGTAGATCGGTAGTATAGCGTGGGAAGGTTATGAGTCATGACTGCCCTTTTTCCGTATAATGAAAGTGAAAGTTGTAAACTCGGAAGTGTCAAATATTCTGCCGTCGCTACCTTATATTTTTCCTGGGCCATTGTACAATCACGCTTATTATTGAACACTTTTTTGCTAACGACAATTTTAGTCAATTTTTTGCTTTTGCAATCATAAGTACTCGCATAAAGTACGGTGTTTTTATAAAATATATTTTTTAAATATTACTTACTTATCTATAAATTCCTATTACTTATTAAGTACGATAATTTATAAAGTATTTATAAAAAATATTTATAAAGTACGGAAATTTATAAATTATTATTATTTATTTCTAAATATATTTATAAATAAAATAAAATTATTATAAATACAATGCAATAATTGATAGGACCCACATCTATCAAATATTCAAAAAGTTAAAACCATCTCATCTCAACTCAATAATCTCATTACTATTCACAAATAATTTTAATTTATCTCACCACATCTTATTATTCAAACGGTATCTTTCTTTCGCAATTGAAAAAGCAGAATGACCTGTGCATAACATTTTTCGTAATATAAAATTATTTATGAAATGAGAGATATTTTATAAAAATAATATCTTTCCATAAAATTATTTTTATCTTATAAAATTATTATAAAACATATTATAAAAATATGTTATGTGTATCATTATTCTTGGAAAAAAGTAATGTGTGTCAAGATTGACAAAAGAAGAAAAAGAGAATGAATGGTATCTTTTATTTATTTTTAATCGATTATCATGTAAATACTCGTTAAATACATAAAAGTAACACAAGTAGAAAAGTTTATTTTATTGTTCCTCAATTATCAGTTTCCAAAAGAATAAAAATTTTGGATTTGTGTCTTTTGCTTGAACTTTATTATACTATTTAATAAGTCTTTAATATTGTTCAAATATTCACAATAATAAATGAAAAATGAAAAAAATTAATATTTTAATATCAAATTGTATGAAAGTTTTAAAATATGAGTAGCTTTATCCCTTTCTTAAATAATAATTATGAAACCTATTATATATATCTATTTCTTTTTTTAATCTTTTTTTATATATAAGGAGGACGGTACGTCCAGAACTTTATTGAAATCTCCATTTTTAACAGAAGAAAACCGTGGTTACATCTTAAACCCACTTATTAAAAATCAATCAAACAATAAACATCATTCAACATGAAAAATAAAACTATACAAAGCCTCAACTTAATCCGTAACTAAGAAGACCCAATTTTTCAATTTTTAAAAACCCTCTTAATAACTTAGGAATATCCTCATAAAAAACTCAGTGATTAGAAAAGCCTTCCACTCCAATTTTTGAAAGATAATCTGCCGAAGAGTTCACTTCCCGAAATATATGTTAAAAATTTACATTCATCTCTCTCAACAAGACTAGAATTTTATCCTAAAAATCTTCCAAATACCAAACCGAGCATCTTTTTTCAAGCAACCATTTGATAACCATCATGGAGTCTATCTCAATATCAATATTCAAGAAACCAAAGGATTTTGCAAATCTCAAACCATGCAACAATAATAATAATTCAGCTTTATTATTCATACCTTCACCAAAATGATTCGAAAAAGCAGCCAGAAATTAACCATGGTGATCTCGGAAGACTCTAACAATGCCCATGATACCTCGGTTGCCGATACAACTGCCATCAATATTTAATTTCTCTCCCTGCAGCTGGCGGACACCATCGGACAAACATTGGCCTCTTCGAAATTCTATGTTGAAATGGCACAGCGAGTGATTTCAGGATGTCTTCATCATGGCTCGACAACAAAGCTTTATCTTTGAGTTTTGTAGCAGACCAGCGAATGGAGACTTTAATTATAGGTTTGGCAAGTGGGATGAGATACAAAATTCTCATCTCATCTCATCTCATCATTATAATTTTTTTAAATTTTCACACAAAATATAATAAACAATTCAACTTTTTCAAATTCCAATTCAACTTTTTCAAATCTTAAAACAATAATAATATTAAAAAATAATATTTAAACTTTCATCTAAAATTAAAAATTCGCATCTTACTATCCAAACTGGTAATTAGTCTGGCCGGTTCGTGTACCTCTTCCATTCTAGTTTTACATCTTCTATTCCATAAACACCATAAAGCGATACATGGAATTATGGCGAATAAAGAACCAACCTTGAAAGAGTTTTTGCTTTTTGAAACCAACAATTCACTCTATCATGCCATCCCTCTCATGGACTGCAAACCCACACAATCAAAAACTTTTTCCCAAATCATTTCAGCAGACTCTCCATTCGCCAAGACATGATTTAGATCCTCAGAGACCCCTAAATCACAACAATTGCATCTCGACACAATAGGGATCCCCAACTAATGAACATTATCATCCACACACAAAGCATTTTGAAAAGCTTTCCAAATCATAACAATTTTTTTTTTTTTTGTAAAGAGGGACGCAACACCCACTTAGACCAGACAACCATAGGAGCTCGAAATCTCAAATAAGACCAAGCACTTTTTGTAGTAAAATTTCCTATACATTTTCAGTCCAAATCAAAATATCCTCACCTTGCTTATGGTGACCCAACCTTTGCATAATAGATAAAGCATGTCAGAACCAACCAGCCGAGTAATCACGTCAAAATCCCAATCATTTTGAAAAAAAATCCTCAATAAAATCTTGATCTAAATATTGGAGGTTGAAAAATGCCAACTACTGATAAGCGTGATCATTTTCTTCAAATATTGATGCAAGTTTAAAAACTGAATGAATAAAAAAATCAATTCTAAGATAAAAGTATAAATTACATCAAGATTTAGATTATGTTTGGGGATGAGATGAGAATTTTGTGTTTTGTTTTAAAGTTTAAAATATTATTTTTTAATTTTGAGATTTGAAAAAGTTAAATTGAAATTTGAAAAAATTATATTGGAATTTGAAAAAGTTGAATTATTTATTATATTTTGTATGGAGATTTGAAAAAGTGTAGAGATGAGATGAGATGAAGATGAAAATTTAGACGAAACCTACATTAGAAAAATAATAATAATTTGGCAGGGTTATTTAAAGTTAGTTAAATCATTTTATTTTAGCTTTTTAGATAAGTCTTGGTTTACCATGTTACCAAATCAGATTATATGTTGAGTTTGATTCCATACTTTATAAAATAATTCTACTTGAACATTTTTACACCACATATAATTTACGTAATATAATTCTATTTTATATCCATTTAGTGAAAGATAAATATTGGGTCTCTATACAAATTTTACATAGGAAATTTTACACGCCAACATAGCTCATACCCAATGAATATGTATAAATATGTAACCTATGTTTATATATATACTCTCTCTTAAACATTTGGTCATTTTATCTTTGGGCTCTTTTTAGATAGCGTATATGTAACATTTGGTCATTTTATCTTGGGCTCGTTTGGATACAAAAACCATCTCACCTCATCTTATCTCATCTCATTTTATCATTACAATTTTCTCAAATTCTCATACAAAATATAATAAATAATTTAACTTTTTTAAATTTTTAAATAATAATAATATTAGAAAATAATATTTTAATAATATTTTATTCAATTCATCTAAAACCATCTCATTTCATCTCACTATCTAAACGAGCCCTAATCATTTTGTAAAAAATAAAATAAAACTAAAGAATCCGGCACATTTAGAAAGTTTTTATTTTATTTTATTTTCCTCTTGGCCATTATAAAGGCATTTCAAAAGAATAAAACCTGGTTTGGTTAAACATACGAAATTATCTCATTTTATCTCATCTTATATAATTATTATGATTTTTTAAGATGCTATATAAAATATAATAAATAATTTAATTTTTTTAAATTTTAAAATAAAAATAATATTAAAAAACAATATTTTAATAATATTTTTTTTAATTTTTAATTTATTTCAACTCATCTGTGTAACTAAACGATGTTAAAACTTTTCATTTTTTCTTTTATCATGATTGATATATAGCTGGGGAATTAATTCCTAGATCTATAGAAAAAAAAAATGATTACTTTAATATTGATAGCATTATTGATGCTTTATTTATATATTTAATTTTGGCTTTTTCTTTGTGCTAGTCATGCTTTATGCTTTTTCAGAATCCTATGACAATATAGTACGGGGCTAAAGAAAGAAAAGAATAAAGATGATCATGGAGAACGTACGAGAACGACGATGAAGACTTATGGCCAGTTTACAATATAGATAAGATGTGATGAAATAATTTTAGATTAGTTAAATAAAATATTATTAAAATATTATATTTTAATATTATTATTATTTTAAAATTTGAAAAGAATGTATTATTTATTATATTTTGTATGAAAATTTAAAAAATTTATAAGGATGAGATAAGATAAGATGATATAAGATGAAACTATCTCTATATCTAAATAGTTGCAAACAATCCTGAGACTTGCATGCTAGGCCCTGTTTGGATATAAAGATAGTTTCATCTTATCTAATCTCATTTCATCATTATAATTTTTTTAAATTTCTATACAAAATACAACTTATCTAAACAATTATTATTGTTTTCAAATATCAAAATAATAATAATATTAAAAAATAATATTTTAATAATATTTTATTCACCTTATCTAAAAACTTCTCATCTTATCTCACTATCCAAATGAGCCCAAGTCTACTTGTTGAACACGATATATAACATGCTTTATTTGTTTTCGCAGATGAGATGAAATGAATTGAGATTAAAGTTAAAAATTGAATAAAATATTATTAGAATATAATTTTTTAATATAATTTTTATTTTAGGATTTGAAAAAATTTGAATTGTTTATTTTATTTTGTACGAGAATTTAAAAAAGTTGTAATGATTAGATGAGTTGAGATGAATTGTGAAAGGAAAATACTAGTTGAACCTATAAAAGTGACTGATTGATTTTTTTATTATTTATTATTTTTTGCCTTAATGAATAAAAAAGTGAATATTAATGAATTAGTATTTTTTTCTATTTTTTTAAAAATATTTAAAAATATATAAAAATTATTGAAAAAAAAAGTATGGTTGAATTTTCGGTCGAGTTTAAAATATTAATTTTTAGTTTTAAAATTTGAAAAAGTTAAATTGAAATTTGAAAAAGTTGTATTGAAATTTGAAAAAGTTGAATTATTTATTATATTTTATATGAAGATTTGAAAAAATTATAATGATGAGATGAGATTAGATGAGATGAAAATTTTGTACGAGATGAAACTTCCAAATCCATCCTTAACTCTTCTGTTACCTTCCTTATAAAACCGGTACTGCGTGCTTAAACACTGCGCTCTCTCTTCGACTCATCAAAACGTAGTGCAGATCTTTCTCTTTAGAAATCATAAAGTTCTTGATATTTTCTTCCTTGTTTTATGTAACTTTTTCCGGTTAAGTTTTGTTAACTATGGCTGGTAAAGGCAATGGTCTGGCAATTGGGATTGACTTGGGAACGAGCTATTCGTGCGCGGCAGTTTGGAAACAAGACCGGGTGGAGATCATACCCAACGAGCTTGGGAACCGAAAGACTCCATCTTATGTGGCTTTCAATGAGACCCACCGTTTGATCGGTAATGGGGCCAAGGACCAGGCTGCCAGGAATCATAGCAACACTGTTTTTGGTATGTTTCTTGTTCTTTGGTACTGTTACGAGTTCAGATTTTAGAGTCTTGCTTTCAAAATAGTGGTTAATTATTTCTCGGACGCATATATAGATGCGTTCTGTTGAAGTTGGGTTCTTTTTATGTTCATTTAAATATATTGTTTTTCTTTCTTTAAGATGATGTTAATGAAAAAGTCCACAGTTGTAGATAGATCTTTCTTTGGCTTTCGAGAAATCCCTATCTTTGCATAAAAAAGTTGACCTGTTGACCTTTTTTTCCTTTTTTTTTGCTTTCTGATGGTTTCGACTTCTGAAGTTAAGGATGTTTAATGTAATGATTTGTTTGCATGTTGATGTTCTTGCCTGTGATATGAAGACGCTAAACGTTTGATTGGAAGGAAATTCGACGATGCCTCGGTGCAACATGACATGAAATTGTGGCCATTCAAGGTGGTTTCTGATCCTGATGGGAGGCCACTTATTGTGGTTGAATACAAGTACGAGGAAAAGCTCTTCTTGCCCGAGGAAATCTCTTCAATGATTCTCATAAAGATGAAGGAGATTGCTGAGGCATACTGTGGTTCGAAGATAAAAAATGCTGTTATCTCTGTCCCTGCTCGTTTCAATCATTCACAGCGTCAAGCAACAATGGATGCTGGTGTCATTGCAGGCCTGAATGTGATGCGAATAATCAACGAGCCAACTGCTGCTGCTATTGCATATGGGCTTGACAAGGAGAATAATGCTGGGGAGAAGAATGTGCTCATCTTTGATCTTGGTGGTGGTACTTTGGATGTCTCGCTTCTCACCATTGAAGGGGATCTTTTTGAAGTGAAAGCTACGGCTGGTGATACCCACTTGGGAGGTGAGGATTTTGACCGTAGAATGGTGAACTATTTCCTTCAACAGTTCAAAAAAAAGTATAAGCGGGAGATTACTTGTGGTAAGGCTCTTAGGAAGTTGTGGACTGCTTGTGAAAAGGCCAAGAGGATCCTCTCATTTAATACTCGAACTACAATTGAGATTGATTCTCTGTTTGATGGTATTGACTTCAACACAAGCATTACCCGAGCAAGGTTTGAGGAGCTTAACATGGATTTGTTCAGAAAGTGTAGGGAACCCCTAAAGACGTGTTTGAAGGATGCTCAGATCGATAAGAACAGTATTCATGACGTGGTTCTAGTTGGAGGGTCTACTAGGATTCCCAAGATTCGGGAATTGTTGCAGGAATGCTTTGATGGGAAGGAGCTCTGCAAAAGGATTAACCCTGATGAAGCTGTTGCTTACGGTGCTGCTGTTCAGGCCGCAATTCTCAATAGTCAGGGTGGTAGGAAAGTGCCGAATATCCTGTGCCTAGATGTCACTCCTCTATCCGTTGGACTGGAGATTGCTGGAGAGGTCATGAGTGTGCTGATACCAAGAAACACCACCATTCCCGTCAAGAAGGAGGAGGAGTTCTCAACCAAGGAAGATAACCAGCCTTACGTGCTGATTCAGGTGTATGAGGGTGAATGTAGCAGCATTCATGACAACTTGCTGGGCAAGTTCAAACTCTCTGGTATTCCTGCTTCTCCTAGTGGAGTTTCAAAAATCACGGTTTCATTTGATGTCGGTGCTGATGGTATCTTGAACGTCTCTTTCAAGGAAAAAACCACTGGACAGAAGACTGGAATCACAATCACCAACGGCAGGCTTTCCAAGGAAGAGATTGAGAAGTTAGTGCAGGAGGCTAAGAAGTACAGGGCCGAGGACGAGGAACATAAAATGAAAGTTGATACAAAGAATGAGCTCGAGAACTATGCTTACAACATGATGAACGCATTCAAAGACGAAAAGATTACAGCTAAGGTCCCTGCTGCAGATAAGAAGAAGATTGAGGAAGCAATTGAGCGGGCTATCCATTGGCTTGACCGAAACCAACTTGCTGAGGCAGAAGAATTTGAGTTCAAGAAGGGCGAGCTGATGAGCATCTGCGGCCCTTTCATTGCCAAAATTGATCAAGGTCATGAAGGTGACACGAGTGGAACCACGCAAGCGGAATCTGAGAAGTGCATTGATCAGCAAAAGAAGTGTAATATCAAGGTCGAGGCAAAGAATGCATTGGAGAACTACGCTTACAATATGAGGAACACTTTAAAAGAGGAAAAGATTTCAGCTAAGGTCCCTGCAGCTGACAAAAAGAGGATCAAAGACGTAATTGAGTAGGCTATCCATTGGCTCGAAGGGAACCACAATGCCGAGGCAGATGAATATAAGGTCAGGATGAAGGAACTGGAGAGCATCTGCGACCCAGTCATCGCCAGGACTTAATCAGGTTGCTAATGATGACATTGGTGAAGCCTTGCAAAAGCATAAGGAACCCAATAATGAGACCAAAACCAAAATGCAGGAGGCTGAGAAGGATATGGATCAGGTAAAGGAGCATAAGACGAAGGAGACAGAGAAGGGGAAGAAGAAGGTTGAGAAGAAGAACGTGGCCGAAGATAAGGTGCATGAGGTTGAGGCAAAAAATGCTTTGGAAAGTTGTGCTCACGACATGAGGTACAAAATCAGAGCTGTGAAGAATGCTTTGACAAAGACCGAAGATGCAATTGAGCAGACTATCCTTTGGCTTGATAGGAACCAGAATGCCGAGGCAAGGGAGTTCGAGAATAAGATGAAGGAGCTGGAGGGCATCTGTCACCCGTTCATTGCCAAAATGAACTAAGGAGCTAGTGGTGATAAAAGAAAATCTAGATTTCTTTGTATTGAATCTATTTGTGAGTAATTGAAAGATGTAGAGGCTTGAAGGGTGTTATTGCACTTATATATTAGCATTGTAACTCAGTTGTATATTGGGTGTTCCTGGGATGTTAAAACTATATGTTGTGTTGTGATGTTGGAAAAAATTGATAGAAATCAGATTTCAACAAGAAATATGGAGCCAATGGTTCCTCTGAAACTTGCTCAAAAAAAAAAAAACTCATCAAAATTAGTTTCACTTTCAAACACTGACTATAAATCAAAAGGACCATAATTGTTTTTTTTTAATGTGTTTTTTGTTTTTTTAGAATCATAAGATTTTTTAAAATGGTCAAAATTTTGATTTTTTTTTTTAATTTATCCTTTTGGGAAATAGCCGATATATACTTTCAAGTAGGGCTGTAAGCCGGTCGGTAGAAAAATATATATTTTTAATTTTTAAGTATATTATGTATATTATTTTATATAATAATTTTATAATTAATTGTATAATCTTCATCTAACCTATCACCATTAACAATATAAGATTTTAAATATGTAATTTTAAATTAATATTATATTAATTAACTAATGTATATTATCAATTAACCTATCACCAATTTACTATTAACTAATTACTAACATCTACATTTATGATTTAATTAAAGTTATTAGATAAATTTTTTGTAAAATATCTAAGTTGTAAGTAAATATAAAGCAATTAAAAATATTATTGTAAATTGTAATTAACTAATTTATGATATAATTCACTATTAACTAATTACTAACATCTACATCTATGATCTAATTAAAGTTATTAGATAATTTTTTTGTAAACTACTTAAGTTGCAAGTAAATATAAAGCATGTATAGACGGAGACCTATAGATAATTCAATTATTTATACTTCATATACAAAATGTAAAAAGTTTAATATATCTCATTATGCAAGTAGTGGACATGAGAATTTCCAATAAATGCGTCAAATTGTAGCCATTGAACATAACCTTTCAGGCCACTTGTTGACACCAAACCACTTAATGTCATCTCTCCTTTCTACCAAAGAACAAGGGCTCGGATCACTCTTGGTTCATTTTCCTCTCTCTTTTAACTGCTATAAGCACTTTAAATAGGCATTTGTTCGGAAAATCCCACCTCCTCCTTTTGTATTTTTTTTTTAATTTAATACAATTTACTCATAAAACAAAACAAAACAAAACAGAATCTTGAAAACTAGTAAAAGGAAAAATCATTTGTAGATCAGTACCCATATCAATGCGTTGGTAAGAAATTTTTACTTTATCAATGTACTAGATACGTGACACAAATCCGAATATTGAAAAGCACCAGCCAAAGTAAATGCACAAAATCAAACGAGAAGAGTGAGTACTAGTCTACTAGATCATCAGAATCAAACACAAAAACGTATTAATCCACTGCATAATTTTGTTTTGCAGATCTTATACATCTCCAGCAAGAATCAAACACAATCGCTGCCAATTTTACAGCTTTACTCGCACAAAGAGAACATTAACAACTCATGCCAAGAAAGAAAAAAGCAAGAACAAAAACAAACAGGTTACAAAAAAAAAAAAAAAAAAAACAAGGTACATTTATTTATATGACAACACACCCGGCCGGAACACTTCAGCTCAAAAAAACAAGCAGGAAGCTGAATAACAAAGCAACCATGTAGTTAACCATGATGTTGGGAACCAAAGAAGCAACACCAGAAAAGTTTCCAGTCGATGTGTTGGTGCTCAAGATCACCACAATCCAGTCATCCTCAGAGGCAATCCCGGCACCGGTGTAGCTGGAATCATTAAGATACTTTGCATATTGAGAATTCGTGTAGTTGGAAAGTACTAAAGTTGGGTCTAATTTGGGTACACAAACAGGCATTAGGACCCCATCTACAGTGGTGTTGACATTTATGTCGCACGAGTGCAGGAGCTTGTTGAAGTTGCTGAACTTGGGGTTGGTGCCGGGAGCGAAGCTGTAGTCAGAGGCGTTGTTGCAAGGTTGATCCTCTAATTGATCTGCGATTTCATCAGCTAGGCACCCTGCATTGTCGTTCTCAGTGAATTCGGGGAGATTTAGTGATTGCCTGTAACTGTTAATGCCTTGGAAGAGTGTGGCGTCTTCATCTGCATGCAGATGTGTAGAAATTGCATTGATTATAGCCCAACGTTAAAGCAAAGATGATGAGTAATACATCAGACTCTAGCAATTTAATTGGTATTATCATTTTCTTTGTGGCTCTAAAACTACCTACCAACTTTAATACTTTCACGAGGTAATCAATTCTGGTGCAATTAGTACTAATTGACAGAACAAATGTAAATCTTACAACAGTGATCATTTACCTCGAACATTTATTAAACTTTAGAAAAGCTATTGAGAGAGAGAGAGAGAGAGAGATCACCATCACAATTTACTGGATAAGAAAGAAACATAACGCCATGAAATAGGACGAGCAAAACGAGGGAGAGGCCAAGTTTAACGAAGGCCATGGTTCAGTAGTGTCAACGAAAGAGCTAGCCTGACGAGGGCGATTTATACAAACTCAAGAAGAGAATAAACCAAAGATGAGTGTTGGAGATGATTGGTATTGGAATGTCTGCCTTTTCTGGGTTGCTTTAATTGCGTGTCAAGGTGGTTCTCCTAGGTGCTATATCTTTTTTGTTTCGTGTATAATTGCAGGCCAAAGTGAGAGTTTTCTGTTGAAACTGCTAGATGAAGGACCATCAATACCTACGGTTCCACCAGACAAGGGCACTACAGAAAGATCGTGATAAAGGCAGAGCATAAATATTCCTCTAGCTGCGTGGTTGTTAAAATGAGCTGTATATATATTCATTTTGTTTTATTTTGTGTATTCCTTTTATTCTTTGGCCTGTCTATAAATAGCAAAGCATGCTATACGTATGGAGTAGAGAATATATCCAGAATAACCCTTTCCACCTCTCTACAACTTTCTGGTATTTTCAGCTTTCTACTATCATGCTTTCGGCTTCATTTATATTATGGTACCAGAGCAATGACTGACGCAAACACCGCCTCAAACCCTCTCAACCATGACAATAACCCTCATCACCCAGCCAGCCCCTATTTCATTCAACCTGGAGAAGGAGATTCTTCCTTATTAGTTCCTAAACTTTTGACGACTGAAAACTATGTTACTTGGGCACGCACAATGTGCCATGTATTGAATATCAAAAACAAACTTGGATTCGTGGATGGTAAGATCCTTAAACCAACTAATTCATCTCATCCCTTATTTGCTCCATGGGAACGCTGTAATGATATGATTATTTATTGGATACAACATTATGTTAGTTTTGAACATCGATCCACTATTGCTTATGCCTAATGTTTGGAATGATCTTCATGAGAGGTTTTCCATCCAAAATGCTCCTCGCATTTTCCAAATCACCAAAGCAATTTCTTCTCTTGTTCAAGATACCAACTCTGTGAGCGTTTATTGCAACAAGCTAAAATGTTACT
Source organism: Cyclocarya paliurus (assembly GCA_029856935.1). Classification (NCBI taxonomy): domain Eukaryota; kingdom Viridiplantae; phylum Streptophyta; class Magnoliopsida; order Fagales; family Juglandaceae; genus Cyclocarya; species Cyclocarya paliurus. The sequence continues at coordinate 32,141,857 of CM056953.1, forward strand.
GGGATAAACTTGAAATCTATGAACCAATACCTTTATGCACCTGTGGTTCGGTCAAAACCCTCTCGGATTATCATCACTGAAGCAAGGTCATGCAGTTTCTCGTTGGACTCCAGGACTCCTACGATTCAATTCGTGCCTAGATTCTACTATAGGACCCACTACCTACCATCAACCGTGTTTTAGCCTTAATCCAACAGGAAGAATGCCGACGACAACTCCATTCAATCCCTGCTCCAGTTACCATGGCAACCCGAGGTCCCAACCCATGTCTTCTTGGTCACAAGGATAAATTATTTTGCTCTCATTGCAACACTTTCTAGTCACTCTTTGGAACGATGCGTCAAGGCTAATCCCAATCTTCCAGTTTGCTCACACTGTCGCATCCTTGGCCACACCAAAGAACAATGTTACAAGCTTAATGGCTATTCACCCAGGTCACAAAAACTCTTCCCAAAATAGATTTTCTTCTAACCATGTCTCTTCTGAGCAAGAAGAAGTCAACAATGGTCCGCCTATTGCTTAAGATCAATTCAACCGTCTTCTTGCTTTGTTTCAACAACAACAACCCATGTCCTCACTTCCAGGTGCTAACCATGTCCATGCTACTTCCTCCAACCCAAGCATGCTTCCCATGAATGGTATACCTCTCTGTTTGTCAACACAAACACACACATCCACAACCTTCAATGATGCACCATGAATCATTGACACGAATGCTATAGATCACACGGTCTGTAGCCCCAAAATTTTCACACACAACACTGCACAAGTTGATTATGCCGTGAGATTGCCAAATGGAACCAAAGTTGCTGCCACACATATCGGAGATGTGCATCTCTCCACTCATCTAATTCTTGAAAATGCTCTTTGTGTTCCAACATTCTCTTTCAATCTCATCTCAGCAAAATCTTTAACTCAAAATTCCAATTGTTATTTGATTTTCTTTTCGGATTCTTGTTATGTGCAGGACCTTACCTCTTGGACGACAATTGAACGGGGGAGAGTGCATAATGGCTAATGCCATCTTCAACACCAGCAACTACATTCTGCTGTTTTAGATTTTCATTTTCAATCCAGTTATTACAAAATTTAATGACTACACTTTATGGCATTATCGGCTTGGACACAGTTCAATGACCAAGCATATTTTAAATAGCATTCTCAAGATGATGGGAAACTTTCGGTTAAACAAAAACTACTTTGTGAAATTTGCCCTCTAGCCAAACTGCATAAACTATCATTTTCGCAAACCACAAGCACGGTTTCAAAAAATTTTGACCTCATATCTGCTGATATATGGGGACCTAATCCCACACAAGCTCATGATGGCTCAAAATATTTTCTAATCATCGTTGATCAATTTAGTAAATGCACTTGGATTTATTTGTTAAAAGCAAAATTTGAAGCTAGAAGTGCTCTTCAAAATTTATGCTCTCTTGTTGAAAACCAATTTTGGGATCAAAATCAAGACCATCCGAACAGATAATGGAGGGGAATTCCAAATGCCATTTTTTTACCAAACCGAAGGTATCCTCCATCAACTTACCTATGTCGTTACTCCTCAACAAAATGCCTTAGCTAAAAGGAAGCATCAACACATTTTGAATGTGGCGAGAGTTTTAAAATTCCAATCTGGTCTTTCCATGAAGTATTTAGAATGAGTTTATAATAACAGCAGTTTACTTGATAAATCAAACACCAACTCCAAACATTGAGTACAAGTCTCCCTTTGAAGTTTTATCCAACACTCAACCTTCATACTCCCATCTTCGTGTCTTCGGATGTTTAGTTTTTGCATCGACATTAAGCCATGCTCAAACCAAATTTGATCACAGGGCTCAAAAAAGTTTATTTCTAGGATATCCATATGGTGTTAAGGGATATAAATTACTTGATCTTCATATTCACCAAATCTTCATTTCACATGATGTGGTCTTTCATGAAGATATCTTTCCACTTAAGGCACTCACAAGCACATCTTTTGATCTCACAAAATTAGTCCCACCACAAATATCCAATCATTTTCCTGACAACTTTCCAACACAAAATTCTAAGGGAAGCCCTAATCCATCCACAGAAAATTATATGCATTTCTCTAATCCTTCTTATATCGAGGAAGTGAATCCAATCTCCATTGATACGTTCTCAAACCAACCACCTATTCTTTCTCATGACACTCCATCTCAGGTCATTCCATGAAGGTGTAATAGAGTCCGAAAAGCACCTGCATATTTACAAGAATTTCATTGCCAACAAGCTATTGCACTCAAACCCTCACAATCGACATCCAAGTTTCAAGGTTCTCTACAAGGCTCTACTTCAGAAAAATCAAAAGTATTATTTCCTCTGTCTGCATCCCTATCATATGATTCTCTTTCACAAAATTTTAAAGCCTTGACTACTTCAATTTCCTTGCACACTGAACATTCCTGTTATGACCAAGCCATTCAAGACCCAACTTAGTGCAAAGTAATGAAGTGGGAACTGGATGCACTCGAAGGTAATGAGACTTCAACCATTGTAGACTTACCTCTTGAGAAGAGACCAATTGACTGTAAGTGAGTTTACAAGTATAAATTCAAGCCGAATGGGACAATAGAGAGAGCTAAAGCTCAATTGGTTGCAAAGGGATTTATTTAACGAGAAGGGATAGATTTCCAGGATACTTTTTCTCCCGTTGCGAAATTAGTATCCATTCGGATCCTCCTTGTAATTGCAGCAATCAAAGAATGGGACCTCCAGCAGCTAGATGTAAACAATGCTTTTCTCTATGGCGAGCTTGAAGAAGAGATCTACATGCATCCACCACCAGGCCATCCATATGCAGCCTCAAGCAAAGTATGTAAGCCACATAAAAGTCTTTATGGCTTGAAGCAGGCATCAAGGCAATGGAATGCCAAGATCACCTCTTCATTTATCGAATTTGGATTTCTACAATCAAAGGCGGCCGACTACAGCTTGTTCATTAAGTCAATAGAAACGTCTTTTACTGCTCTGCTCCGTCTATGTCGATGACATAGTATTAATGAGCTTAAGTGAACAGGCAGAAGTCTCGACTCTGAAACTTAAAGACTGAACTGAAGTAGCTTCGGCGACAACAGCAACCAAATGCGAAAAAATATCGCTTTGATAACCTACGTTACTCGATCGCTCTTAATTAAGCCTACCTCACTCACGAGATAAAGTGTTGCATACTTCCATGGATAGATTCTTCAAGTTAAGAGCGTAAAGTGGCTGCACACCTGTGCATAAAGAGACTTCTAGCAGCAGCCATATGGCAGGCGACAGCTACGCACGCTACCTGCGTCCGTCCGTGTTGACTTCTCAGAAGCCATCACCTCTTTCAACAAAATTCATAGTATTCTCCAAAGTATTCCCTTTCCAACAGAATTCCTACGGCCTATTATATCTAAGTTTCTTTTACTACTTTTAATCGAATTAAAAAAAGCAGCATCCCAGTAAGCATAAATTCAATCCTTAAAAATCCGAAACGTGTTTGGAAAGCATTCATATGCATGGCCACAATAGCGATGGAGCCCTCTGTGAGTGAATGCCTGGCACCCTGTTGTTATTGAATTCAAAATCGAATATATTTATATCCTGAATTTCGTAATTACAAGGAATAAATTTATTCAGTTTATTTATAAAATTTCGTAACTCTTTGAAGAAAACAGAATCCCAATTTGCCTACGACAAATAACATGATGGGCTGAGCACTCGCTCAGTTGAAATCAACTGAGTAACATCAATCACCTCAAAACACCCCACCCATCTCAGAGCGACATTTCTTAAGCTTTAAACTCTCCATTCGCATTTCATCCACTGTTGATGTTTTTCATCTAAACTAAAATAGCCCAAATTAAAACCAAGCCATCTTAGTATTTTCTATGTTTTCTCCCTGGAAATTAGCCAGTTGACCATTGACCAACGAATTCCACGACTGTGACAGGAGACTCACACCGACATGCCCTGCAACTTATATAATACTGTGCTGCTTATCTCACACATCTAGCTTGATCATTTTCCGACACACCTCCTAAGGGAAAATAGTCACAAGAGAATGTAGCAAATCACAATTTACACAACCAGAAACTGCACTGCATAAACATATAACCCCCCGGCGCCCGGAGGGGGGGAGGGAACAGAGCAATTTCAGTTTTCAAAGAGGAAAAACAACCCCAACAACGAAGACACCATGTAGTGACCAAAAACAACCTTTGGAACCAAAGAGAGAGCCCCAGAAAAACTTCCTGTCGGGGTGTTTGTTGTCAAAACGACCACCATCCAATTATCCTCAGAACCAACCCCGACTCCAGTATACTTGGAATTGTTTAGATACTTTGCTAATGGTGTGTGCGTATAGTTAGTAAGGACAAGAGTTGGGACCAAATCGGGCACACAAACGGGCATTATGATTGCGTCTGCCGTGGAGTTGGCGTTGATTTTGCACTTGTCTAAGTGCTTGGGGAGATCAGAAAGTCGAGTGTTGGAGCTTGGCACAATGCTGGCGCCGTTGGTGGTGCTGGTGCAAGACTCATCCTCTAATTCGTCGGCAATTTCATCGGCGAGGCAATCTGCTTTCCCATTTTTTACGAGGGGAGGCTGTTTTGCTGCTTGCCTGAAACTGGTAATGCCCTGAAGAAGATTGTCTTCATCCTCTATGCAAATAAAATGAGAATAGAAGACCTCAGACAATTAAGAAGCCATGCATGTAAACTATTATTGTCATGCACTTAATTTGTTGATCTGAGCTATAATAAAATGAAAAAGTAAAGAAGTCTAGTCTGAACATAATAATTTAATAAACATAATTGTATATGAAGAAGGGGTAGTTTTAATTACTCAGATTATATCAAGGAAGTTAATAAGATCTCATAACAACTCAATTTCTATCATAACAACCACAGACCCAGAAGCTGAGAGAAAGAGAGAGTATATACCATTACAGTGCACCGGGCGAGAAAGCAAAACAAAGAAATGAACAAGCACAAAGAGAAGAAGACTAATAGTTAGTTTGGGAGAGGCCATGGGTTCAGAGCCGAAAGAGATCAGAAGAGTGCAGTAGAGAAGGTAGAAAGAAAAGATAGCTAGGCTTGGGTAAGTAGATGGTCTTTTCGTTGAGGTTTTGAATGAATTGAGCGTGGATTGCCTAGTTTTTGAAAGAGGTTCCAGGTGCCACTTCGTGTGCCTGATACATAATGGCCAATTTGACAGCTATAAATTGCTTCGTATGGCACGTGGTGGGCATGCAAAGCGCCACCACCCATATCATGTATGTTTGATAAAGTCGTCGGATAAGTAGGGATCTGTATTTCTGTGTATTTTTCCTCGACTGAAGTGTTCAGTGAGAAGAAAGTTTCGTAAAAGACGCACCAAGAAAAAGTGAAAAGAGCATATATTCATCAGGGTAGGGGGAGATCGAACAGTTTTGACCGACAAAAACAGAAAACAAACCAGGAATTAATATTGGATTCGAGCCCCCACATCCTATGAATAGGCACAATAATTTTCTAATCCTTTGTGACACAAAGAAACCTCAAACTAATGGAAAGATGGAGGTTGAGAGCTTTACTTAGAAGCTTGATGGTGGATCTTTGAAAGTGGTAAAATCTTGTGGCTAAGTATAATGTTAATGGCAACAAAAGATGATGACTTTGAATGGGGTAGGAAGATTCGGCTATTAGACATTATTGAAACGATCAATCCAATAACTATCGATTGAAGCTTCCTAAGTCACATTCAAATGTCCAATGTGTTCAACTTCCAAAGTTTTGTTGTCTCATTGATGGGATAGATATTCATGAGATGGGGATTGAATTCAAGGCAGAGTTTTCTACAAAACTGGAGAGTGGAGAGAATGATGCAGGTCAAGTTGCCTTTGAATTCTTAAGAAAATTGGCACCTGATTTTGATGGTGTCCGGACGAGGTCTCAAACACGAATTGACGAGCCTGTAGATCAGAAATATTATAGAATGGAGCCAGCAGACTGTCTTTGTGGATGAAACTAGACATTAATTAACACGCCATGTCCCGGCCTGTATTCTGAATCAAAGTTCGGAGTGCTTTGAAATAACAGTCCCCATGCAATAGATGATAATAGAAGCTCTCACCTCATGGCCTCACGGGAGTTCAAAATGTTAAACTTGCCAAGAGTTTTACTACAAATATTTTATAAATTTCATATGATTGGTAAGTCATTACCAATATATATAATTAAATTTAATATTTTTTTTTATAAAGATTACTGATTTATCAGCGTTTGGGGAGAGCTGTAGCTAATAAAAGTGCATAACAAAAATGTACGTTTACCATGATAATTACTACAGTTATATATGGTTGAATGGGCATCTTGAATAGAAAAAATCTATATAACCTCTTACTATTCACGCAACCTCCTCACACTATACTTTTTTTAATTTTTAATTTTTTTTCTTTTATCAAATATTTAATATATGAATAATGAATAGAAGAATTAAGTTAGTTTAAAAAGAATAAATTTTAAAAAATTTTAAAAATTTTAAAAATTTTAAAAAATATGGTGTGTGGGGGAGGTTGGGAAGGTTGGGGAGATTGTGTAGCATTGCTCTCTTGAATAACATTAACACTTAAAATTTGTGGAAGTTACACAAGCTATGTACAAAAAGATGTGTTAACGTCGTGTTTCGTACGCCTTTGGATCCAGTTTCAGCAACTCGGATCTTCAAAGTTAGGTCTCAATCAGTGTTGAGTGGAGCCCCCGACAGTGGTCTGGTGCGGCTGTACGGTGTCGATGTGTACATCCATGGCAATGAACAATATTTAAATGCAGAGAAAATAAAGAGAGAATGACACACAGATTTACGTAGTTCGGAACTAGGCCTACGTCCACGAGGGTTTGGGGATGAGAGATTTCACTATAATATACTTATTTACAGTCTCTCATAATCTCTCATTTCTCATTGTACAATAGGAGCTGAAGATCTATATGCTGGAAAAGATGTTCTTTCTCCAGAGGTTGAAGAATAAGTCGAAGAAGAAAAACCCCAGGATCCCCCTTCCATCCTCTGGCCGCTTGCTTTTATCTGATCTCTCTTTTTACGTGCACCTTAGTAGTGGTGAGCGATGTCTCCTTTGCATGTCTCACCATTTCTCCCTTTTCCACTTTCTCCTGATCCCCCTGCCTCCTAACACACACCTCTCCTTTGTCCCTTATTGTCCCCCCTTTCCTTCTCTCTTCCTTTGTCTTCTATTGATGACCTAGTACGTTGGGCTTTGTGTATTTTACTCATTTACAGTTACCCGCGATTCTTAAGGGCAATTTGTTCCAAAAAGAAGACCTTGAGAATCTTCAAAGGTAAAATATGCAATAGAACTAATCCGCCCTAGTTCGTAGAGAAATAGATTCCAGAAGCTGGCCCTGTTCATTTGTTCCTCTCGTGTTAAGTAGTAAAGATTTTTTAGCACAGGATTAGGCGGGAGATGGGCTCGAGCGCGTAGCTCGACTCTGGCTAGGTAAGTGGGAGGTAGGCTTGATTGCATGGAGCGTGAATGCGAAGCTCGGCTATGGCAGGAAATGTACTCGACCACGTAGGATGCGAGCGTGTAGCTCGGCTATGGCGGGAGATGTACTCGACCACGTAAAGTGCGTATGAAGGTTGGTCGGATAGTCAAGTGACTTGCCTGCCTATTCGGACACCTGAGAGGTTGGGCAGTCCCTAACCTTTCCACCCTGATCGGGCACATGGGAGGTAAGGCAGCCCTAGACCTTTCCCGCCTGCTAACTTTTATCAAAATGGTAAAAAAGGGGGCGAGTAGTTTGTGAGACTGGACTCACCCTAAGTCTTTGTCGAAAGACGTATGTTTCTTCAACTTCTTAGTTTTCGATGGTGTTAGTGAACTTTTCTTTTTCAATGTGAGCTGCAGTTATTGTTAAAGTATGTTTGTTGTAACCCATACGAAGTGGTCAGGGGGCTCGTCGACCCTTTGAATCCACGTCAAGCGGTTGTAGAGCTCAGAGGCACGTTAATTCCGAATGCTCGTTCCTGAAAGTAAACCATTGGTAATGGTTATGGCACAAATGAGAGCACTCGAAGTTTGCTGGTAGAGATGCTGTCCTAGGAGTAATGTCGGGTAGTCAAAGGACTAAACCCGGACTTCGCCGTGAGGCAGGCTGGGCCGCCTTAAGGCCGAACCTGCCTATTGACCTTTAAGGGAAGATAAGTAGAAGATGTCTGACCGCGCTATGCTATCTTAAAAGTAATGTCTGGCAATCGAAGGATTGAACCCACACTTCGTGGTGAGGCAGGCTGAGCCACCTTAAGGCTGAACCCACCCGTTGACCCTCATAGGAAGGTAAGTAGAAGATGTTGCAAAAATCGAACATGTTAATGCAAATATTTTCCAATCATGAGTGCAATATTCATAAACCTGAATCACTCCTTCGCAGAGATGGGGGTCCGCTCCTTCGTTGACGGAGATTTTATTGATGGAGATTCTATTGATGGAGATTCCGTCTTCAGGTAGCTGAAAGCTGACCCGTACTCCTTCATGAGAGAGATAGCGCAACCTTAGACATTATACTCATCCCTTTGGTGCCTCGTGGGGAGGTAAGTAGTTGATGGAGATCCATCTTCGAGTAGCCGAAGACTGACTCGCACTCTTCCGTGAGAAAAATAGAGCAGCCTTAGGCGTTACACTTATCCGTTTGGTACCTTGTGGGGAGGTAAGTAGTTGATGGAGATTTCGTTGGTAGAGATTCAATTTTCGGATAACCGAAGGCTGACCCACTCTCCTCTATGAGAGGGATAGAGCAGTCTGAGGCATTACACTCATCTCTTTGGTGCCTCGCGGGAAGGTAAGTAGGAGATGCTGAAAAAGTCAAACCTGTTAATGTAAATATTTTCTAATTACAAGTGTGAAATTCGTTAACCTGAGCTGTCTCATTGGTGAAGGTCCGAGGCATTATCCATTTGATGTTCTGTTGCTGGAAATGATGTTTCATTGCAGGAGATGGTGTTGCAGGAGATGGCATTCCAGGAGTAGTTCGGATAGTCAGTCAGAAGACTAGATTTGCTCACCACCAAGGGAGGGGTCAGGATGCTTCAGGCTAAGCCTGCCCCTTTAGTCCCCTCGGGGAGGTAATAATTCGGATAACGATGTGGATGATCCTCTCATTCGCCGTGATGTGGGTCAGGGTAACCTTTCGGACCGTTGGGGGGGTGGACTTGCACTTCATTGCAGGAGGGGTAGAACAGCCTTAAGCATTACACTCATTCCTTTGGTCTCGCAGGAGGTATGTTGTTCGGGCAGTCTGTCACTGGATCAGCTCATGCCCGTTGACATCACATGGAAGGGTAAATTTGGGTCAGGCTAGTGCTGAACCCACAATTTGTCACTGTGGAGGTCGAGGTAAGCTTTCGGGCCGCCGGGGGGGCTGGACCCGCACTCCATCAAGGGAGGGGTAAAGCAGCCTTAGGCATTTCATCCCTTTGGTCCCGCCGGAGGTATGTTGTTCGGAAAGTTTGTCATTGGATCCGTGCCCGCCCGTTGACATCACATGAAATGATAAGTTTGGGTCAGGCTGGCACTGAACCCACACTTTGTCAAGGCAGAGGTCGGGGTAAGCCTTCGGGCCGTTGGGGGGGCTGGACCAGCACTCCATCATGGGAGGGGAAGAGCTGCTTTAGGCATTACACTCATCCCTTTGTTCCCATAGGAGGTACGTTGTTTAGACAGTCAGTCACTGGACTCAGCCTTGCCGTGCACTCCCGGACAATGTGGTCAACCACTGGCCTCCTCAGCGACTGGCCACCCCTCAGCTAGTGGGCTCTCAGCCACTGGCCTCCTCAGCAACTAGCCCCCTTAGCTATGAACTCCACGACCTTGACTTCTCGGCCACGGCCCTTGTTCTGTGCTCCTAGGCCTGTGCTTCTCCTCGACCAGTGTTTCTCCCCGGCCAGTACTCCTCCGCCAGCTTCTCCTCAGCAACTCCTACGCCAATAACTCCATGGCTCAAGCCCCTCGGACAGCACCTTCCTCAGCCTCCTCTAGCCACACAACCCATTCCTTGGCCATGCACGTCGGGTATAGCTCCTCGGCAGGGCATATGGTCTTCTTTGCCTACGTACACGATTAGCACCTCAATCCCACATTTTTCAGAAGTTCAGCCAGTGCAGTTGGCCAACTCCTAGTTCCTATGTTTTTCGACCAGTGCATGTGATCTCTCTCACCCTCCAGCATCTCAACCATGCACGTCGGACAGAGCCCCTAAACTAAGGACATCACGGTCATGCATGGTCATGCGTGGCGAGCCCGTGGCCCACCACCTCACTCGACGGACAACATCACGATAGTACACGACCGAGAGAAAATGAACAAATATGAAGACGAGTGACTTCCCCGACGACAAGCTAAAAAAAAACAAGAAGAAAAAACAAAAGGGAAGAGATAGAAAGAAGAAAAGGAGGAAAGGCACGGATGAACTTAAGAGGCGTACACCTCATCAAATGAAGGAAGAAGAAAAATGAGGAGCAGGAAAGACAAGAAGCGACCAACTATGGCGGGCAATTTCAGTCAAGTAGCGGACAAATAACAACGAGCAAAAATCAGTCATAGCAACTGAACACCCCAGTTTGTTCTTATCAAAATATGCATTTTATTTTTATTCACCTTAATGATCTCATGTAGCTTGAAGTACCAGCCTTGCAGTCCCACTCGGACACCATTCGGACACCTCACAAAAGCGGCATATGGATTAAGGAAACTCCAACAGCTCCAAGCAACCTCCCTGTGAGGCAAAAGGGGCGAGTCACACCAAAGGCGGCTCTATCCAGTGGAGGAGTGCGGGTCGGCCTTCGGCCACCCGACATACTTATTAGCAAAATCTCCATCAATGAAATCTCTACCAACGAAATCTCCATTAGCAAAATCTCCATCAACGAAATCTCCACCAAAGGAAACTCCACTAGCTCCAACCTACCTCCCCGAGAGGCAAAAGGGATGAGTCATGCTTGAGGCGGCTCTATCCCTCTCTTGGAAGAGTGCGGGTCGACCTTCAACCACCCGACATACTTATCAATGAAATCTCCATCAATGGAATCTCCACCAAATGAATATTCACAAACAGAAACTAACACTCTGACAATGCAGGAAAAAGCAAATGGAGGGGAAAGCAAAAGGAAAGAAAAAAGGCCCAGTAGGGTAAAGCGACGGGAGTGGAAGGAAATAGTAAATGGAAGGAAAAGACGGCTAAATGAAATAGGAAAGAAAAAGAAGATTAAAGGAAATCGGTAAGACAGTGACGACATGAAGGCCTGGCAGGGTAGAAACCCATCTAAAGACCAACAAGTAGAAAAACTGACAGCCCAGTAGAATAAGGCGAAGTGAATGGAAAACAGGCTGAAAAAATTCCAATCGGATAGGTCCGATAGGAATTGGCGGGATAACTGTGAAGGGATTTTCCCCCAGGCCCATGTAATTTCCCAGGCCTAGCCCATTGGGAGGGACCTACTATAAGAAAGGAAAGAATAAGGGAAAGATGGGGGACAAAGGCATGGGAGTTGCAATATTAGACATGAAAAAGTAATGTTAGGAGAGGAAAGTGGTGAAGTGACATAAAACAAAGGAAGTGACTTAAAGCAAAAAAGGGCAGGAGATAAAAGGCATGGGTACCTACGGTATGGGGGCTTCTGGACTTTTGGACGGTTGGAGAGGCTTCTTGGAGACGGGACCTTCTTCAACCTCACGAGGGAGGGACAAGAGCGAGAGGAGAAAAAATGCAAGAAAATATATGTAGAAGAATCTTCATCCTAGAAGAAGAGGTAAAAGATGCTCGTGTTTGAAAAACCCACATAAAGTATTCGGCCTTTAACAGAGACACATAGAGCCTGTGTAAAACAATCATAGGCAAATTAAAAAACTTCCTCACAAGGACACATTCTCTCTCTCTCTGTTAGAGAAATACACGGTAATAAAATGAAAAATTACAATGAAATGAAAAATGCAAACAAAACCAGTTTGGTCTGAGGCATTGAAATCTCGCTCTCTCTAAGGAGATTCAAGCCCTCTGCGACATGTGAAGTTTCAATTGAACCAGTATAGCAGACTTCCTCTTGACTTGTCTTTTCTAGGATATAACAGCACAACTGATTGTCGTATAGCTTGAATCAACTTTGCACAAGTTATTGTTCTTAAAGCTCATCTAAAATAACATCTCTTTTTTGTCTGAAACAATTCTCAATAATCTGAAAGCACTATTATATTTTTTCTTCACTATAGGTAGAAAGTTAAAAAAGTGACTTTAAGCCTTTTTTTTTTTCTTTCTCTACTTCGTACGTCCAACTTGACCACTTCTTAAAGCCCTTTTATTATACAAAAACGATAGTTTTGCTTTTTTACGATTCCTACTACCAGATGTTGCATGCCATATTATCCTCCTAGATTTCACAAACTGAAGAGATGCAAAACGGCTATCTTATCTTTTATCCGTTAAAACCAATTTTACTAGGATTACAAGCTCCAAGTACGGGGGGTTGATGGAGTCAAAGATATCGAATCCAAATTACGACCTATTTCAAAACTTGAATGTAAAAAACGGATAAAGAGAAAAAGACGGTAAAAAACGAAGACAATTTTCAGATTGATAACTAATGTTATTTAAAACAACTCATTCTCTCAATCATTATAGAATAAATGCACTTACATCATATTAATGAAAAAATTCTCAATTAACGTAAAGTAAATTGTGCATTTCTTATGACCACCAAATGATTCGTTCTTTCCATTAAAACTAGTTCTCAGGATCTCTGATTCCTGGGTGGGTGTCATCATATGTGGTTCATGACTGTATGGACTTTAATCCCATTCCCCTCGATGTATTCCAGACTCTATCTCTTGTCAAAGCCTTGGTCAGTGGATCTGCTAGATTATCACATGATTTAACATAATCCACATTAATAATACCAATACTCAAATAGGATCTCACAGTACTGTGTTTTCTTCTTATTGGTCTGAATATACCATTGTAATAACGAAATTTGTACTCTACCAATAGTAGCAGTACTATCACAATAAATTAATATGGATGGAACTGGTTTTTCCCATAATGGAATCTCATGCAGTAGATCTCTGAACCAATTTACTTTCTCACTCGCTGAAGCCAAAGCTATAAGCTTAGTTTCCATAGTCGAGTTAGCAATAATAGTTTATTTTTTAGACTTCAAACATACATCACCACCACCCAAGGTAAATATATAAAAAGTAGTTGAAAGAAAATCATCTGACAAGGTATTTCAATCTGCATCACTGAAGCCTTCAAGTACAGCATGATATTTTCTATAAAACAAGCCATAATATTTTGTCCCAGATAAATATTTCATCATTCGATCCATTGCATACCAATAGTCTCTTCCTGGCTTGGTAGTAAATCTACTAAGTACTCCTACTGCATAAGCAATGTCAAGTCTAGTACAATCAGTCGCATAACGTAAACTACCAATCATGCTAGCATATTCCTTTTGATTAATCACATAATCATCATTTTCAATGGAAAATAAATGAACACTAGGGTCAAAAGGAGTAACATTGTAACAACAGCTTGCATCTAACATAATTATATTGCTTTAATAATTTTTCTGCGTAATGTGATTGATCAAAAAAAATACCATCACATGTTTTAGTGATTTTCATGCCCAAAATAAAATTAGCCTCACCAAGATCTTTCATATCAAAATGATTACTAAGCATGTTTTTTGTTTCATCTATAACATGCAAGTTAGAACCAAATATCAATAAATCATCCACATATAAGCTAATAATAACAAGAAAATTATCTCAAGATTTATAATAAATACATTTATCAATTTGATTTATAGCCATTCTCGATCATGCAAGAGTCAAATTTTTCATGCCACTGTTTAGGGGCCTGTTTTAAGCCATATAGGGATTTTGTCAACTTACACACTTTGCTTTTTTGGCCAGGCTCTACAAAGCCTTTGAGTTGATCCATATAAATTTATTCATCTAGGTCTCCATTCAAAAAATTTGTCCATTTGAAAAATTTTTAAATTATAGATTGCTGCAGCAACAATCAATAATCTAATGGATGTTATTCTTGTAACTGGAGAAAAGGTGTCGAGAAAATTAAGGTCAACTTTTTGTTTAAAACCTTTTGGTATAAGCCTAGCCTTGAATTTTTCAACGGTTCCATCCAATCTAAATTTTTTTCTAAAGACCCATTTACATCCTATGGTTTTGCAATCCTATGGTAACTCATTTCCGAGTTTTATTAGAAATTAGTGAATCCATCTCATCATTCATAGCCACTTTCCAAATTATAGAATCAGGTGATACTAAAGCTTCTTGTAGAGTACTTGGATTTTCCTCAATATTATAAATATAATAGTCATGACCAAAATCTTTTTCAATTCTAACTCTCTTATTCCTTCTTAATTCAAAATTTTCTTCATTTTCTAAAGGAGTAGAAGAACTAGTTTCAAAAAAAATATTTTGTCTAAATTTTTTACCCTCACTAATTTTGGATTTAAAAGGAAATTTTTCTTCATGAAAAATCGCATTACCTGATTCAAAAATCACTTTATTTTCAATATCAAAAAAATCTATAGGTTATGCTATTTTTTGCATATCCAAAAAAAGCACAAGTGGTAGTTCTAGCATCCAATTTGGGCCTTTTAGGATCTGTTGGCCTTACAAATGTCAAACAACCTAATTTTTAAAATATCTCAAACTTGACTTATACTCTCTCCATAATTCGAAATGTGTAGTTTTTGAATTTTTATAACGCACCATATTTAAAACATGACAAACAGTCAAAATTGTTTCATTCCAAAAATTTGAGGGAGAGCCTGAATGAATAAGCATGGCATTTGTCAATTCAATTAACGTTCTATTTTTCCTTTCAGCCACACCGTTAGAAGCAAGTGAGTATGGTGCAGTAGTTTCATGGATAATTTCCAATGACTAAACAAAATTATTAAACTTATTTGAATCATACTCTCAGCCTCTATCACTTCTAAATTTTTTAATCTTTCTACCAAATTGATTTTCAGTTTCATGGAGGAATTCTTTGAAATTTTCAAAAGCATCACTTTTATTTTTAATAAATAAACATACGTGTATTTTGAAAAATCATCAATAAAAGTAATAAAATATCTATTTCATTCATAAGTTAAAATTCCTTCAAATTCACAAAGATCAATGTGAATTAGATCTAACAATTTGGTATTTTTTTTAACACTTTTATAAGGCTGTTTTGTAATTTTTGCTTGACTACAAATTTCACATTTTTAAAAATATTTTTTCAGAATGAGAATTAATCCTAAACTACTTATGATTGCAACATGTCTACTATTAATATGACATAAACGTGCATGCCAAAAGTTTAAAGAAGAAAGCATATAAGTAGAAATATTCGATGTTTTATTATCAACATTCAATTTAAACATTTCATCACAAATATAACCCTTGCCCACAAAAATTCCATTTTTAGTAATAACATATTGATAAGATTTCATAGTTTGCTTGAAGCCAACTTTGTTGAGTAGAAAGTTTGACATCAAATTCTTCCTCAAAGATAGTGTATAGAGCACATCTTTGAGCGTTAATATACATCCAGAGGTAAATTTCAGCTCAACCTCATCACTCCCAAGGACTTTTGTTTTGCTTGAATGACCAAGCATAATAGATTTCACTTCTTCAAAGAGAGTATACCTTTTGAACCAATTTTTATCATAGCAGACATGCCTATTGACACCAGAATCTAGCCACTACCCTTCAACAAATTGAACCATGTTAATGTCTGTAATCATTGCCACAAGTGGCTCCTCAATTAAGTTCACTTGAGGATTATTTCCTCGCTTTCGAAATTTACAAATTCCAGCAAAGTACCCACTTTTGTCACAGACAAAACAAGCTTAAATTTGTGAAGAGAGTCCTTAGTTCTTATCTTTTTGGCTAGAAAAACCTTTTTTGTGAGTTCTATTAAATTTTTTGAAATTTTTTCTTTGCAGCTTCACACGACTATTTTTTGAAATCTAACCTTTGGGCAAGTCACCATTTTCAGAAATTAAATTTACCTTCGTCATGGAATTCTCATTTTCATTTTGAACCATCAAAGTATCTTGGCCTCTACCTTCCTCCTTTACTCAAATACGCGTAATTAAGGTCTCCAATGATGTCTCCTTTTGTTTATGGCGCATCGACTTTTGAAACTCCCTCTACGAATGTGGTAACTTGTCAATGATACCATAAACAATTAGATTGTCTCCAATCTTGATGTCTTCGGATCAAACTTCTGCTACAACCATTTGAAAATCATGCGTTTGTTCTGCGACAGACTTTCCATTCTACCATTTGATATCGAAGGAAGCGACTTGCCGCATATTTCTTCGCTCCAGCTTCTTTCGTATGATATTCATTCTGTAAAGCTTTCCAAATTTTTTTCGTAGAGGAGTAAGTGGTATTGTAGGAATCATAAAATTAATTCGCAAGATAATTTAAAAGGTAACATAGATAATTATACTCATCTTTTGTATATTTCTCAATCTTTTCTTCTTGAGCTTTGACTTATGCTTCAATCATGTTCTTGGTAGTGATTTTGTTTGGATCCTTTGCCTTGAGAACATAAGAGATGTTAAGAAGGCTTAGATAGAAGAGTACCTTGCACATCCATATCTTGAAATTGGCTCCCTTGAAGCGGAAGGGTTTGTTGAGATTTCAACGTTTTTCATGGATTTTTCGTTTGAAAGCTCTATGTTGAATCTTCTTAAAATTGTTAGAGAAATATACAATAATAAAATGAAAAATTACAATAAAATGAAAAATTCAAATGAAACCAACTTGGACTGAGGTACAGAAATCTTGCTCTCTTTAAGGAGATTCAATCCCTATGCAGTATGTAAAGTTTCAATTAAACAGGTATAGCAAATCTCCTCTTGACCTGTCTTCTCCTGAATACAACAGTTCAACTGATCATCGTATAACTCGAACCAACTCTGTACAAATTATTGAGCCTAAAGCTTGTCTAACAATAACCTCTCTTTTGTCTAAAAAAATTCTCAATAATCTCAAAGTACTACTATCTTATTTTTTCTTCACTATACGTATAAAGTTGAAAAAGTGACTTCAAGCCTTTTTTTTTTTTTTTAATTTTTCTTTGTGTACTTCGTACGTTCCACCTGACCACTTTTAAAGCCCAATTTTGCATTTTTACGGAACCTACTACCAGATGCCATGTTATCCTCCTATACTCTAGAAATAAAAAAGATGCAAAATGACTATTTAGAAAAATTCTATTTATCAATCTCACACATCACATTTTTTTTTCTTATCAAATGTGTAGTATATAGATGATGAATAGAAAATTTCAATTAATTTTAAAAAATAAAATCAAAAAATGTGATGTATGAATTACGAATAACAAAATTCTATCTTTTATTTGTTAAAACTAATTTGACTAGGATTACAAGCTCGAAGTACGAAGGATTGATGGAGTCAAATATATTGAATCGAAATTACAGCCTATTTCAAAACTTGAATGTAAAAGACGGATAAAGAGAAAAAGACGGTAAAAGAGGAAGAAAATTTTCAGATTGATAACTAATGTTATCTTATTAAAAAAATACCGACCCTCGCTCTCTTTCTCCCTCACACACTGTAAGAAAAAAGCTGGACGCAATCGATGTATGCAAGCAGGATGCAAACGGTTGACATGGCAAATTAAAAACGACACCGTTTTCAGTTTTAATATCAGCCCCAATTTTAGCCCTCCCTTCGTGAATCTGTTTCGAATCTCCTTCCCACCTCTCTGTGTCTTCGACCCCTCGCCTCTCTGTGTCTTCGACCACTCGCCCTCTTCCTCTCCCAAAGGGCATCCCATTCCGTCTTCACTATTTGGTTTATCCATCAAGAAGCTGACCCGTCGAAGCCCCTTCCTTCCTCCTCAAGGTATATTTTTCTCTCCAGCGAAGCCCCTTTCCTCTCTGTGTTTCGCATTGCAAAGCCCTTCCATTTCCCTTCATCCCGACTTCGCGTCTCCCTCGAAGATGACCCCGTAGACCTCCCGAAACCCTTCCTTCCTCTGTGTTTCAAAATGCTAAGCCGATTTTCCTTCATCCTGAAACCCTAAACCTAGACCTCCTGAAACCCTTCCTTCCTCTGTGTTTTGAAATGCTAAGCCGATTTTCCTTCATCCCAAAACCCAAACCCTAACCCTAACCCTAACCCTCATCCTGAAACCCTAAGTAGCCCCTTTCCCTCATCCCGAAACCCTAACCCAGCCCCTTTCTCTTCATCCCGGAACCCTAATCCTAGAAGAAGGTGATCAAGACACAAGGTGGAAGGCAAGTACATATCCTTTTGTATTATGCATTATTTTCTTATTTTTTTATTTGATTTTGTTTTACTTTTCAACTATTTTAGTTAGGAGTTTTTTCTGGTGATCATGCTTGGACTAGTGAATGGGTTGTGCATATGGTATACGTGCATTGTATGGGTTTTGGATGCTTGGATCATGATTGGACTAGCATATGTGTTGTGATTTGACAAAAAATTTTGGGTTTATGATTCTTATTTAATCTTCTGTAATGCTGGAGTAGTAAGATTATTTTAAAGAAAGATGAATTAATTTAAAAGTTACCACAAAGCACTTTAATTTACAATGCACTTTAATTTACAATCGCCATTATTGAACTGCAAATATCCAGATTCCCATGCTCTCATCTTTAAAGTTAGTGTAGAAGATATTCCTCATCACTATTAAAAATGAAACAACTTAGCTAGCAAGTGTATATATGCTAATTAGTGTATATTTGTATGAATTCATGAACTTTATGTCTAAATTAATTACTTCAAAAGGGTCGCCCTGCCAATTTAATAAGAAGACTGAACACACACACACACACACAAATAGCACAACGAAGAGAATGACATGACCCATCTGCTCTAATAGATTTCTAAACAAGACCAGGAATAAGACTCTGTGAGGTTAGATTGAGTATTGAGTATCAAGTAATTTGTCATGTTTCTAAAAAAAAAACTATAGTAAAGTGTCATGTAGGCTGCATGAATTCTTTCATCGAAAAGAAAACACAGGATGTTTATAAATTCACAAAAGTACACCAAAACAAATGAAGTTATTTTCTCACCCTGATGTAATGGCCTCAAATGTTAGTGAATTACACCCACTTCTACATGATTTTAAGATAGAGAATATGAGTATCCTGGGGAGAGGACAAAAAACAGGTCGACAAAAATTATTTCTTATTCTTTGCAAGTTATTATTCTAGAAAAAAATTAATTGTAATTCAGTTTCTGGAAAAAACTGATTTGTAACTGATGAGTTATTGGGAACTCCTAGAGGATTGGTTTATGTGTGTCTTTTGATATGTGTGCCTTTCCATTGTGATTCTGGTTGAGGTTAGAATGTCGTCTTCTTCATCTTGTGGCAAATGTACTTTGGCTCTTCGCTTGTGCTTCTGCGAGGTTGAACCTATATTGAGATACTCAAAGACTAAGGCAAATCCAGGACGACCCTTCTTAGGGTGTCCAAACTACAACACGAAGGTAACCTTCCATAGTTGATGTAACATGTTTAATAGAATTTCTTAATATAAAGTACATCTAATATTTTTTAAATGTGTATGCAAATATTAGGGATCTCTATATTGTAAATATTTTAAGTGGGCAGATAGTAATGAATACATACAGCTACAAGAATATGCAAATGAACTGTCAAGGATAGAGGAACAGCTGGAGAAGAGACTCTTCGATGTCGAAATCCAAGTAATTGAGCTCCGTAAGATAGTAGATGAAATTAAGAAGAGAGAGATGATGCTATACAGTAGAAATGAGGAGGTTCAGAAAAAAGAGTTGCTGCTTATTGAGAGAGAAGCTGTCCTAAGGTGTTCACGACTACTAAGCCGGGTGTATTTTGGTCTTTTTGTAGTTGTTTGCTATTATTTAATGACAAGGTAGTGGTTTATGTTAATTAGTTATTAGATTTGTACTTAGTCTAATGTAAGTTACTAGATTTGTACTTAGTTATTGGATTTGTACTTAGTTACTAGATTTGTACTTAGTTATTAGATTTGTATCTCAGGTTATTCTAGTTTAGATTTTACTGCTTGCTGACCCGAAATTGACACTTATTCTAATTCTACTCACTACTGGGTTTCTTGAAAAAAGTCCTGTAATTATTGGATGTCTGATCTGTTTGTTCCACTGCTTGCTGCAATAATCTTGTTCCAAGTTACACGAAAATGAACCTGTTCGCCTCGCTAAATGCATTATCACTTCCTATAAAGACAATCCTGGACATAAGCGGCTAGTGGCAATGCAGTATCACTTCTCAAATAACGTAAATGAACCTATTATGATATGCCAATGCATGAAAGCTGTCACCATTTCATATCACTACCCGTATTGACATAAATGAACTTGTTTTGATATGCCAATGCATGAAACCTGTGACCATGCAGTATCACTGCCTGTGCACACGTAAATGAACCTGTTTTGATATGCCAATGCATGAAAGCTATCACCATGTAGTTACACGTAAATGAACTGTGTTATCATCTGCCAATGCACTATCTATTACCATGCACATGTAAATGAACATGTTGGCCTAATGGCAATGCATTATCACATCCAGAAATAAATACACCCGTAATAAATACATCTTCCAAAAATAATGTTGAAGGAAATATTGAGCCTTTCCACATGTTTCTGAATATATAATAATTACAAAAATCTGATTTGGGAATACTATCAATTTTCAAGCTTTTGGAATGTAATATACTTGGAAAACCCATCACTTGCCAAGCTTGCTTCCCACACAAAATATAACCCAATAAGCTTTCTTCTTACAAAATTAATTACAAGACAAATCCCTGGCCAACGTCGCTTTAGATAAAAATTCAACCTTCTTGCACCGGTTGTGAACCATCAGAACCTAGGGAGGTTCGGTTGTCAACATCCAAACCAAAAAAATCTGCTAGGATTCATATGCAAACATTAATGTTATCATATATGTCATCTAAATGTCAACGAATATTAGATACTAAAGTTTAGAAATGTTACACTTTCTTGGCTACCAATCACTGTAAAGGTAGGACTTGCCTATCTCAACTTTCCACATGATTAGCCTTACAAAATATTGACCAATAATGATGGGGACTTTTATCATTGTTTGATTTATAAATAGATATATTTCTTATACCTGCACTTCTCCAAAATTGGTGATATCCACTTCTGATGGCCCAAATAAATTCTTGCGTGTGCCCACTACTGGTGTATCCCTTTCTGGTGTATCTCCTTCTCGCTAATAATAAAGGAAGTAGTTACTTATCAATCTAATAATAAAGTAGTAAAATATTCTTTCATTGTGAATTAACATTATAAATTTAATGCTCAACGAAATGTTACACTTTTTTTATTCTCTCAATGTTAAAACATTCACCTGTTTGCGTTTCCCTCTAACTTGTGCTTTCTTTTGTTTGGCTTTAACCTTTTGCATGTCTGTCTCCATCCTTGATTCTAGCCTCATAGATGGGGGTCTTCCTTTCCCTCTAAGAATAAGTGGACTCTTGACTTGTTGGGAACTACCAATTGCGGTTTTGTCCTCTGTCATCAAAGCAGCATTCGAACCTGTTATGAGCAACGATTCCAAATCGACATTAGCATGTTATAACGAACTGAACATGATTAATAGATTTTAAAATTCATCGTCTTCGAACCTGTTTGTGTCAAAGATAAGTTGTGTGTTTGCTCGCGATAACATTCAGTCATTTCCTGGATCCTCTTCTTTGCATCTTCGAATTGCTCATTTGAACATGCCGCATAAGTTATCATCCCATAACACATATTCAAAAGTATTGAATATCTATTACCATTTGGCCTTTGATCCCTTGCGTCATAGCTACTGCGAATTAACATGTATCTCCTTTTGATGTCCTTTCTCCATCAGTCTAGAATGTACTGGTCTGGCAATGATTTTATACCGTTAGATTTGAATACAGACAAAATATGCCTACACAGTATCCCCTCATTTGGAATAAGCAACATGAACACTTAGCATCACAGTCTTCCTCATTAAAGTCCACTGAATATGTAACCACTTTAGTTAACTCCTCAATATAAACTTCATCTTCTACCAAATAAGTCTTCATTACACCATCCGATGTAAGTAGAGATGGATCCAAATCAAGCACACCAATTACTTGCTGCTGGACTTCCCTAAATTTAGCGTTAGTGTACAACTCTTGGAATTTCTTCTCAATAGGAGATCTAGATATGCAGGGAATGACCTGGCTAAATGACTAAAATTCTGCATTATTTTCATTCTCAATTTTCTTTCTCAGCGCACTATCAAACTGGTTGACAAACTCCTTCAAGTTTGTTTTTGAATGAACATAACCATCAAAAAAAGCATTCACTGTGCTGGGTTGTACTCATTCCAGCCCAGAAGTACTCTTTTAGAAATACCGGTACCCAATGCTCACGCTCCGCATATAAACTTTTCAACCACGCATTTTCATGTAAGTCGTATGTGTTAATAAACCCGGCCCAACAATTCTCAAACTCCTCAATAGTTTGTGTGTCGTACACACATTTCTTTAGTTGAGTTTTCAACTCACTTCTGTAGGCAGCATATGACCCAAGCTTCTCAGGAACTTTCTTCAATATATGCCACATGCATAATCTATGTCAAGTTTATGAAAAGGCAGCAGCAATTGCATTTTTCATTGCTCGGTCTTGATCAGTAATAATAGCCTTTGGAGCTATACTGTCTATACATTGCAACCAGGTTTGGAATAGCAATGTAAAAGTCTCCGTGTCCTCATTAGAAATCAACCTAGCTCCCAAAAGAATCAATTGCCCATGGTGATTTACACCAAAAAATGGTGCAAAAGGCATCCAATACCTATTTGTTAGATATGTGGTGTCGAATGTAACTACATCACCAAAATACTGGTAGGCTGCCCGACTTCGTGGATCTGCCCAGAAAACATTCTTTAACCTCCCATTATTGTCTAAATCCATCAATGCAAAAAATCCATTATTCTTGGACTGCATCCTTATAAAATAATCTCGAAGTGCTCCAGCACCAGCTGCGCCAAGTCGTAGATGTTGTGCTTTGTCAATGTAGTTGCGGCAATCTTTTTCCAAAAATGGAAGGTTTTCAAAGCCACCTGCACCAACGACAAAAGATCCGTAACTCTTATTCAATCGGATTCCAGCTAAGTCGTTAGTGTCTAGGACTCTTTTCACGGTCTCACTCACTTCTTTGTTACATCGAAAAAAGCGGGATTTCATTGGGTTGAGACCATGATTATATGTATTATGGACGGTTGTCAACCTCATCTTTCCCTCCACTCTTAAGGCATTAATCTTTGCCTTACAGTCCATTTTTTCCGTCGGACGTGGGTTGGCGATATTTGAACTCTTAGTCCGGGCCTTCCCTCCCCGTGCACAACCAATGGTGACACATCTGACACTTTGATCCTCTGACCTCTCACTCATTTGTGTCATCACCCCAAACCCGCATTTTTTAGCATAATGTTTATAATAGCTTAACAAATCTTCAAACGAATTGAACTCCATCCCCGACCTTGGCTCCTCAATGATATCATCACCATCCAACGATGGCACTGCCTATGGTGTACTAGGAGTGCCATCGTCAGTTTCCCGTTCACCTAGTCTATCCGACAAAATTTCTTCATCAACTCTAGTAGAAGTACATGGCGCTTCAGTTTCCACACAATCGGATCTATCTTCTTGACTAACTCTTGCACTTGTTGCGGAGCTTGTAGCGATAAATGGCCTCGGAGGTCCCATCCCATATTGAAATGGGTAACCAACGTTTGGCTTAAAACAAAAAACCAAAAACATTTAAACTGCTTCAACAATAATTAAGTTATAACTAAAATACAACTAAAAGACAAAAACAAAGTTGAAAAACCACCTGAATGTTGTTTGGATTTTTGTTGCCATCTGGATATGGCAGGAAAGCTGGTGACCATGCAGGCACTGGTCCAAAATAACCGTGCATGTAATTTGGATAGTTTAGTAGACCAGTTTGAGGGATGTCCTAACATAAAAATAATAATAATAATTAGGATGCTAAACATTTAATTGCAATACGTTTTTTAATTATGAAATAACATACTAAGTTTGAGGGATTTGAGCTAGATGGTGTTAGCGAAGATGGGTGTTCTTCTCCTTTTCTCATGCCCTGTTCAAGTTGTTCAATATCCAAGGTCAATACTTATCTTATTTACATAAAAGGCAAATACACAGAAATTAAAATAAAATAAAAAACACACATTTCAAGCAATCCTTTTCTCTATACAATGATTGTGAACACCTCTTCATTTAAGTAAAATGTTTTTTGTCTTCTATCTAAATAGGTGAAATCAATATGTTTCTGCTTTTAATCCAGTAATTTTAAATGAACCTATTATTTGTTATCTAGCTGCTTTGTTTTTTCAGATTTTTGCATCTCTTTCTTCTTCTCCCTACTTGGACTTCAATTTAAATAAGATTCCATCACTGGTCAAGGATTTATTTAAAATGCTTATAGCTAGCTCATGCCCCGAGCACATGTCTACTTGATTCGTGGATTGTGACGATCAAAACCCTTGATCTTTAATGTTGGCCCAAATACTCTCATAAAGTCATCATGCATGTCAAAAATAAAACCCAAATATGTTTTCAATCAGCTTGATACTCAGTCAGCATGATAGACAAACTATCAAAAGAGCTACCAATTACCTAGACCCACCCCAAAACTACCAAACACATAAACATGTTTCATTTTTGTTTCAAAATGGGACGTTACACTGCAAACCAAAATATATTTGTTTTGCTCTAACATAAATCTCAAAAATTGTGGCATGAACAGTTTGCTTTCACAGAATCATTACAACAAAATTAATAAATCTAAATCACAACATGAGAAAAAAAAAACTAAATCACAACATGTGTGCAAACGTTAAAACAACAAACAAATTGCAGATTGAAGAACATCCAAGATTGATGGTACCGGCGATGGTATGGGGATGAAGATGACCCACGAAGCTAACCCGAGCTGATGGTGGCCCACGACGCTGACCCGAGCTGATGGTGGCCCACGACGCTGACCCGAGCTGATGGTAGCCCATGGACCTGACCCAACCGAAGCCCACAAACTGACCCAAACCAAGCCCACCAGATCGGCACTGGGTTGACCCACCCAATGCAAACCCACCCCAATCATACCCACACGAGGAAGCGAAACCCGTTTCTGGATGGAGTTCTTCTATGCACAGTCTCACGATGGATTTTCTCTTGCGCAGGTTCTTTGGTCTTAGAAGCGGGAAGAAATGGTAATGGGTTCTCGGAATCTCAGTTTTTGTATTCTTTTTGTTTTTTTAAATATCAACTGACGTCAGCCCACTACACAGTGTCTGCATAAGATGACTATGCATAGAAGAACTCCACACTATAATGGGAGGAAATGTCAAACTCTGTTCCTTGGATTCTTTTGGTGTAAAAAAAAAAACACGCATTGTTTAATGTTGCCCCGTTTATTGAGAGATATGATTTGAAAGAGTTTGCTTCGTATATACCTGCCGGCAAGAGGGCTCTAATGTCAGGGACATAAATTCCAACGGCAACGACAACAGGATGACGCAGATGAGAACTACAAACAACAAAAAAATAATAAATGGGTGGAAAAACTGAAAGAAGAAAAAAAAAAAAAAAAGGAGACACAAAGTCACTCCCGTCGGTCAACAGGAGCCCAAGGCAGGGAAGATCAAAAGCTCTGGGAAGTTCTAGAACGGGCCACTGAACGTATGGGACAATAGGATTTTCAGAAAAAAAAAAAAAATGATGTGCTGTAATGCCAGATCAGTGCGTGGGATCCGGATCCATGTGTGTCTATAGCAGGACTCTAAAATAAATACCACACATATAGCACATGAAAAGCCCAAAATCCTCAATACTGGTGTTCCTTCCTGGATAAAACAAAGAATGATGAAAAAATGTGATGCGTGTATTAGTCCAATCTTCTCTTCATTTTACAGTTTAAGTTTTAGTGCAACCTTTTTCTTTATAAATTGTGTGTCAAACAACTCAGAAAAGAAAAAGAAAAGTCACTTCAACCAAGGTAGGCACATTCCCATTTGCTATTTGTGGTTGTCTGCGTAATGGCTTCTCCTTCTATTGTGATGAACTTGAGTTTATCCTTGATCTCCGACAAGGTTTGCTATCCAACAGCTTCATCCGTGCTGGTCACGAGCATGAGCTAGCTTGTTTATTCTTTTCCGGCATGTGGCAAATGTGGTTATTGTGAATGTGGGTGGGGGTGGAGTTGAATGTGTAAATAATGGAATAAATGGTCTCAATTCATGCAGAAAATGTCTGAAAGCACGCCATACCTCAGCTTTAAGAAGTGAACATATTTCTCACATACAAAGACAGAATTCTTAATAATGTCCAAAATAGAGATCTGAGCATATCCTGAGAGTAACACATGATTCTACATTATCATGGAAGACACTCAACTCAACAAAAAGTAGGAAATCTGTATGTCTGGGGCAAACAGCACAAATCATTGCTCTGTGCATGGCTCTATCTGGGGTCATATATCTGCAAAATCTGTTGGTTTTGAAAATAGATTGCAGAAAAATAATGAAAACCAGAGGAGAAAACAGAGGAGAACTTCAACCAATAATTCTTTGGTTGATTCTGATGTTCTATTGATTTCAGATGGAGCAGTACATTACATATATGCAGCATTGAAAATTACAGAATATTAATGATCATACTGTCCCAAGATGCACAATAACAGAGTTTAACTAGAATAGCAAAAAAAAACTAATAATAGCATTTATTGAAAAACTGCATCATAAATAGACGTTAGCTTCAATACTCCTCCTTGATGCATTTTTCTAACACTCCAAGTTTGAGCCTCAACATCTGGAATTTGTCTCTTAGAAGTGCCTTTGTAAAAATATCAGCAACTTGTTCTTCAGACTTGCAAAACTTCAGCTTCACATCTCCTTTTGCCTCTACTTCCTTCAAGTAATGATACTTGATTGCAATATGTTTAGTTCTACTATGAAAGACAGGATTCTTTGACATAGCTATTGCTGATTTATTATCACAATAAATCACAATTGGTAACTGCTGTTTTGCACCCATATCTTCAAGAATCTTACTTAGCCAAATAGCTTGATTTGTAGCTCCAGCAGCAGCCACATACTCTGCTTCAACTGTGGATTGTGCTACAGATCCTTGCTTCTTTGATCCCCATGAAAACACACCAGTTCCAAGATTAAAACAATACCCGGATGTGCTTCTCATATCATCCACAGAACCAGCCCAATCACTATCAGTAAAACCAGTCAAAGTTGAATGAGAACTTGGTTTATACCAAACGACGAAATCCTTTGTACCTTGAATGTATCTCAACACTCTTTTAGCAGCTCCAAAATGGATTTGACTTGGACATTGCATGAATCTTGAGAGAAGGCTGGTTGCATACATGATGTCAGGCCTAGTGGCAGCCAAGTAGAGTAAACTTCCAATTAAATTGCTATATGCTGCTGCATCGGCTTCTTTTACACCATCTTCCTTCTTCAATTTCTCGTTTGCTATCAAAGGAGTGGCTACTGATTTGCATTCAGCCATATTGAACTTGTTAAGCAAATCAAGAGCATATTTTCTTTGTGAAATGAAAATGCCCCCTTCTTGATATACTTCCATTCCAAGGAAGTAATGCATTAGTCCCATGTCACTCATTTCAAATGTTTTCATCATCTCTTGTTTGAATGATTCAATCATAACCGAATTATTTCCTGTTATAATTAAATCATCAACATAAAGTGAGACAATGAGCAAACTTTCACCTTTGAGCTGGACATAAAGTGTAGGTTCACTAACACTTCTCTTGAAGCCATGATCACAAAAATACCCATCTATTTTGCTGTACCAAGCTCGGGGTGCTTGTTTAAGCCCATAAAGAGCCTTTTTTAACTTAAATACTTTCCCTTATTCCTTCATAAAGCCTTCGGGTTGCTGAACATACACTTCTTCTTCGAGTTCTCCATTAAGAAAAGCTGATTATACATCAAGTTGTGAGATCTTCCAACTTCTTTGAGTTGCAACTGCAACTACTATTATGATGGTATCCAACCTAGCTACGGGTGCATAGGTTTCATTGAAATCTATTCTAGCCTATTGTGAATAGCCCTTTGCAACCAATCTTGCTTTACACTTGTTTAAAGAACCATCTGGGTTGAGCTTTGTTTTGTATATCCACTTAACTCCGATAACATCCTTGCTGTCAGGATATGCAACCAGCTCCCATGTATTGTTTTTCTCAATCATTCTAATCTCCTCCTTCATTGCATCCACCCAAACTTGTCCTTTAGAAGCTGCTGCATAATTTTCAGGCTCTATGGAAGTGAAGTTGCAAGATTCATAGATCTCGTTCAATGCCCTGTATCTTCTTGGAGAAGCCTCGGGTGATGAAGATGCTGAACTTCTAGAGTTGCTGTCACTTCCTGAAACCGAGATAGGTGATGAAGGTTGATCATTTGGGGCTGATGTTTCTAGCCTCTCTTCAACTTGCTCGATAACTGGAACATGAAGAATTAGATCTGATTCATGCTCTTCTTCCCATTTCCAAGTTGAATGCTCATCAAACTGAACATCTCTACTTGTGACCAGCTACTGAGTTTTGAGATTGAAGATCCGATATCCCTTAGATTGAGAGCTATACCCAAGAAAAATCACTTTCTCTGACTTTTCTTCGAGTTTGTGCCTCTTTTGTTTAGGTACATGAATGTAACACAAACATCCAAATACTTTGAAGTGATTAACAGTTGGCTTGTGTCCACTCCATGCTTCGATTGGAGTCATATCCTTCACTGCCTTTGTGGGGCATCTATTTAGCACATATACTGCTGTATTAATAGCCTCAGCCCAGAATTTTTTTGGAATGCCCTTTGCCATTAACATGGACCTAGCCATCTCCATAACAGTCCTATTCTTCCTTTCCGAGACTCCATTTTGTTGTGGAGTGTAGGCAACTGTCAGTTGGTGTTCCAACCCTTCTTCTTGGCAAAATTCATTAAACTTACTTGAGTTGAATTCACCCCCTCTATCACTTCTCAAGATCTTCATCTTTCGACCACTTTGATTTTCAACCAGCAATTTAAAGTTTTTGAAAACACTAAAAGCCTCTGATTTTTCTTTAAGAAAGTAGACCCAAGTCATTCTTGAAAAATCATCAATGAAGAGCATAAAGTACCTATTTTGGCTTTGAGAGAGTGTCCTCATGGGACCACACAGATCAGTATGCACTAGCTCAAGTACTGATTTAGCTCTCCAAGCTTCTCCTGATGGAAATGGCTGCCTATGTTGCTTTCCCATCATACACCCTTCACAAGTAGGCATGTTTTGGTCCAGCAAAGGCATATCTCTTATCATGTTCTTCTGATTTAACATCCTTAAGGCATTTAGGTTGTAATGACCAAACCTTTGATGCCAAAGAGTTGTTTCATCAGATTTGACCATCATTGCTCTTGGGTTACTGCCAAGTAATGGGAAAATTTCTCCCATTTCCCATTTTAACTTCTGCCACAACTTGGTTGTTTTTCTTTAAATCAAGAATGACGCATAGCTCTCCTTCAAAGTGAAGTGAGTAGCCATTTTGCATCATTTGCCCAACACTTAGCAAACTTTGATCAAGGCTAGGAACATGAAGAACATCTTTTATGAATCTAGTTCCTCTCTTGGTTTCCATGGCAATCGTACCTTTACCACTTGCCTCCACCAAATCTCCATTTCCAAACTTCACTTTAACACATACTGATTTATCGATTTGAGAAAATAAGCTCCCATCTGGTGTCATATGGTTGCTGCACCCACTATCTAGAAACCACTCTCTTTTTTGCTCGGCTGCAACATGACAAGCATAGAATAATTGCTCTTCCATGTCCTCGGTGAAATTTGCTTGCTGATTTTTATTCTTGAACCGGCAGTCTTTCTCCTCATGTCCAAACTTCTTACAATTTGAGCATTGTGGCTTGCCCCGGTGGTAACAATCTTTCTCCAAATGATTAGTCTTCTTACAAACACCACAAGGTGAAAATTCTCCCTTCTTCTTTTGAAAATTTTCTCCTCCTTTTGCTGTGCCCTTGAACTTTTTATTGAAGTCCTTTTGGTTTTGATTCTTTAGACTAACTTTGGATTGAAATGCATTTTCCAAAGATACCTCATTCCTTCTGCCAATTCGTTGTTCATGAGCATAAAGTGAGCCCATTAACTCGGTGATAGAAAGTGAAGAGAGATCTTTAGCTTCTTCAATGGCAACCACAACATGGTCATATTTTTCAGTCAAGCTTATGAGGATTTTCTAAACAATCCTTTCATCTGAAATATTTTCATCATAAGCCCTCATTTGATTTACTACTTCAATAACTCTAGAGCAATACTCCTTGATATTCTCAGATTCTTTCATTTTGAGATTTTCAAATTCCCTTCTTAGTCCTTGAAGTTTGAAAATTTTAACTTTGGTATTCCCTTGAAATTCTTGTTGCAAGATCTCCCAAGCTTGCTGAGAAGAAGAAGCCCTCATCAACCTTGGAAAGATGGACTCACTCACAGCCTGCTGCAGAAGAAACAAAGCTTTTGCATCCCTTTGCTTATCAGACTTGACTCGGGTAAGATCAGAAGTTCCTTCAGATGTGCCGTCAGCAACTAAAGAGACTCCATCTTCAACGACATCCCATAGATCAAGAGATAGGAAAAGGGTTTTCATTTTTATGCTCCAATAGTCATAGTTTTCACTAGAAAAAATGGGAAGAGTTATAGACGAACCAGGCATAGCCATCATATCCCAAAGAGATCGAAAGCTGCTTTAATGCCAATTGTTGGTTTTGAAAATAGATTGCAGAAAAATAATGAAAACCAGAGGAGAAAACAGAGGAGAACTTCAACCAATAATTCTTTGATTGATTCTGATGTTCTACTGATTTCAGATGGAGCAGTACATACATATATGCAGCATTGAAAATTACAGAATATTAATGATCATACTGTCCCAAGATGCACAATAACAGAGTTTAACTAGAATAGCAAAAAAAACTAATAATAGCATTTATTGAAAAACTGCATCATAAATAGACGTTAGCTTCAATAAAATCACAGGCAAACATCACTCGGAATCACGTTCTTTTTAAAGCTCCTCTCGTCCTTCTTAAGCTCTCAACTAAAAGAGTAGGACTTGTTAGTCACCGTAAACTGCAGCATCTCCACCGCCATCTTTCGTGCTGCGACACCACCGGCCGCCGTGCTACAACCCCACTGTAAACTGTCGGTAAACATATCTCTCTTCCCCTTCTCCCTGTCTGTCTTTTACTCTCTTAACTTAGGGTGTTCTGTTACATCACCGCCGTGTCATGTCCATCACGTAAGATGAGCCATCTGAACCGTTCAAAGCATCTCACGGGCTTAAGGAGCAACACGTAAGGCCTTACTTGTCTGAAGAAGTTTCTGAAGCAACACGTCAAGGGGCTTTGGTTTGACTTGATCAACCCATTAGTTCGTGTTTATATTTTATTGTCCATGTATTATTTAGTGGGTTATAAACATGGGTTTGTAGTGGACTTTCGACCTGCTTTTTAGGGATGGGCTTAGTGGCCCACGAAGTATGTTACCTTAATTCCAGTATAGTTGGTTAAATAGTGGGTAGTTGTTAAATAGTGGAAGTCTAGTTCTTTTGGGATTCTTGTCTTTAAATATTCCATTTATTTTGATGAAATGCATCTGAACCCTTCAATTGCCTTAGTGCCTTCTGTGGAGGACTAGTCCCTCGAAGTGCCAGATTATTCCTCTTCTCAAATTGGACACATAACAATTGAGTATCCATAGCCAAGTTAGCTTCCATGGCAAATGGGGCTTGATTTTCACAACTCTCGAAGGTTGTTACTCAGTTGAAAACTAAGTTGGTTTGAAAGATGCTCAAGCTCGATAGCAGTCCCTACTGGAAGAACTCAACCTGTAAGTGTTATACACCCTCTCGCACACCTTAACCACCCGGCCCTACAAACAACCTCATATCCACAATACCAACCCAAACACCAGTACCCATTCTAAATTACCCCACTAGCATATTCACCTAGTTTTTGAAGCACAAGGAGGAATTCATAGTCCTGCCATGAGACTTGATTTTCTCAAGTATGATAGATCTGACCCCATTGGGTGGGTCTTTCGGGCTCAATAGTTCTTCGCATACTATAATACCCCATATATGCAGAAGAACCAGCTAGCTTCCTTCCACACGGAAGGTAAGGCTTTAATTTGGTACCAGTGGTTATTGTATTCTCATCCAATTTTCACTTAGCCTAAGTTTGTACAAGTCCTGCAAGTACGACTTGCATCTACACCTTTTGATGATCTAGCGTCTCACTTGACTTAGTTGAGAGAAACATCAACAATGGAGGAGTACCAAGCACATTTTGAAATATAGTCCAACTGCATCCCAAGCCTTCCGGATTAGTACATTTCTTAGAAGACTACTAGATTACATCTGAATCATGGTCACTATGTTCAGACCAACTACACTACCCATGGCTTTTGGCCTAGCCCTATTATATGAGGAAGAAGTGTAATGCCCCAATCTCAAAGATCTAAGGAGCTAACTCATGTCACCTGATAATCAACTTCAACAATGCTAATATATTTTTCAAATCCAAATATATACTTCCAAAGACTCCAAATCAAACACAAATACCTCTAATTTAATTAACCACAACTTTTCATACATATCATATCCTTAATACAGTAACCAAATAAAATAGACCAACTTCTTTACATATCTCAAATAACATAATAAAATGAAATAGAGTTTATTTAAGTCTCCATAAACCATCTAAACATATTGAAGTCCATCTACTAAATAAAATAGATCACCCAAAAGTAATAGTATCCCGAAGTACTCAACTACTATCCTTAGCTAATCTTGTCCACGCACTTTATTACTCATCCTCAGCTGAATTATTAAAGTCATCTGAAATATTGTGAAGATAAAGTGGTGAGTTATCAACAACTCAGTAAACAGTGAACATATACTAGCATGTAAACATAAGTATTTACAGAATTCAGAATGCGAAACAAAACATTTACTTTCAGAATGCAGAATCAAAACATGTTATAAAATATCAGAGCAAATCTTTCAAAAAACATTCTTATTCCAAAAATCCTTTGGCATATCAAAATCTGAAATATCATCTTCATATTATATCAGAGCATTATATCAGGACAGATACCATGTTTAATCGTCGTGGTAGGGTTATAAACTACCATTCTACCTAAGGTGGGGATGTATGCCACTATTATACCCGTCGTTGGGCCGTATACCATGTTTAACCCTTGTGGTAGGGTTAGAAACTACCATTATATCCGTGACAGGATTGTATGCCACTATTATACCCGTGGTGGGGCAGTATACCACTATTATACCCTTGGCAGGGCCAAATATGACTATTATACCTATGCCAGAACTTTAACAAAAACAAAACAGAAACAACATTGAAACCATATTATAATCAAATACATAATCAAAAATTTATGCCAAGGTTTTCAGATGACACATCGTATAAAAATAGAGTACTTAATAGTTTTAGATCATTTCACATATTTAAAATAACAGAATCAAAACATTTTCATTTAGTCAAAGCAAAAACTTTTTAAAATCTCATATTCGCTATTTTCGCAGTAGTAGAAAACAGAATGCTAAAATAAGTTTATGTCTACACCAGTCATGACAGAAAATACTTTCTCTTATACGTATTTCATGCATATGCAGAATACATATCTAAAGTTTTTTTCATGTTTCTTTTCGAAGCAGGCATGCATATTTAAAAAATCAACCTCATTTTATTTCTTTTATGTAACGTTTAGTATAAGAACCCCACTTTCTTGACTTTCGTATATTATCTAAGCCTTGAGTTCGCACTCTAGCCATATTACTATAACCTAAATAAAAATTTAGTCTCTTATAAGTAAACATCAATACCCGCACAAAATTTATCAATAAAATTTTCACAAGCTTACACTAAGCTTTTTTCTTTTTATAAGTACACAAGCTTACACTTAACACAAGCCTCCAACTAGTTAGTTTGTAACCAACCCCAACCCGCCATACCTCTCCATTAACCAACCCCCACTCACTTGCAAACTATTTATTAAACACTCACATCACACCTTCACAGTGTGTCTCACATAAACAACACATACATCATTTCTCCATAACCAACATCAATCTAAAAACAGCAATGTAAAATTCAAGTCAATCTCTCATCAGCTCTAGCAGTGCATATGACCAAACCAAACAACTCAACCCCAATCCATCATATCTAAATCCCAATACAACCAACATATAGTTCAATATGGGCATGTAACTCCATCCCCAAACAGCCATATGTAAACCTAAATGATCACCATAATACAGCTAACGCACTACAAGTATAATCTGTCCACACCTCGGCTCAACCAAGAAAACCCCAATTCTACCATTTCTAGCAAGCCAAAAGAGAAAACATAGCTTCCAAGATATACCATATATATATAATGCATAATCAACAGAAAATTCACATTGCTAGTGCTTGAATACCTTATTAAATTCTTATGTAATTGATACAACTAGGATGATAGCGAGAAGGTGCTGTTAAGGATTGATTTGTTATAGTTCTAACAAAAGTATGTGCTATGCTAGTGAGAAATCCAGGGTTAGTGATGGAATATTGTGTGACAAAAGGAAAATAAATCAAGGAGTGCAATGAACTAC
Organism: Cyclocarya paliurus; assembly: GCA_029856935.1. Classification (NCBI taxonomy): domain Eukaryota; kingdom Viridiplantae; phylum Streptophyta; class Magnoliopsida; order Fagales; family Juglandaceae; genus Cyclocarya; species Cyclocarya paliurus. Next base: position 32,176,692 of record CM056953.1, read on the forward strand.
AATTCGAGATAGCAAAGGGCCTTACCAACGCTTGGGTTCGTATACAATGGAAAGGGAAGAAAATGGAGGCATTGGTAGCAATTGAATACACATGGATAGAGGGGTGTTGCAAGACTATACAATTGATAGGGTAGAAATAATTAAATAAAATAATTAGAAACTAAAATCAAATGCAACCCCTTTCGGATAGAGGGATAGAGAGAGAAACGTGGGCTTACTGGTGTGAGGAGAGTCCACCTGTGACAACGCGACCTACTGCGATGGTACGACACAATTTGGAGGAGTGATCTGTGAAAGGGTTCGTGAGCAAACAATCGCCGTGGGTGTGTGTGCATGAGTAAAAAAGAGAGTGAGTAAGGGAAGGGTGTGCATGAGTGAAAACCTAGAGTGGGTGAGAGAAGGCTTACCGCTGTTCAGCACTTCCGGTAAGGAGACTTGATGGCGACACCTATTTCACAAGCCCACAAGCTGCCACAACCGAAACCACCCACAATCACAATTTCATCGAAGAGGGGGAGAGAAAGAGTGATCTGCACTTTGGGAGATTTGATGTCAGGAAGGATAAAAATTAACGGTAGAGGCGTGGAAAATGGAAACGGTGTGGAGTTGTAAGTTGAAGGACTGAAAGGGAGAGAAGAAATCGGGATGGAGCAATAATAGGGAGAGAAGAATCTGGGTGTGGTAGAGGAGGTAACGGGAAGAAGAAAACTGAAAAGGGGAAAAGGGACTTACCTAAACGACGTCGTTTGGGGTCTCCGTGGTTAGCACCGTCGTGGGCCTGGGACTGTATTGTGGGCATAGGCCTTGGCTCGGGTATTATAAGTAGTGTGGTGCATAAAGGTGTAAAAAAAATCAAAAAATTGATTGAATTGACTGAATAGGTTCAGTCCATTACCGATTCTTAAGAATCAAAATCGATCTAAAATAAAAACTGGTTTGAACTGAATAGATTGATAAATATATATATATATATATATATATATATATAAACTTTTATATCATATATAAAACATTTTTTTATAAATTTTTATATTATATTATATATATTTTATACTAAATTTTTAATGAATATAAGATTAAATTTTAATCTTCTTTTTCATATCTATTAATCTTATAATTTTTAATATAACATTTGATATAATATATAAATTTACTATGATGGCTAATGGTCATGATTGGTTACCAGTTGCTTACTTTTTTTTTTTTATAACCAAATATTCTTTCATTCAAAAAACCTCAATACTATTGTTTTGATCAATCCAAAGAGAATGTCAACAAAAGTGAGAACATGCTCCCACCACATAGAAATATTATCAACATTAGTGCTAATCTATGAGCTACCTCATTTCCCATTCGATGCACATGTTGGACTTCAACCTCTTGAAAATGTTGTAGTAAGCTCTTAGCTTCCATAATAAGATTACCATTTGCTAACAAAGAATCTTATTCATTTTTAAGTTCTTGTACTAGCAGCATACAATCACTCTCTACAACTAGTTTTGAAAATCCCAAGTGGACAACCAGTTGTAAGCCTCATAATAAGGCCAACAATTCAATGGTAGATGGATTCTCCACCTCATTTTCAATCTTGCTTGCAGCCATCACTAATTTACATTTTTCATCGTGAAGTACCACCCCCACACCAGCCTTTCTTACGTCTGAAAATACAACTCCATCCACATTTAATTTCAAAAAACCTCTTAAAGGAGGATTCCAACTGCATACTCTTTTGGCACTCTGAGTTGATGAACTTCTTAAATCAGTAAAATTTTTATGCATAGATAGAGAATGGTTTATAACCTGCTCGGGTTGAAACAAAAGTTGTTCCATCTGCATCTTATTGCGTCTGAACCATAAACCCATGTTATAAGAAAGAACATTGTAAACTCTGACTTTGTTCCTCTATCAAGAATGAAATTAGTCATAGCCAAGAAATCCAAATCAAGAGGTAGCTACTGCATAACAGGTACATAATTCTTCCATAAACCTTTGAATGGTGGACAGGAAACTAAGGCATGATGAACATCCTCAGGGCTGCCTTGCAGAAACAGCATCTATCTTCCACATCTACTTTCTTCTTTTTGAGATTTGTAAGAGTAGGCAATATATCTCTACAAGCTCGCCATGCAAAAGTTTAAATTCTCTTTGGAACCTACATCTTCCACAACATTTTCCATAGCTTCCTCTGATCTGTAGCATTTGAACTCTCACCATCACTGCTGCTACTCGGGTCTTATATCAGTCTATAAGCACTTTTTTAAGACTAAAATTTTATTATTTTCTTGTGTCCATATCCATTTATCCTTATACTGGTTTGATGACAACCTTATTTTCAAAATGTCAGCTGCTACAATTGGATTAAAGAGAGCTCTAATATGATCCATCCTCCATCCTTTTGTTTCTGAATCAATAAGAGTATCCATTGTCTCTTCCATGTCAGTACCTTTCCTCAATATTAATTCATCCACCAAAGGCTTGTGGCCAGAAATCCAAGCATCCTTCCATATATCAATATTTTCTCCTGTCCCTACTCTCCATCTACATCCCTACAACAACCCTTGGCTTCCCATATCCCTCGCCATGCATAAGAAGGGTTTGATCATAGCTTAAAGATAAAAAAAATTCCCTTGTGGAAAGTATCTTGCTTTAAAGATTCGGTGTAAAAGTGAGCCCTCAGTTTGAAAAATTCTCCATCCTTGCTTAGCCAAAAGTGTTATATTTAAAAACTGCAAGTCCTTAAAGCCCATCTCTCCTCTAAACTTAGATTGACACATATGACTCCATCTCATCCAATGCAGTTTTTTCTTATTATTTTTCTGTCCCAACCAAAACCTTGCCATCATCCTCTCCAACTCCTTACAAAAGCTAGCTAGTAGCTTGAAACAACTCATGGCATATGTGGGAATAGATAAGGCAATAGTTTTGATCAATGCCTCTCTTCCCCCCTAAGACAATAACTGTTCTTTCCAGCTCTGTAATTTATTCCAAACTCTACTCTTGATCTCAGCAAAGGCCCTTGATTTTGACTTACCAACCATGTTAGGCAAGCTAAGATACTTTTCATACTGCTAAAAGGAGCTAACACCCCACAAACTCATAAGCTCTCTTTGTTTATCCTCTCTCACATTCCTTGAAAAAACTATAGCAGTTTTTTGTCTATTAATTTTCTGACCAGAGGCAACCTCATACTTTTCTAGAATAGATTGAATATTCCTTATCGTACTAACATCAGCCTTGCAGAAAATGATGATATCAGCTGCGAAAAGAAGGTGATTAATCTCAGGAGCTCCTTTACAAACACGCATCCCCCTAACTATGATGTCCCTCTCAGCAGTTTTTAATATACCAGTTAAGCCCTCTGTGCATAGAAGGAAGAGGTAAGGGGATAGTGGGTCCCCTTGCCTTATCCCTCTACTTGGAAAAATAGGGCCATATGGTAAGCAATTCACCAAAATTGAAAGGGAAACAGTTTTAATGCACTTCATAATCAACTTCACAAAGCTATGAGCAAAACCAAGTTTCAACATAATCATTTCTAAGAAACTTCATTCCATCCTATTGTAGGCCTTGCCCATGTCCAAGTTCAAAGACATATACTCTGTTTTTCCTTTCCTCTTATTCCTCAAATAGTTCACAAGCTCATAAGCTACTAGCACATTATTAGTTAACAACCTTCTAGATACAAAAGCTCCTTGTGACTCAGAAATAACAAAGGGCAACACCCTTTTTAGTCTATTTGCAATAACTTTAGAAACCAACTTGTAGATTACATTACAAAAGCTAATAGGGTGAAAACTAGCAACCATTTCACAACATTTCTTCTTAGGAATCAAGGTAATAAGGGTATGATTAAGTACAGAAGGAAACAAACCTGAATGTAAGGACTGGAGCACGCTGAAGTTACTGAGTTGCCCACGACATGCCAACACTTTTGGTAGAAAATTGGTGACATCCCATCTGGTCCAGGTGCTGTTGTTGGATGCATTTGTTGTAGAGCAACATTAACTTCATCAGCAATATAATTAGTAAGATCCCTATTCATCTCAGCATTAACCTTCTGCTCTATATTCTCCAAAATGCTCAGATTTCACCTCTGTTCAAAGCAGTGATGTAACGTCCCGTACCCGGAAGGGTCAGAGAATTACTACCTGTTACTTAGAATCCTGTCTCTCAAAGCATCTAAAACTCCAAGGATTTCATAAATAGTCCACAATCTCATATTTTCCAAATAACCATAATACAAACTCAATAAGTCAACATTACAAAATAATATAAACCAAAGGGTGTCCACAATCTCCTAATAATTTCAACAAAATAACACAATATATCTTTAAGTTTCCACAGATCCAAATAATGTAAAGTAATTCCTATACTCAAGTTAAATCCTTCTACTAACAAAGGTACCCTTAGGTACTCGACTTTCTATCCATATCTAGTTAAGCTCCATTTTCTATTCCTGACCTTCAGCTGGATCATCAATATCATCTTAAAAGTATATTTGGAGATAAAGGGGGTGAGTTATCAATAATTCAGTAAGCAGAGAACATATACTAGTATGTAAACATGAGCATTTTCATAAAGTTCAGTATGCAGAAATAAAACATTTCATTTTCATATGCACATCTCAAAATGTATTATCAGAAAAATCAGAGCGACTTTTCAACCTTTTCATGTTCATAAACCATTCACATATTCAAAACCCTTTGGCATAGCATAACTGAACATTTTCATCTTATCATATCATGTCATATCATATACCATGTTTAACCCCCGTGGTAGGGTTGTGCTATCCCCGGTGGCTAAACCAGACAGCATCATATTATGAAACTTCCCCTTTTTCAATCTCGGAGCCCGAGTGTGCACATAGGAAAGAACACATCAAAGACCACTTTGTTTCCAAAGTGGGTGCACCAGAAACAGATAAGTTGATACCAACCCAAATAGAGGCCACCGTTTTACACCCGTGGTAAGGTCAGAACAGAACAGAAACAAAATGTCATGCCAAAGGTTTCAGAAATCATATCATATCATATCAGAGTACAGAACATCTTCAGAACAAAATAGAATCAGATCACAAAATATAATTTATGCACAAAATTTCATACTCGCGCTCTTTTGCATAGTTCAGAAACAAAATGCCAAAAAATAAGCTCATGTCTACACCAGTCATGACAAAAATGCTTTCTTTTTCATCAGCGTTCAATGAGTAATGAAGAACAAATAACTAAGGTTATTTTCACATTTCTTTTCAAAAACAAATATATCATGCACATTTTCATAAATCAACCTCAGTTCATTTTCTTTTTATACAAAGTCTAGCATAGGAACCCCGTTTACCTGAAGTTCTTAGCTTTTTCAGAAATCTCCTCAAAAAGCCGAACAACTATTATTCGTCACCTATAAAATAATCACGCAATCCGGGTAAATTTCACTAGAACGCATATTTCAATATTTAAGCCTAAGCTTCTAAAATAATCTATTTTAATTCCTCATAACCTCAAAATCTATCATCTCTTTCTAAAATCATTAATGTCCATCTAATAACTTCGACTAAAACACATAAAAAGAAAGTCTAACTTATTTACTATTGAAATCAAACTATAAATATAATACTAGATCATGTAGCTATGCCAAAATATTTTAAATTAAAAGACAACTATTATTAATGAACTAGATCATATCTAAAGTGTTGAAATAAATTTACACCATTATTATTTGGTCTTAAAAATAAATCTCTACTAAATAACATGTTAAAATTACTTAAAAGTTTTCGGTAAACTTAAATAAAATCGAGTCTCCTACATATATTAAAAGTTTAAACATACTAACACAGTTTGTAACTAGGAGGATAATAATGTAATTAAAACACTTATTTTTATTTTATCCTAAAGGCAGGCATCACAACCTACGTAAATCATCTTATCAAAACTTGTAACAAGAAACAGAGGTTGAAAACCGCACGGAGGCTCACCGAGAGAGGTGCGAAACGTGCGGTGGAGAAAAGCTGGGCTGTGGACGACAGCGGTCACGGCAACGGGACACTGAGGGAAAGGAAGAGATAAATAAGAGAAATGGAGAGAGAGAGAGAGAGAGAGACCTCATGTAAAAAGAGAGAGAGAGAGAGCTCGGCGTGAGAGAGAACGAAGCTCACCGTGAGCCTAAGGTGGTGTGCGGCCTGACCAAAGGGCTGGGCAGAGGTCGACAGCAGCGTCGCTCAGCTGGGCTTCGTCGAATGGCGGCAAGCAGAAAAATAAAAACTGCTCTATTTTCAGCTGTCAAAAACGAAGGAGTTTTCGTGCCTTGCAAATGAGGCTACGGGAGGTGCTGGGCGGAGGTTTCGTGTGGCTGGGCATGGAGGAGATGGGCTGTGCTACAAAAGAGGAACTACTCGGTTTGCTTGCTAGACGGGGTCGGTAGCAATGCAGCCGAGGCTGTGTTGTGGCATGAAACGGTGGTGGAAAACTGCTTGGCAAGCTGTGTGTGAAAGCTGGATGTGGAGGCTGGTTTGTGCGACAGCTGGGCTACAGTTTCGGGTGGCAAGGCAGCAGCGTGAGTTTTAGGGTGAGGATGCATTACATTTATATAAGCTATAAGTGGAAAGCAAAGAAAAACCTAAGGGAAAAGAGAAAAAGGGACGTGCATGAAAATGGCAAAAATGGAGGGAAGCCGTGCGACAATCCGGAAACGCTTCCACGGGTTTGGGCTTTTTAGAAGGGAGCCGGGTTAGGTCCAGGGTTGGGTCTTACAAGTGAAGAGGGTTCTAAAATAGTTTACAACAAGATGATTCATGTGCTCACCCTCATACCATAACCCTCTATCATCTTTTAACTTTTTAATAGAGTTTTTCTTCCTTCTCAAAGAGGCTTTAGAATGAAAATACCTTGTATTCTGATCATCCTCCTTAAGCCAATGCATCTTGGATCTCTGTCTCCACATAACCCCTTCCCTTTCTAACTAGATTTAGACCTCTTCTCTAGCAGCCTTCAGACTCACATGGTCAGATTGTGATGGCTCTGTTTGATGCAGTTGTTCTAGTCTCTTCCTAGCATTATTCAATTGCTATCTAACATGTCCGAAACTTGACTTATTCCAGACAACCAATTTCTCACTGCAGCCTTTAATCAACCCCATAACATCCACCGTACTATCTCCAACACCTCTTCTATCCCACACATCCTTAATGATTTGGCCACACTTTTCATCTCTCACCCACATAGCCTCAAACCTAAAATGTTTTTTCCTCCTCACCATAACATCTTGTACCTCAATTTCAAACCATATTGGAAGATGGCCTGAATATGCTGCAACCCTATGTGTCACCACAACTTGTGGAAATAAAAGATTCAGTTGGTAATTTCCTAAGAACCTGTCCAACCTTTCACTAATTTCCTCGCCATCACCTCGCCCATTACTCCAAGTAAACTTAGGGTCTCTATAGCCCATATCTCGTAGGAAGCAGTCTTGTAGCACTGCTCTAAAATCCCCCATTTGTGTTTCAGGTCTTAGTCTTCCACCTCGCTTTTCTAATAGGTCCAGTATCTCATTAAAATCCCCACATAACAACCAATGGTAGCCTTCCCCCCGATTCAAAGACCTAATCAAATTCCATGTCTGAGCTCTACTAGTTGTATCAGGGTTCCCATAAATTCCTGTAAAAAACCATTCATTTGAAAAACCCTCTCTAATTACTGCATCAATATGAAATCTAGAGAAAGATTCAACAGAGAGGTTTATATCCCTTTTCCAAAGAAAAGCTAAACCTCCATTATGCCCAACACAATCAACCGAAAGACAATTAACAAAACTAATACTAAACTTACATTTCTCCATAGCTCGTGTCTTCAAATTCGTCTCCTATAGGAACACTAGGTTGGGATCTTCCTTCTTGATCAACTCTCGAAGGGATCGAATTCCCTGTGGGTTTCCAAGCCCACGGAAATTCTAAGAAAGGATTTTCATGGCTATCGGCAGGGCTGGAAAATAGCCTCTGCCGATAAATTGACTTGCACTCAACAAGACCCTACTCATAGCTACCCTCAACTAAACTTTTCTTTTGTTTCTTCCCAGGTAGTATCTCTCCTTCAACCTCCTAATTCAACAATTTTCTCTTCTCTGTACCAACACTCTTCTTTCTATTAGACGGAATAGCATGGCCCTTCGTCAATTTCCTTTTCCATTTACGTGGGCCAACAATAGGCCAAGCTTCTATCTACTGCCCATCCACCAAGCCCACATTCATCTGGCCCATACCCTCTTTCCTACTATGTTGACCCACCAAGCCCATATTCATTCGGCCCATTTTACCTTTTCACAGCTGCCCATCTCCTCATCTCCAACATTGTCGAGAGATTCCTCTTCTAATCATAAACCCTGTGATTCCCGCAACGAATCTTCCATACCTGCATTACGTACATGCTCACATCCGTTCCCTGGAGCCCCTCCACTAGGCATGTCTGGTGTAATGGTTTTTGCTTTGTGTGACTCAGCCTGAATATTCTCCTGATGTTCTACTGCAATCGCATACCACCAGTTGGTTGTTGTACATCCCTCGCCAGTGACTGTTTTCGGAGAGTCTTCTCTGTAGAACTACTTCTGCTTTCCCCAAATTTCCATCCCTGGCCCTCACCACGCAGCCACTGACCATATGGAAAATTTGCATCCATCTCAGTAGGTTTCAAAGAAAGTTCACATTCCCAAAGACCATGCCCCAGTGTGCCACATCCATAGAAAATCCGGTAGCCTCTCATATGAGAACTGAACCCAGTATGGTACATTGGATCCAATACACAACTTCTTCCCCCTCAGTAAAGGTTTGGTAATATCCATGCAAACATGAACTCTCATGAATTCCTCTCATGCCATCTTCCCTTGAAGAAGATCAACTTCCTCAACTCGTCCAATAGCACTGCCAACTAGTTTACCAATATACTCAGTTCGAGCCATTAATGGTAAATCGTGAATCCTTACCCAGAATGAGGCCTCTGTCAATTGTAACTAATGAACTTGCTGAGAACTATCAAAAATTTTAACCAACACCAATTGTTTATCGAATGACCACGGACCTTAACGAATGAGCTTCTCTTTATCTCAAGCTTTTTCAAATTCAGTAATATTAAATTTCGAATCCAAGTCTTGAAGCTTCACAGATTTCACCGGTCGCCAAATTTTCTTCAAAGTTTGTTTAAAAGCCTCCCTGTTAATAATGCTTGTTAGTCAGCAGTTGAACTATCAAACATTTTTTTCTCCAACAACGCTATCCTGTAGTACCTCAGCCTTAACATGAATAGCTTCTTGCTCTGTCTCTGTCAGCGACAGATTTCCATACATTCGCTCCAAACCATCCTCCATAGCAACGAAAATAGCAAAACAAAGTTTGCTAAACACCTATACGAAAATAGGAGAGAAAAGCCTACTCGCAAGCAGAGAGATCTAGTTAGCATTGGCCTACTTACTGGGCCCAATTCTTTGAGATTTTACTAAGCTCATTATGAGATTTACTTGGCACGGTAAAGCAATGCAGAGCGCTAAGGGTTTGGCCCTTAGTGAGGAATCTCACTACCGAGGATGTAGAAAATTTTTATCTACAGTGAAAGAGGCCTCACAAGGGGTTGGTTTTACAATTGATGAAAGCTTCCACTAGCAATTCATCCACAGTTGTTCCTGAGGAATTAATTACAACCACTAATAAAAAAAGTTCCTCCCAGGAATTACGTATCTTATTGATTGCTAACGTCACTTCGAGAAGTAAAAATGCAACTATTAAACAAGAAAAATTAAAAATCAATTAAAAATTCAATCGATCACTAACTATATATCATTTTCCATATTATATATGCATGTCATGAGTCCGGCGAGTAGTACTCTCCATCTAAAAAAGAAAAAGCAACATATAGCACATTATACGTTTATATTAATTAAGCATTAATGATTTTTTTAAACCTAATGATTTTTCTTTTCACTAATCAAATAACATGTATCATATTTATTTATCACCATCAATATTGAGCAGTCCACCTCAGACGATATTCCTCCAAAAGATTCAGCTGTTATGTAGACTGCAAATGTGTGCTGCCTGTGTGAAATTGTAGTGCTCTGTAAATGTGTGCTGGCTGTGTATAATTGTAGTGCTCTGCAAATGTGTGCTGCCTGTGTAAATGTAGTGCTCTGGCAAGATTCCTTCTCATAACAAACTCTGCAATCCTCTATACAGCAGCGCATATCAGCTGCACGACAAATTGTCCAAATGATTTTCTGTTGAGTCCGATTGTATATAAACATATACTTGTATTACTTTGCTTCAATTAATGAGAACAAAATTCATTTCTTCTTCATTTCTTCTTGAACCTTAACATGGTACCAGAGCTAGAATACGACTAAAAGTCCTCCATGGCTGGTGACCAAATTTCCTTCGGGAAAAATCATTCGTCCACCACTTTCCAACTTCCCAGTAATTTTTCCCACATAGTTTTAGTCAAACTTGGTTCCGACAACTTCCTTCTCTAGCGAGCACAAATTATTCCATATCTCCATGGCCAGGAACTCTACCACCTCATTGATGGTTCTTCTCCCCCTCCTCCCCCGATTCTTCCTGCCTCGTCTCCCTCTCCATCACTCTCTTCCCCACCTCAAACCAATCCAGCATACCTTCAATGGCGTCGCACAAACCAGTTACTCCTTAATGCTTTTCTCTCATCTCTTACCGAACCTATTCTTGCCCAAGTTATTGCATCTCGTACATCTCGTGAGCTTTGGGTAACGCTTGATACTATGACTGTTGCAGGTGAACCATTGAGGGATTCTGAAATTGTTTCCTATCTCCTTAATGGACTCACCTCTGAGTTTGAGGGCTTTGTCACTTCTGTCACCACACATCCCACGCCCATAACCTCTGCTGAACTCTTCAACCTACTCCTTACCTTCGAAAGCCACCTCTCCCTCACATCTATTCAGCCTGGTCTTCTTCCCAACCCATCTGCAAATATCACCACTACTTTTTCTCCTCATGGTCAAGGTGGCTATCGTGGTAACCGTAGTGGCTATCGAGGTGCTCATGGTTGAGGTGGTCGCTCCTTCCCTTCACCTCAGTCATCTTCTACTTTTACTAACAAACCAACTTGTCAAGTTTGCAAAAGAATTGGCCACGTTGCTGTGCAATATTATCACAGATTTGATCAAGCTTATCAATATGATCCTCCCCAAGCTCTGTCCACTCACTATACAAGTGCTCAATCTCTCTCGGACAAGCAATGGTACCCTGAATCGGTTGCTACAAATCATCTTACTTCTGATCTGCATAATCTCAATCTCTCAGTCGAGCCATACTCAGGATCTGAGCAAATTAAAGTTGGTAATGGCACTGGTCTTCCCGTGACTCACTTTGGTGACTCTCATTTCTCAACCTCCAACTCTAATTTTCTTCTGCGTAATTTACTTTATGTTCCTCAGATTACAAAAAATCTCATTTCAGTCAATCAATTTTGTTGTGATAATTTCGTATTTTTTGAATTTCATGACTCTCATTTCACTGTGAAGGACAAGCGGACGAGAACCCCTCTACTCAATGGACCAACACATAACGGCCTCTATGTTTTTCCTTCTCCAAACATTCCCAAGTCAGATCAGGTTGCTCTAGTTGGAGAAAAGACCACCATCGATCACTGGCATCATCGTCTTGGACATCCATCTCTACGACTTGTTTCTCACATTTTACACAACAAATGCTTGCCGTTTATTCCTTCTCATCCTCACTTTTTTTGTACTAGTTGTCCTCTTGCCAAATGTCGGCAATTATCTTTTAAGAATTCTGTCAATAGGTCTCTTAGACCTTTACATTTGGTTTATGTAGATGTTTGGGGTCCATCCCCTCATTTATCAAGAGAAGGCTTTCGCTATTATATTTCTTTTGTTGATGACTATAGCCGTTATACGTGGTTCTATCCACTCGCCTCAAAAGGAGATGCTATGTCCACTTTTCTTCTATTCCAAACTCATGTTGAAAGGCTTTTAAGTGCTAAAATAAAAATCATTCAAAGTGATTGGGGTGGCAAATTTCGCCCCCTTACTCGAGTCCTCCAAACTCAAGGAATTATGCATCGTCTTTCTTGTCCTCATATCCCACCAACAAAATGGTGTGGTAGAGAGAAAACACCATCACATAGTTGAAACTGGACTTGCACTTTTAGCAACGGCCTCCCTACCTTACAAATTTTGGATGGATGCCTTTCAAACCGCTGCCTATCTCATTAATTTTCTTCCCTCTCCCTCACTCAAGAATAAATCACCTCATCTCCTTCTTGTTAATCAAGAACCTGATTATTCTTTTCTTAAAATTTTCGGTTCCGAATGTTGGCCAAATCTTCGTACATACAACAATCATAAAATGAATTTATGTTCTCTTTCTTGCATTTTTCTTGGATATAGCCCCATGCACAAAGGGTACAAATGTTTTCATTTATCCACCAATCGCATGTATATATCTCGGGATGTACTCTTCAACGAAAACTCCTTCCCGTATTCTACACTCTCCTCTTCGGCTTCAACTTCTCCTCAACAAATAAATTCTCAACCAACACATACCATTCTACCCGTTTACCCTCCATCAATTCTCGGCCCCATTCCTTCTTCCTTAAATCAAAACCCACAACCTCCCTCCGGCTCATCATCTCCACTAAGCCCATCCCCCATTTCCTCATCCCCTTCCACCGACACTTCCCCTTCACTATCTTCGACAAATCCATCCTCACTTCCAGACTCTTCTTCTGCTGCTCCTCCTTCACCCCCTCGATCCCCAATCATCACCCGATCTAAAACAAATTCCTCCCGTCCCAAAAACTTCACTGATGGCTCCATTTCTTACCCTCAACCAAAACAATGCCTCAGTACCTCATTTGACATTCCAGACGAACCAAGCTCATACACAGTTGCCTCTCATTTTCAAGAATGGCGTGATGCCATGACTTCCGAGTTTCAGGCTCTCATTCAGAGCCAAACTTGGACTCTAGTTCCCCCTCCCCCTTTCTCTAACATCGTTGGATGCAGGTGGGTGTTTTGCACCAAGCATAAGGCAGACGGTACTATTGAACCGCGCAAAGCCCACCTCGTTGTCAAAGGATTTCATCAACAGGAAGGTATCGGTTACTCTGAAACTTTTAGTCCTGTTGTAAAACCCACAACAATTTGGCTTGTGTTGTCATTAGCCGTATCTCATAGTTGGCCACTTCAGCAATTAGATATTCAAAACGCCTTTCTCCATGGCAATCTTTCTGAAACTGTTTACATGAGTCAACCCGTCGGTTACACTCACCCTGATCATCCTGACTATGTTTGTTGTTTAAAGAAAGCTATTTATGGTTTAAAACAAGCTCCAAGAGCTTGGTTTGCCCAACTCAGTTCCTGTCTATGTGAATACGGCTTTACTGCATCAAAATCAGACCCATCCTTATTTGTCTATTCTTCCCAATCCATTACAATTTTTGTTTTAGTGTATGTTGATGACATAGTAATTACCAGCTCCCATACATCACAGATTGATCACCTTATTGCCTTTCTTGGATCTATTTTTCCTATCAAAGACTTAGGTAAATTATCTTTTTTTCTTGGGTTAGAAATTACATACCTATTTGATGGTATTCAAATTTCCCAAAGAAAATACATACAGGATCTTCTATCCTGAACCAACATGCTGTCAGCCAAAGGAGTTACCTCTCCAATGGCTGCTTCTACTCGACTTTCCATCACTGATACACCATCTTTTTTTGACCCCACACTCTACAGAAGTATAGTTGGAGGTCTCCAATACCTTTCCCTAACTCGTCCCAACATTGTCTTTGCCGTCAATAAAATTTGTCAATTTATGAACAACCCAAAACACACCCATTGGCAAGCTGTCAAACGACTGCTGAGGTACCTCAAACACACAATCAATTTTGGCCTTTTTATTCACAAATCTTCCAATCTTCAACTTCAAGCCTTTTCCAATGTGGATTGAGCAGGTTGTCCCGATGACCGCCACTCTACTGGTGGTTTTTGCATCTTCCTTGATCAAAATCTTGTCTCTTGGAGCTCTTGCAAGCAACGCCCTGTTGCTCGCTCAAGTACCAAGGCTGAGTACAAGTCTATTGCCAACACAACTACTGAACTTCTTTGGATACTTCTTAAAGAACTCCATGTTTTTCTTCCTAAACCTCCACTGCTTTGGTGTGATAACCTTGGTGCAACCTATCTTTCTGTCAATCTCATACTTCATTCTCGTACAAAACACATGGAAATTGACTTTCATTTTGTTCGAGATCGAGTAGCTGCAAAAACACTACAAGTTGCTTTTCTTCCATCTAATGATCAATTGGCTAATATTTTTACAAAACCCATAGTCTCCTCTCATTTTCATTTGCTACGAACGAGCCTCACAGTTGTTGATACACCGCTTGGCTCACGGGGGCGTATTGAGCAGTCAACCTCAGACAATATTCCTCCAGAAGATTCAGCTGTTACGTAGACTGCAAATGTGTGCTGCCTGTGTGAAATTGTAATGCTCTGTAAATGTGTGCTGGCTGTGTATAATTGTAGTGCTCTGCAAATGTGTGCTGCCTGTGTAAATGTAGTGCTCTGGCAAGATTCCTTCTCATAACAAACTCTGCAATCCTCTGTACAGCAGCGCATATCAGCTGCACGACAAATTGTCCAAACGATTTTCTATTGAGTCTGATTGTATATAAACATATACTTGTATTACTTTGCTTCAATTAATGAGAACAGAATTCATTTCTTCTTGAACCTTAACAATCAATGAATGTGCATGTCATCAAATAACTAAGTAGTAAAAACTAATAAATAATTTTCAATAATTTAATATCACATAAGTAGATATATAATATGGAAAAAAACTAGCTGCACGAGATAAACTAACAAGCAACACCTCATCACGGAGGGCTCACTGGATATTAAAGTTTTTGCTAAATGAATGACAGAAAAAATCTTAAATACAATCAAAGAGCCGTACGTAACATAATGCAACATTAATATTATATATATATTCCATGATCAAGACAGACCAAGATGAAAATGTAACAATATCTAACGAAGTACGTACGTTGATTTAGAATTAACCATGAGATCATGACGTACGATTGAAATGTCTAACATGAATATCCATGCCTTTCAGAGCCTGAGGAATAATGTACCTGGATTTTCTTCACCCGAGTTGTCAGAGGGTAAATGTATCCAAGAGCTTAGCTATGTCGGCCATTCGGCCTCATTATTCGTAAACATGCAATAATAATCAAGAATGAAATCACACTTGACACATACGAAGATCAATGAACGAGAAAATTCACCACAAGCGTGACATTTAGGATGATCCGTGGTCCTCTCAACCAAAGTGAGAGGATGCTCGTGGACGTCGTATGTGTAAGTGCGCCCAAACTTGATACGTGGGTACTTCCCCAGAAAACAATCTGGGTGAGCAGGAAAAAGGAGATCTGCACAATTGTAGAACCAATGCTTCCGGTCTCGCTCTTTCTCGCAAATATCACAGTAACACTCACAATAATCATCCTCAGTGGTGTAAGACAGTTTCAAGAGTTGCTCATAGGGCCCATATTTTATGGTACGCGGTAGTGTAGCGCATTCCATGTCCGTAGAAAATTCACAATCAGCACAACGTATGATCAGACGTCTAAATTTGCCACAGGAGGTACATTTGCCGGAATCTGCATTGCCTGAGCTCAAAAGAAAAAGTGGGTGGTCATGACCCTCAAGGGTAAATTTGGTTGGAATCAAACTACAAGGGACATCGAGCTGAAAGCGGCAGTCATCACAACTGTATACGAGCCCATTACACAAACTTTCACAAGCATGACAACGAAAGATTTCAGGGCCATATTCATTCCAATACTTGTTTGGGGGGCCAAGGGTGAGCGGATGGTTATGGAGTGGGTGTAATTTTTTTCTGGGTAAAATAGCACAAGATTTGTGAAGAAAGAACTTGCATTGTAAACAACAATAATGCGGAGAGGAGAGATACTGCGAACACCCGTTGCATTTTTCATTGTTCTCTAGCTCAACTGCAAGCTTTAAGTGATGTTCATGCCATATATGTTTGATCTCTGTGACGTTTTCAGCTTTTCCGTTTCCCGGGTTGATCTCGCAGTCGACAATATCAGCTAATGTGTCAGTCCATTCATCAGGCCCAGGAAGGTGGGTCTCAATAGGCTGATCATATTTCAATTCCGGGTCAAATGTTTCATCCCTGATGTCGATTTTTGCAGCACAACGAGGATGTGCAGCAAAATCACAAGTCGAGCAGTAATAACCTTTGTATTTTGTGTCCACCTTTCTAACACAGAGTTGGCAAATTTCCCGGCTTTCGGATTGGTTGAGCTGAGGAGAGTATTTGAGGTTCAGACTCAGAGGGTTGTCGTGACGTGTTACTTTGAGAGTCAATGGAAAGAGAGCACATTGTGTGTGAACCATGAATGAGCAGGTGATACAAAAGTAGGACATGCATGGCTCTCTTTTTTCCCCACAAGTTTCGCAAGTGAACGACAATTATCTTCGAAGGAGGCTCAAAGGATGGTCATGGCTTTCAGTTTTTATGGTGAGCGGTAGCAAAGCGCATTGTTTATCAAGGTAAAAATTGCAGCGGGAACACTTATATAGGTACTCCTTCCTTTCTTCACTGCAGCCATGGCATTTTTTCCAAATTCCTTTGTTGATCTCAAGGGTATGTTCCGGGTACAACGGATGTTGCATCTCTAGGGGTGGTTTGCCACATGATTTATGAAGGACGTAGTTGATGCACTGCTTGCAACTGTAATTTGGACCCGTTACTCGCTGCTCGCACACTTGACAATAATGTATTTTACCATCCTTTTCTATCTCTTCATTTAAGATCAACGAATCATGTGGACATGAATCGAACCATCGACGTACGGTAACTACCATGGTACGTTTATCTCAAAGAACGCAGCGTCCAACCTGCATTAATTAAATCCCCTACATCAAAAGAAGACAATCATTTTAAACTAAAAGTCTTGCACATGCTTAATTAATTTGCGTACAAATTAAAGTTTAATAGCTAAACAGAACCCGGCCAACATCTTATAACAGAATATGACTTCCAACATGTATGTTTCAGCATATATATATATATATATATATATATATATACATGAAAAGGCAGCCATCCCAATATTAATTCAGAGAATATAAGAAAGAGACAAAAGAAATTAAGGGGAAAGAAATCATACACAAATCATTTTATATAAGCAACATAAATCAGATTTTGGCTTCAGAATTTAAATGAAAGCTTCCAATTTCGTTTCTGATAAAGGGAGGGAAGATTGGCACAAATTACAACTCACATATTATTGCTGCTACATATATGGAAGGAAAGACTAATATATATATGCGATCGAGATCCCTGCCCAAGACATCTTTTCATCATGACGAAAGAAAAATAAAAAGTGGTTCCCGTACGTACGTGGTGCTAATTGTCGAGATGGATTCCTCTAGAGGAATTGCGTGTAACTTTTTCCAATGATCATATTCTTTGGGACATATTTTGTGGTTGTCGTACGTGGTGCATGCATTGTTGAGCTGATTCCTTGCGTGTACCTTTTCTCCATTAGTAGAATTGGAGGTGACGCGCTGTCATCCAATTCATTAGGAACCAATTAAAGAATTGATTTCCCTTTCAAGTAAGGAACCTATTAAAGTAAATACTTGTCTTGGACGAGTTTAAGAATAATTAAGAGATGAATCTTACTTTTATGCCATTTATTCGTTTGTTCTTAGGTCACCATCTCTATGGTGAATGGCCATGGCCTACCAAGCCCATAGCAGTGTTTTGGACTCAGAAGACATGGAAGCTTCGGAATGTAGAGCCTAATAATGAGATCATATTGATCAATGCTTTTATGCCAGCAGCTGCGCTTGAGTTAATGCCACAATCGCAGGATCAACAATGACCTCCTTCGTATATATCATGATAAACTAACCAGAAAAGACCAAAGTAACAACCATAAAGTTCCAGCAACATATTTAGCATTAAAATTTGTATCCATAAGTGATTTTACTAGCAGGTAAAGAGATTGAGAGTCCAATAGTTAATGGATCTTCGCAGGATGATTGAAACTCACTCTCATTCCTTGCTACCCCTGGCAACGAGACACGAAAATAGTAAGAATCTTTGGATTCACCAATGTCCATTAGTCCTATTGCTGGTCCAATCTTTCACATAGCTACTATCCCAATCAATTCAACCCTAACTCTTGTGGCAGCAACAACATTATTCCACCCTTCCTGAGTGGAAAGTGAAGGCAGAAATATTAGAGCTGACCCAACTTTTTCCACGGTCTCACCAGACCTTTTGGTTGAAGATCATGTAGTATAGCTATGAGGAGTAGGTGGACCAATTAATGTATGGAACACTGCTGAGAGGTGCCACATCAAGAATGGCTTGCTGGGAATTTAAGTGCTCTGACTCATTATTTTCTTTTCTTGATCCCCATGCCTGAAAGAAGATATTTAGTCCATCAGGAACAGTAAATAAGGTGTAACATGTTCCCATTGAAAAATGTAGGATAATTTCGACCAAACCTTTTGACTCTCCAGCATTAATTTCGAAAGAGAAAAACGAGCTACAAAATTCAAAATTGACAACCCCCCAAAAAAAAACAAAAAACAAAAAAAAGACAAGATATAGAGCCACCCAAATATCAAAATGTGCACGACCCATGTGATTAAATTAACGTTGGCACAAGCACCAAAGAGTAGAACTAGTTCCTATAGCAAATATACAATCAGATTCCCAACTTAACATGAATATTAAAAGTCTTAGGTCTGGTTTCACAACTTCTGAGAAAATTTTAATAATTTTTTAGAAATTGTTTAGGTATGTTAGAACTGTTCAGGATTGGGAGATGGGGGTTATCTCAGACTTTTTTAAGCATGTCGTATGCCCTGAATATGGAGAGCTGGGGGTGGAATAGATTGCTTTAAATTCATCCTAGAAATAATCAAGGGATGAATCCTATTTTTTATATGCCATTTACATAGAAAAAAAAAAACAAATTGGGTTGCTGGGAATTTTCATGATGTGGTGATTATAAATTTATAATCATATCACAAGGTTGGGGGAGGCACAATCTTATTTTTTGTTGGACCGTTTCTTGGCAGATATGAAAACATTATGATTTCATGGAGTTCGGCAGTTTTCAAGGGAATGAAATCTACATTGACAAACATAATTCTTGATCATTTCCAATAATCCTTATCATATTAGACATCATAAGCACGATGCCGAGTTTGAAATTCAAATCATTTATTATTATTATTATTATTATTATTATTATTACATTTACACCAACTATTTAAAAATAAGTAATGTTATATATAATCATGGAATGTATAAATACCGCGCAATCGTTTTGAAAAAAAAAATGAAATCTACTATTAAAAATTAATTTTTTTCATATAAGACCTATATTTACTCTCTTTTTTTAAAAAGATTATATGGCATGTGCGTACTATACGACTACCAATATCATTTCTCATTAAAAATTGATACGATAAAATCGTGTGCATCTAATTAAACACTAGGATATTTTGTTCTTTCCAAGCCATCTCCTCCGCCTAGCCACCTTCATAATCTCCACTTTCCGTCACTCTCTCTTGGGTTCTCCGTCATGGCTGACAACCTCATCCTATTTTAATAAAGGAAAAATTTAGTGCTGAATGAGATTTTAAAATAAATACCACACATACAACACATGAAACGCCTAAAATCCTCAATATTGTTCCTTCCTGGATAAAACAAAGAATGATCAAGAATGGAAAAAATGTGATGCATGTATTAGTCCAATCTTCTCTTCATTTTACAGTTTGAAGTTACCTTTAGTGCAACCATTTTTTTTACAAATTTTGTGTTGAATTGCTGCTCAGAAAATAAAAAAGCAATCACTTCACCACATGGCGGAACACCCATTGATCCAAGGTAGGCACATTCCCATTTGCTAGTTGTGATTGTCTGCGTAATGGCTTCTCCTTCTATTGTGATGAACTTGAGTTCATCCTTGATCTCCGACGTGATTTGCTATCCAACAGCTTCATCCGCACTAGTCACGAGCATGAGCTTGTTTATTCTTTTCCGGCATGCAGCAAGTGTAGTTATTGTGAATGCGGGTGGTTGTGAAGTTGAATATGTTAATAATGGAAGAAATGATCTCAATTCACGCAGAAAATTTCTGAAAGCACACCATACCATAGCTTTAGGAAGTGAACATATTTCTCACATACAAAGACAAATCAATTCTTACTAATGTCCAAAATAGACTAGATCTGAGCATATCCTGAGAGTGACACATGATTCTACAATATCATGGAAGACACTCAACTCAACAAAAACTAGGAAATCTGTATTTTTTTTTTTTTTTTGAAAGAGGACAGTGTCCAAATTTTATTGATAGCTCTCACTTGTAGCGAAAGGAAATCGTGATTACAACCAGACACCTGGAGGATACATTATTATCAAAAAACCAAACCCAGACATCAAAATTACTAAGACATCCAATTACAAAACAAAGGTTCAATGAAAAACAGAATAGATCAAAACTAGACTTTGTAGTATGAAACCTAGACAAAACAATTAAAACTTGCAAACAAAGATACATACAAGTAAGGATTAGAGGAGCAAATAAACCAGAAAAAATACGTACCAGGAAACTCATTACGAGATCTGCAAATAAAGAAGACCAATTCTATCCAGGCAAAAAATACCTCTGAGAGTACTCGGTAGCAAATTATCACCAAACCAGTCCTGAGCCACCAGCTCCCCACTTGGCAAGAATGTCAGCCAAAGCATTACATTCCCAAAAAACATGTCTTATTCTATACTCCATGCAATTCAAATAAACATGTAATTCATCCCAAAAATCCTCTAAATACAAGATGTTACATTTACCCTTGATGAGCCAGTTAACCAGGATTTTAGAATCATTCTCAATTTCAACTCGAGAAAAATCCAAATGGTAGTATCTATGAACACATTCTAACAAACTTCTCATTTTAGAAAAATTATTAGAACCCTGGCCCAAACTCATAGAATAAGCCGCAAGTAACGTGCCACAATCATTATGAATGACACCTTCAGCTCCTGATGGCCCCGAATTACTAAAACTACTACCATCCGTATTAAGTTTCACCCAATCCTGAGGAGGCCAAATCCACTTCATCACACGAACCTTCTTTAGTCTAGGTTCTAGGATCAGGATTTCAAATCTTTGTAAAATAGCAACATCCTTAAAAGAAATGGTAGAAACTTTCATAATCAAATCCATAATACGATGAAACCATAATTTAATAACATGCCAAATCGACTCCACCGTGGCCACCTTATCTTTATGCCGAGTCTTACAACGCCTATCCTAAAGCTTATAAGAGACAATAGACGGGAGAAGACAAAAAATGATTCACACTTGGGAAGACTTACTCGCCCGATAAAACCAAAAATTAGTTTGTTCCTACCAAGTGTGAAAAACAACAATATGGGTACGCAACCAACCTCCAAATACGTCTAGAAAATTTCCAGCACATGATTCAAGTCCTTCGTATCTCCCCTATAGTACAACAATTACATAGAGACCATAGGGAAGCCAGTCCTTTTAATCCTCTTATCGACGCTCAAAAAGTTATTAACAGCCTTCCACATCATAATGAAAATTTTCTTAAGAAGGTTAATATGCCAAATCCACTGAGCCCAAGGTAATGAAGAAACCTTAAATTTTAATACAATCCTAAGCACTTTTGGTAATAAAATCCCCATCATTTTCTTTCACTCAAATTAAAACATCTTCCCCCTTCCTCCTAGCCAAAAACTGATACAGATCAGAGGTTTTCTGGTAACCCACAAGCATTTCCAATAATAGAATCTCCCACCTATTTTCAATACGATAATATTTTATTTATAGCAAAGGATTCTCTAGCACTGGAAAAAGGCCACTGAGAGGGCCTCCCTCCTCCCATTTATTATACCAAAAAGAAATATTGCTCTTTTTCACAATCCATTTAGAACCATTTAAAACATTCCGGATACTATGAACAATAGACTTCCAAAAATGGATCCCCTTATTAGGCACCAAAAGGGATAAGTGATTACCCTTAATGTACTTGCCTTTAAAGAAATCCACCCATAAAGACTGACTTTGCATGAGACGCCAAGCAAATTTCACATGTAAAGCTCTTTAAATTTCTCCAAAATCCCGAATACCCAAACCACCTTCGTCAATTGGCCTACAAACATGCTTCCAAGAGACCTACTTCCTCTTACCTTTACCATCAGATTCACCCCAAAAGAAAGAGCTTAGAATCTTATTCAACACCATAAGCACAACTTTAGGAATATCTAACATAGCAAAAAGATGAACAGCCATACTAGATAAAACATGACGCAAAAGAATAATACGTCCACCTATCGAGAGCATTTGCATCTTCCAGTCCGTCATTTTATTATTAACTCTCCCAAGCAATTCACCAAAATAGCTAGCCTTAAGTCTATCCACCACAATAGGCACACCCAAATATTTAAAAGGAAGACCCTTCAAAAAAACCAGTAATACGAAGAAGAGAATGCTTTCTAGAGATAGGAATTTTATTAGAAAAATATATGGCACTTTTATCCTTGTTAAGAACTTGTCCTGTCCAATCTTCATAAAGCTTCAAAACCTTCATCAAAGTTCTCAAATACCTCTTACCACCATTAGCAAAAATAACAATATCATTGGCATAAATAAGGTGGAAAATGAAAGCAGTATCTCTAGCTTGAGTGAACTGACCAATTTTACCATTCTCAAAGTACTGTTTGAGAAGGCGAGAGAGCAATTTTTGCATAATGATAAACAAATAAGGAGAAAAGGGTCCCCTTGTCTCCAAACCACGCTCACCCTTAAAGAACTCCAAAGAAGTACCATTCATCATGATAGAATACCAGGATGAGGAAATACACAATTTAATAAGATCACAAACATGAGAAGAAAAACCAAAATTAGCCAAGACATGTAATAAAAAATCCCAATCAACTCTATCATAAGCAATGTTTTGAATACCGTACCGGTCAAGGCATTGGAACGAAATATTTCGGTACCAGTACCATTTCGTGTATCGTTTCGGGATAGTCGATATATGAATAAATTATATATATAAATGTATATATAAAAATTATATTTCAAAATAATAGTCTATATATGAATAAATTATATATAAATACATAGATATATAAATTATAAATAGTCTAGTCTAAAATGGGGATAAAAAAATAAGCTTGTAGTTTGAAAAAATGAAAAAAAAAAATTAAGGGCCGAAATATCGGCCGGTATAGCCGGTACGAAACACGTAGTGTACTTGTACCCAACCGGTGGCCGGTACGGAAAATACCGACCGTACCGGCCGGTACGGTACGAAATTAAAAACTGTGATCATAAGTTTTATACATATCAAGTTTTACCAAAACATTTCCCCCAGTAATTAGAGCTTTTGTTAATAGAATGGACCATCTCCTATGTAAGACTAATATTCTCATATATATTACAACCCGAAATAAAAGCCCCTTGCTCTTGATAAATCGTCTTAGAAAACAAGTTCGTCTTTCAGCCTACAATAATTTTAGCACAAATCTTACAAATAACCGAACAGAGGCTAATAGGCCTAAATTTATCAAATCCAGAAAGCTTATCTATTTTAGGAATTAAAACAATAGAAGAAGAAGTGTAAAATCTAGGAAGCAAGTGATTGTTAAAAAAATCAGTAATAACTTCCAAAATATTCGCTTTAATAATGTCTCAACAGACTCTAAAAAAACTAGAACCAAAACCATCCGGTCCAATATTACTATCAATAAGAATTCTAAAAAGAGCGTCCTTAACTTCTACCACAGAAGGGGATCTACAAATTAATAGCCCCATTAATCTCCTTTTCGGAAGTAACTAGACGACTAGGCACTTCACGATCACAACTAGTATGATCCAAGAAATTTATAAAATAATCAACGGCAGCCTTACAAATGTCAAATTTCCTTACTAAAAACATGAGTTGGGTGACAAGGAGCAGCCTAGCACAGATCATCTAGAGGCTCTATCTTCCGCTGCCCTGCCAACCCCACAAGCTGTATAGGACCATCGTTTGCAGAGGGGCTAAGACCGAAATTATTATTATCCATTGGACTGGGTATACAACCCTATACAAACCCAGTGAAATCGAGCAATTTTGTATGATTATTCGTTGATTTTTCTTCCCGTGGGTATCTTATTGATTGCTAATATCACTTGGAATAAAATCCACTAGCCATACAATTTATTTTATCACTAGCAAAACAGTCGAATCATTTTTTCCTTTTAATTTCTTATCATGAGCATTTTTTAGATCCTCCAATAATAAAATTACGGCCATTATCTCCATCTAAAAAAGCAACAAAATAGCGTACATTGTTTATGTTAATTAAGCAATGATTTTGTTTTCACTAAACAACTTAATTACATGTATCATTATTTAAAAAAGAATGTATCATATTTATTAATTTTGGGTGATATAGCCAACAAAGAAACGAGTGTACGTGAATGCTTTGGACTTATTAATATTCACTTGATAAAATCAGAGTCAATATAAAATAGATCGAAGTGATTATTTTTTTTCGATATCGACTTATTGTTCCATCAAATATTACGTTGATTATAAATGCATGTCATCCTAATTGCTGGCGCCCTTGGTAATTAAAAAGATACCAATTAAGTTATAGAGAGGTGCATTGGTCTACAAACGAGTGAGAGCTTTATTATGGAAACTGCTGATCATCATGAGCACAATTACGTGAGTGAAAACAAGTACCTTTTTTTCTGACATTATATAGAATGTGGTGCGTGCATGCATGACGACTAATACTGAAAATGCTTGGATCCTAGCTAATTAATGTAAATGACGCAGTACTGAATTATAATGCTGTGTTCAATAAAATTTTAGGACATCGATCAGCCTATGCGAGAGATTTAAGCCACTTAATAATGCCCGAATCATTTCCATCATTGCTGTCCAATAGGGAGTATTGGAAGTATAAATTTGTAGAAAAATATTGTTTATCATCTTTATAATTGTCACCATTTCATCATCAATGAATGTGTTATCAATCAGCTAATTAGTAAAAACTAATAAATAATTTTTAATAATTTAATATCTCATAAGGATATAATATGGGAAAAGGAAAATGTTAGTATGCCGATTGAGTTTACTCCCTCATTTTGACCACTAATATATTTTATTTTTTTTAATTTTTTTTACTTAATAATTAAGAAAGTAATTTTTAGTGTATTGGAATATTTTTTTATTTTTTATTTAAATATTTAAATATATTTAAAAATGTAAAAAAAAATAAAGGATAAAAATAAAAAAGGGATTTTGGTCTAGCGGGCAAGCCCAACAGTCAAAATTGCTAGCAGAACTCTATTGGGAAAACACAAGTGAAAGAAAGAAGCAACAGTACCAATTAGTACCAGATCACGGAGGGTTCACTGCACATGAAGCTTTTGCTAAATAGATGACAGAAAAAATCTTAAATAGAATCGAAGATATGAGCCGTATTAACATAATTCAACAATATATATTATGAGATCGATCAGGACTGAGACCAACATAATGAAAAGGCTGTAAAAACATAATAAATAAATAATTACCACGTTTTTCGTAATTACAAGCAGCCATGGCACCATTAATCCATCACTTTCATTCACTGATCAAACAATCATAATCAATAATGAAATCACACTTGACACATACGAAGATCAATGAACCGCCGGAAGATTCACCATGACAAGCGTGACATTTAGGATATTGATCATCCTTGGTCCTCTCAACAAAAGTGAGAGGATGCTCATGGAAGTCGAATGTGTAAGTACTCCCAAATTTCACACGTGGGGACATCCCCAGATTAATACATCCAGTGTGAGCTGCAAAATGGAGATCTGCACAATAGTAGAACCAATGCTTCGGGTCTCGCTCTGTCTCGCAAATATCACAGTAATACTCACCAGAGTCATCCTCAACCGTGTAAGAGAGTATGAACGGTTGCTCATAGGGCCCATATTTTATGGTACGCGGTAGTGTAGCGCAGCGGAAGTCCATAGAAAATTCACAATCAATACAACGAATGAACAGGAATCCAGATTCGCCACAGGAGGTACAGTTGCCTACCTGTACATTGCCTCTGCTCAAAAGAAAAAGTGGGTGCTCATGACCTTCATGGGTATGTTTGTTTGGTATCAAACTGCAAGGGACATCGATGTCATAGTCGCAGCTATCACAATTGTACGCAAGGCCATTACACCCACGTTGACAAGCATCACACAAAAATATTTCGGGAGCATTATTATGAGATTTGTTTGGGAGGAGGGTGAGAGGATGGTCATGGAGTCGGTGTAATTTTTCTCTTGGTAAATCAGCACAAGATTTGTGAAGAAAGAACTTGCATTCTAAACAACAATAATACGGAAAGGAGAGATACTGCGCACACCCGTTGCATTTTTCGTTGTTCTCTAGCTCAACTGCAAGCTTTAAGTGATGTTCATGCCATATATGTTTGATCTCTGTGACGATTTCAGCTTTTCCGTTTCCCGGGGTGATCTTGTTGACAATTTGAGCTAATGTGTCAATTATAGGCTGAATAGGCTGCTCATATTTGAATTCCGGGTCAAATGTTTTATCCCTGATGTCTATCTTTGCAGCACAACGAGGATGTGCAACAAAATCACAAGTCGAGCAATAATAACATTTGAATTTTGTGTCCACCTTTTGAACACAGAGTTGGCAAATTTGCTGATTCTCGGATTGGTTGAGCAGAGGAGAGTCTTTCATGAGGTTCAGACTCAGAGGGTGGCTGTGATGTGTCACTTTGAGAGTCAATGGAAAGAGAGCACATCGCGTGTGAACTACGAATGAGCAGGTGATACAAAAGTAGGACATGCACTGGCCTTCTTTCCCACAAGTATCGCAAGTGAACGAGAATGAGTTTCGAAGGAGGATCAAAAGATGGTCATGACTTTCAGCTTTTATGGTGAGGGGGAGAAAAGCGCAGTTTTGATCAAGGTAAAAATTGCAGCGAGAACACTTATAATATGGATAGCCCGACCATACTTCACCGCAGCCATGGCAATTTTTCCAAAATCCTTTTATATTGATCTCAAGGGTATGTTCAGGGTGCAACGGATGTTGCATCTCTCGGGGTGGTTCGCCACATGATTTATGAAGGACGTAGTTGATGCACTGCTCGCAACTGTAATTAGGACCCCTTACTCGTTGCTCGCACACTTGACAATAATCTATTTTACCATCCTTTTTTATGTCTTCATTTAAGATCAACAGATGATCGTGGGTAGGGAACTTTATAGACAGCATCTCTCGGTCTCTCAGTTGTGTCAACATCTAATTTCTGTACAAGAGATCAACTTTTTAGTTTGTCATCACACAACTACGTGTGACGAAAGTGAGATGACTATAATTTTATTCTGATGGTCATGAGAATTCAAATGCTTGTCTCCCAAACTAATTACCTGAATATAATGAACTGAGATCCGGATGGACGTCCTTTGAACAAATTTCAAATGCTTCCAAAACAGGTCGATCACATTGTTGCTTGTTCTTTATTTCAAAGAACAAAGCCTCCAACCAATAATTCCCTACATCAAAATAAGACAATTAATCAACTTAAACTAATAATCTTGCACATGCTTTGCATGATACAAATTAGTATATATAATTGCAAATTAAGAGGAGCCAACATCTTACTGAATTTGACTTCCAACATGCATGTTTCAGCATACAAAGTCAGCCACCCCAATATTTCACAGAATATAAGAGAGACAGAAAAGAAAGGGGAGAGAAATCATACACAAATCATATGAGCAACATAAATCAGATTTTGGCTAATTCAGACGTTAAATGCGAGATCCCTGCCCAAGAATCCTTTATCATGACTACGGGGCTACTGATCTGTCAAAGCACTTCAAGAAGACGGGAGAAAACAAAAAATGATTTATACAAACTCCAAATATACAAGCTTCATGTAAGTCCTTGTAAAATAATAGATTCCATCTTAAAAACGTATTGTAAGAAAATTATTATTTATTAATAGAATTCACTTTTTTGCAAAGGGACGTAATAAGTCCACCGCTCCCAGCTGGGAGCTAACGTTAGGCAAATTGATTATTATTATTTTTTTTTTTTTTTTTGCTTTTTTTTTTACATATATTTCTTAACACTTTCAAATATTTTTTAAAAAAATAAAAAAATTATAATATCATTAAAAAATATTTTTTTAATTATTAAATAAAAAATAAAAATAAAGAGCTTGTTTATTTAGAATTTATATCTAATCTTACTTAAAAAAAAAAAAAAATGGTCGCCTCAAGGTGGATTCCTCTCTGTATCTCTGCTTTGTCTTTGGCATTGCGTGTAACTTTTTCCAATGATTTTCTTTTTGCTGATTCCTTTTTCCAATGATACCAGACAAGCGCAATATGGACCAACGAAAAAGAAAAGAAAAAGAGGTGTCCTGGAGTGTGCCTTGTTGAGAAAAAGAAAATGAAAAATAAGAGACAAAGTGGTTGCCGTAGGCCTTGGTACCTTGTCGAGCTGATTTCTTGCGTGTACCTTTTTCTCCATTAACAGAATTGGAGGTGACGTGCTGCCATGGAAGGAACCAAAGACTTGCTTTCCCTTCTAAATAAGGAACCAATTAAATAAATACTTGTCTTTTCCGATCGAGTTTGTATGTTTGGATAAATAGATCATAATTCTATAAAAAGTAATGATATGATTTGGATAATAAGGGTGCATTTAGATACATAAATCTTTCTATCTTATTTTATTATTATAATTTTTTTTAATTTTTATTCAAAATATAATATACAATTCAATTTTTTAAAATTTTAAAATAATAATAATATTAAAAAATAATATTCTAATAATATTTTATTTAACTCATTTAAAATTATTTCATATCATTTTATCTCACTATCCAAACGAGCCTTCGCCTAGTTTGGATGTCAAGATATTCTCAAGAAATGAGATTATTTACAGCGCTATTTTATTTTTGCAACACTGGACTCTAGTCGCTAATAGAGCATTTTTCTATCGTAAGAGTATCTTTTGCGTCAAAATTATCATCTTCTAGCATCGACAAATATTGTCACAAAAAAATTATTTGCATTAATATTTCATTTTTAAGCAAAAAAAAGTTTTGGAACTCAATATTATTGACCATCTTGCATCGATTTTCAAGCGACACTAAAAAAAAAAAAAAGGCAACGTTTGTGGATTTTTTGCAACATTTTTAAATGATACAAAAAGCTTTTTATTTTTATTTTTTTGTAGTGATATAAAATTATGTCGTTGATTTTTCTTCTAGTCGTACAATTTGTTTTTTCAAGATCGCTAGGAAAACAATCAGATCATTTTTTTTCCTTTAATTTTTTATGAGCATTTTTTTCAGACTTCAATAATAAAATTAAGTTTTCACACTCCTCTATATATTAGCTAGGCATGATGTCACCACTGATCTCTTGCACCATCTAAAAAAGCAACAAAATAGCGCATTGTTTATATAAATTAAGGATTAATTTTGTTTTCACTAAATTACAACCTCTAACTTGGATAATTATTTAAAAATAAAAAACCATGTATCATATATATTTTGGGTGATATAATCAACAGAGAAACTAAAAAGAAAAAAGAGTACTGTATGTGAACGCTATATATATATATATATATGTGTGTGTGTGTGTGTAAATATATATATGTATATAATATGGATTTAATATTCGATTGATAAAATCAGAGTCAATATAAAAAAGATCGAAGTGACATTCTTTTTTCTATATGCCCATCAAATATTTATTACGTTGATTGTGAAAGAAGTAATAATTCTTAATTAAAAAAATATTATTTATCATCACGGCCATATCATTATCAATGGATGTATAATAAATTAGCTAAATAATATATAGATAATAAATAATTACATCATGAGTAAATAATAAAAAATAATAACGATAAGAATGATGAATAATACTCCTCAAATCAGTTGATCAAGCACAGCAATTAAACGCCCGCATGACAATATATATGCAAGATATATATTATAAGTTGGATCAAAATATAGAAAAAATTGGCTGCACATGATCAAGATCAGAAGAGAAAGAAAGAATCGAAGCACATCCATGGTAATGAATTCCCCCCAACAACTAACTAGGACAGTACTAAAGCTTTAATTTGCTATATAAATGACGTCAGAAAGAATCAAAGACAGCTCGTAATTAGTAACATAATTCAATATTAATATAATATATAATTATGAGATCATCAAGACACAGTGTAGATTCTAGCTGCGTGCATGCATGCGTCCAATTTCAATCTGAATGATGCACAGCTATATCTGCCATTTCGTCATTTTCCTCAAAACAATCATGATCGACAATGAAATCACACTTGACACATACAAAGATAAATGATCCGTGAGAATTACCACATGCTTGACAATTAGGATGATCCGTGGTCCTCTCAACGAAAGTGAGAGGATGCTCGTGGACGTCGTATGTGTAAGTGCGCCCAGACTTGATATGTGGGTAGTCCCCCAGAATACATTTTGGGTGAGCAGCAAAAAGGAGATCTGCACAGTAGTAGAACCAATGCTTCGGGTCTCGCTTTTCCTCGCAAATATCACAGTAGTAGTCAGCAGAGTCATCCTCAACGGTGTAAGAGAGTATGAAGGGTTGCTCATAGGGCCCATATTTTATGGTATGAGGTAGTGTAGCGCAGTCCAAATCCATAGAAAATTCACAATCAGCACAACGTATGATCAACGGACGAAATTTGCCACAGGAGGTACATTTGCCGGAATCTGCATTGTCTGAGCTCAAAAGAAAAAGTAGGTGGTCATGACCCTCATGGGTAAATTTGGTTGGTATCAAACTACAAGGGACATCGAGCTGAAAGTGGCAGTCATCACAACTGTATACAAGCCCATTACACAAACTTTCACAAGCATGACAACGAAAGATTTCAGGGCCATATTCATTCCGAGACTTGTTTGGGGGGCCAAGGGTGAGCGGATGTTTATGGAGTGGGTGTAATTTTTTTCTGGGTAATTCAGCACAAGATTTGTGGAGAAAGAACTTGCATTGTAAACAACAATAATGCGGAGAGGAGAGATACTGCGCACACCCGTTGCATTTTTCATTGTTCTCTAGCTGATCAACTGCAAGCTTTAAGTGATGTTCATGCCATATATGTTTGATCTCTGTGACGATTTCAGCTTTTCCGTTTTCCGGGTTGATCTTGTCGACAATTTGAAACAATGGTTCAGTCGATTCATCAGGCCCAAGAAGGTGCTGGGTCTGAATAGGCTGATCGGCTTTGAAGAATATTGGGTCAAATGTTTCATCCCTGATGTCCATTTTTGCAGCACAACGAGGATGTGCAACAAAATCACAACTCGAGCAATAATAAGCTTTGTATTTTGTGTCCACCTTTCTAACACAGAGTTGGCAAATTTCCCGGCTTTCGGATTGGTTGAGCTTAGGAGAGTATGTGAGGCTCAGACTCAAAGGGTGGACGTGACGTGTTACTTTGAGAGTCAATGGAAAGAGACTAGCACATTGCGTGTGAATCATGAATGAGCAGGTGAGACAAAAGTAGGACATGCATGGCTTTCTTTTTTCCCCACAAGTATCGCAAGTGAACGACAATGATCTTCGAAGGAGGCTCAAAGTATGGTCATGACTTTCAGCTTTTATAGTGAGCGGTAGCAAAGCGCATTTTGTATGAAGGTAAAATTCGCAGCTAGAACAATGATATACGTAGGCGCCCTTGCATTTTTCACCGCAGTCATGGCAATTTTCCCATAATAATCCTTTAGTGATCTCAAGGGAATGTTCCGGGTGCAACGGATGTTGCATTCCACGGGGTCCAACCTGCATCATTTCCCTACATGATCAAAAGAAGACAACCATTTTAAACTAAAAATCTTGCACCTGCTTAATTAATTTGCGTACAAATTAAAGTTTAAATAATAGCTAAACAGAACCCGTGCAACATCTTACAGAATGACTTCCAACATGTATATATATATATACATGAAAAGGCAGCCACCCCAATATTTCACAGAATATAAGAAAGTGACAGAAAACAAATTAAGGGGAAAGAAATCATACACAAATTAAATGAAAGCTTCCAATTTCGTTTCTGATAAAGGGAGGGAAGATTGCCACAAAACTCATATTATTTCTGCTATATATATATATATATATATATGGAAGGAAAGACTGATAATATATGCGAGATCCCTGCCCAAGACATGATCTTTTCATCATGAGTCATGACTACGTACGTGGCCACTGATCTGTCAAAACACTTCAAAACGACGAAAGAAAAATAAAAAAG
Source organism: Cyclocarya paliurus (assembly GCA_029856935.1). Taxonomy (NCBI): domain Eukaryota; kingdom Viridiplantae; phylum Streptophyta; class Magnoliopsida; order Fagales; family Juglandaceae; genus Cyclocarya; species Cyclocarya paliurus. The sequence continues at coordinate 32,209,164 of CM056953.1, forward strand.
TGGTTGGCGTACGTGGTGCTAATTGTCGAGATGGATTTCTCTGGAGGAATTGCGTGTAACTTTTTCCAATGATCATATTCTTTGGGACAATTAATGCGAGTAGGGTGACTATCAAGAAATAATCTTCCCAACCTCCTACTATTCACCACACTCCACACTCCACCTTTTTTTTTAATTTTTTTTTATCAAATTTTTTTATATAAATAGTGAATAAAAAATTTGAAATATTTAAAAAAAAATAAATTCAAAAAAAAATTTTAAAAAAATATTAAAAAATATTAAAAAGTATGGAGTGTGAAGTGTGGATGAATAGTAGGAGGTTGTGTAGCAAATCCCGACTATCAAATGTGCCAGCTAAATAATATAAATAAGTTTTTTTTTATTTCTATTTTTAAGCATTTTTTAAACACATTAACCATAAAGAAAAAAAAATATATATATATATAAGTGAGTATATTTTGTGGACATATTTGCTAGTAAGGGTGTGCAACCGGACCGGATTTTTTGTCCGGTCCGGTCTGAAACCCGGAATCCGAGTGAATCCGGGCGGTTATCCGCCCGGATTAAACCCGGGCGGGTGAAATAAATCCGGATCCGGACCAGGATCCGGTTTATATACCTGGTTATCCGGTTATCCGGTTTGATAACCGGATTTTCACGAAACGACGTCGAGCCAAGTATTTTTTTTGTTCTTCAGTCTCAGAATCTTCATGAATACAACACTTCATCGTCTTCAACTCTCAAGTCTCGACTTCTCACTCTTCGGTCTTCATTGAGCTCACTCTCTGTTCAGTGTTCAGTCGCTCGATTCCGTCTCTCTCAAGTCTCTCGATCTCACAGTCACCATCTCACTTTGCCCTCAAGTCTCCCAACTCTCTCTATCATTCCGTTTCCGCCCGTGAGAGGTCGCCTCCGTAAATGTCGCCACTATCGGTATGATCATCTCTCTCTCTCTCGCTCTCTCTCTCTCTCTATACTCTGTCTTAATCTTTGGATTTTGTTTGTATGTGTTTAGGAATTTCTGTGTTTTAGGGTTTGGTTGTGACATTTGGGTGTTTTAGGATTTTTGCCCGTAAGTCTCTCAAAATATATATTCTCTACAGATCTCAAAGGAAAAACTCCATTGATCGATCTTGTTTGCCCATTACTGGAATCATTACAGATATTTTTCCCCCTTTCCAGATTCCAGTTACTGGAATCATTTTTGGTATTGCACAATATATTTATGTATTTATGTATTTATATAAAATATAATAATAAAGTGGGATGCTTTTAATTTAATGGCATTGCTTTATAAGCTGTAACTCTTCTCTTTCCTGCAATTATACATGAATTCTGTTTCATCTCCGAGCCTGGAGACATGCAATTCATTCATGGGTAGACTATGATGGCCTCATCAAAAACACCTCTTTGGGTGTCCATGTTGGCTCTCCTCTATGGAACAGGAGGCCAAACATGGCAACATCAAATGGTTACCACTCGCCATTGACTGAAAAATGAAACAAATATCTTATTCATGTGATTAATAGGGAAAGTAAAGTGGGCACACTAGCGAAATATATGGTCAATACAAGCTCACCTATTCCAAGTTTTGGTGGTTGGCACCACGATTTGTTTCTGTTGGCTTTCATTAACTACAGATAAAAGCGTTCTCATTGTTCCAACTAATTTTATTGTGCTTTGCTTTACATTTCATGGTTGTTTTTCCCATTCAAATGGTCCTTTGCTTGCACCTTGTCTTGGGCAAAGCCTATCCAGTTTGCTTTCTCCAATTTTTATCTACTCCCTGTTGATTTTTCAGTTAATATGATATATTTTCCCCAAGTTCCATGTTTCTGATAGGCTTTTTACCATATGATGCTAAAAATCTGATGCCACTTTCCTTGAAGGAAAATTGGAGAGAAGTGTTGTGCTGAAAGCCATATGTGCTGGATTTAAACTTTAAAAATAGAAATAGAAATGTTTGGTCTATACATAAATTTTATATGTAGACTTAATACTTCTCTGAATATATGTATATTATGTCATGTATGGGTGTGTGTATGTGTGTATATATATATATATATATGTGTGTATGTGTGTATGTTCTTTTTTCTGATAATAAATGCATCCTGTCTTTTCTGTCCAAACCTTTGGTCATCCCTATTTCCACCGTCGCATCTGAGTCTGCATTCAGCACCGGTGGACGTGTAATAGACCCATATCGAAGCTCATTAGCGCCGGAGACTGTCCAAGCATTAATCTGCACGCAAAATTGGTTGACTTGTCAACCACTTAGTTCTTGGGAGGTGGAGGAGCATGTAGAAGGCGTTGACATCGAAGGTAAACACTTTTATTAGTTAATTTTGATTTTTTATTACTAATTTATGAATTTAAATTAACCTCTACATTTTTTTTCCTATTTAAGGTAATCCTCTTCCTTCAACTTCGGCAACTTAAGCATATGGACTCCAACTTCATCTCAATTATTCCCTTTTAACATTTCTCAATTCTCAGCAAGCATACCAGGTGTGTATCTCATCTTTAAAATATTTAGATTATTTGTTTATATTTTCGCAAGGAGCAGAAACAGTAGGAAACTGCACTATGATTATCATATCCATTTTCACAGACTGTTTATTTATCTATGCCTGGTATATTGAAAACTGTTGGACAGATTTTTCAATAGACCATTGATTTTTCTAATGTTGAGTCTGTTTAGTTTCTATCATATTGATTTTTGTTTGATAAGTTAATTATGTGCTGATAAATACAAACTTTGTAAAATTATGGTTCAAGTTGAAGATCTGTCTCTCTCTCCCCACACTTTGTAATAGTGACATCTTTTAGCATTATTTGCATTTATTGGATTTTTTTTTCATATCTTCATCTTGCATGGTAATATTCTTCCTGCACTTTCTGTTGTACATCTCTGGAGAAAGTTCCCTCATTTCTAATTTTGTCTCTAGATTTTTGAAGTGGGTGACATAGTGCTGTTGGATGAGACTACAGATGTAGGAGCAACAAATCGTCGCCAGCTTGCTGCTCTATATTGTGGTGCTACTGCAGGATATGAGGTACATGAGGATCTAATTAATGGATTTTATATTATGATATGTTCCACCAGCATGTGGCTTTTTAAACAATTAAGAGACAAATGTGAAATGACATTAGAATCATAGCATGGCAGTAGTTGGCTTTACCTATAGTCATATGGGGTAATTAAATTAAGCTGGACAAGTTGAAGGGAAAGTTAAAAACCATGGTTTGAATGAATTCTGCTGTTGATTGAGCAGCTTTCTCCTTCTCAACCAGTCACCAGTTTCTAATCACATGATTGAGGATTTATTTTCTCCTTTTCTAATCAAATAATATTGCTCACATTATTTTCTAAGAAATTCTCAAAACAAATAACCACCACTGAAGAAAGCCCCATAATTTCTAGATCATATCCACAAAAAAAATCCACATATTGAAGAAAATGCAACGATAATTTTGAAGAAAGCCACCTTTCAGATTCACAATTCACACTTTTAGAATCCAACATACTTTCAGATTCACAATTCACACTTTCATATTCTCCCAACACATTTTAGATCTCAAAACCATAAACATACAGATGCAGAAATAGTACATCAAGCAATTGATATAAAAAAAACCCAAAATCTGAGAAAACCAAGTAATTCTGTTGAAAAAAAGCCACCTTTCAGATTCACAATTCACACTTTTAGATTCATCCATAAAAGATCAACTACAATTTATATCCCATCAATAATGGCCAATGTTATGGAACTTCATGCTTCACACTTTTTTCCAGGTTTAGCATGTAATGGTTGTGCTAAAGTTGTCTACCTGCCTCATTTGTAGCTAATTTATGTCTTTGTATTATGTTGGGATTTCAAAACAGGAGGGCTATAATGTGTAGGAGGGACTGAGTTACTGGATGATGACTTCGGATTATGAGCCACATGGAGTTTATAGTGTTTTGTGCAGCTGCATTATTATTAGTTTAATTAGTTGTGATGTATTATTATTTATTTTTTTCTTTGTAAATTTATGTTTTTCATTGTGATGTAACAACAATATTATCTATTTTTCATTTTTATTTATTTTGTTCTTTAATTTATTTTTGTATAAATTAATTTTAGGAAGTGTTTAAATTATATTTTAAAAACAATCTGGGTAATTTAAGCATGAAATTAGAATTTTAAAAAAAAGTTGCTATAAATTTTTTTTAAAGTTTGAAGGAGTTTTTTTAAAAAAATAAAAAGTAAAAACCGGATGAAATCCGGTTATAATCCGGATTTAAATCCGGATACCCGGATTAAATCCGGATATCCGGTTATAACCCGGATTAAATCCGGTTATAAACCGGATTAAATCCAGATATCTGGATTAAATCCGGATATCCGGTTACAAACCGGATATCCGGATGTAATCCGGTTATCCGCCCGGATTAAATCCGGATTAATCCGGACGGATAACCGCCCGGTTTCTAAAATCCGGATCCGGATCCGGTTATGGCCGGATATCCGGATCCGGTTGCACACCCTTATTTGCTAGTCGATTTTTCTACTCTTTTTTTTCTCTTTTTTTTTCTTTTTTTTTTTTGCTGATTCCTTTTTTCAATAATATGGGATAAAACCAAAATTAAGGGACCAAAGGAAAAGAAAAAAAAAAAAAGAGAGGGGGAAAAAACAGACAAAGTGGTTGCCGTACGTGTTGCATCATGTTGAGCTGATTCCTCGTGTGCACCTTTTCTCCGAGGTGACGTGTTGCCATCCAATTAAAGAATTGCTTTCCCTTTTAAATAAGAAATCAATTAAAGTAAATACCTGTCTTAGGCGAGTTTAAGAATAATTAAGGATGAATCTTACTTTTTATATGCCATTTAGATTTAGTTTAGATGTTAAACTGAATTTAATTATTTATGAATTGTAGTAAGTTGAGATAATAGAATAAATTTTATAGAGTTTACTTAAAATGAATGTAAATATATTTGGATGTTAAGATGAATTTATATATATTTATAGAAAGTTAAAAAAAGTTGTGAGTCCACGTGTAAAGAAGTTTTAAGTTGAGATGAGTTTAGTAATGTGAAAATTGAGTATTTAGATGTTAGACTTAATTTAAAATTATATTAAATTAAGTTAAACTTAGATAAGTTTAACAACCAAACGAAATCTTATTCATTTGTTCTTAGGCCACCTTGATGGTGGATGTCCTACCAAGACCATAACAATGTTTAAAACTCAAAAGACAAGAAAGTTTCAGAATGTAGAGCCTTCCTCATATATAGTATAAATATAGATATCAAGGGTGGTGCTCAATGATCTTTAACTCACTCACAAATGGTTTGGCATGTACTATATTCTAGCATGTGCATCTAATTAAAATTTTATACGACAAAATCGTGTGCATCTAATTAAACACCAAGATATTTTACGCTTTCAAAGCCATCTCCTCCGCCCAGCCACCTTCATCTCCACTCTCCATCTTCTCTCTCTCGTCTGTTAATAAAGGACAAATTTAAAACTGAACGAGATTTAAAATACATACCACACATACAGCACATGAAAAGCCCAAAATCCTTAATACTGGTGTTCCTTCCTGGATAAAAAATCTTCTCTCCATTTTACAGTTTAAGTTACCTTTCGTGCAGCCGTTTTCTTTACAAATTTTGTGTTGAATTGCAAGAAAAGAAAAAAGCAATCATTTCACCACACGGCGGAACACTCACTGATCCAAGGTAGGCACATTCCCATTTGCTATTTGTGGTTATCTGCGTAATGGCTTCTCATTCTATTGTGATGAACTTGAGTTCATCCTTATCTCCAACGTGGTTTGCTTTCCAACAACTCCATCCTTGCTGGTCACGAGCATGAGCTTATTTATTCTATTCCGGCGTGTGACAAGTGTAGTTATTGTAAATGTGTATGGAGGTGGAGTTGAATATGTAGATAATGGAGAAATGGTCTCAATTCATGCAGAAAATTTCTGAAAGCACGCCATACCTCAGCTTTTGGAAGTGAATATGCTTCTCACATACAAAGACAGATTTCTTAATAATGTCCAAAATAGAGATCTGAGCATTTCCTGAGAGTAGCACATGATTCTACATTATCATGGAAGACACCCAACTCAACAAAAACTAGGAAATCTGTATATTTGGGGCAAACAGTACAATTCATTTTTCTGTGCATGGCTCTATCTAGGGTCATATATCTGCCTAATCACAGGCAAACATCACTCGGAATCACGTTCTTTTTAAAGCTCCTCTTGTCCTTCTTAAGCTCTCGACTTAAAGAGTAGGACTTGTTAGTCACCTCTTCTTCACAATTCCTTCCAAAATCCCATCAATTCCGAAGGAACCAGAACATTGTTGGTGATCAACTGGACCTGGCAGCTGGAATGAGATAGAGAAGTGCCCAGGTGGGCATAAATTTTGTGTCTGCATCTGAAAGATTTGAGAGTTCTTGCACACTATTGTTTCACCAGTCGTTGTTACTCCCTTTATTACTATTTTTCCACTAGGTTCCACGTCACAATTGAAATCATCTGCAGTAAAACATAGAGGACCAGATTCAGTTAACTGTAGAGAGATGAATACTGGAACTCGCAGTACTATGCTATAACTAAATCATGATTTGCTAGCATATGAAACTCAATGTTTATAACAAGTAAATTAGCTAATTCTAGAAAGCCTGAACTGAAGGATTATTGAAACAAATGAACTGATATCACATAGAACAAATGTAGATTGATTCCATTTTCAGCGGTTCAAATGAACCACCTATGCCAGCAGCTGCGCTTGAGTTAATGCCACAATCGCAGGATCAACAATGATCTCCTTCATATATCATAAACTAACCAGAAAAGACCAAACTAACAACCATAAAGTTCCAGCAACGTATTTAGCATTAAAATATGTATCCATAAGTGATTTTACTAGCAGGTAAAGAGATTGAGAGTCCAATAGTTAATGGACCTTCGCGGGATGATTGAAACTCACTCTCATTCCTTGCTACCCCTGGCAACGAGACACGAAAACAGTAAGAATCTTTGGATTCACCAATGTCCATTAGTCCTATTGCTGGTCCAATCTTTCCCATAGCTGCACTCCCAGTCAATTCAACCCTAACTCTTGTGGCAGCAACAACATTATTCCACCCTTCCTGAGTGGAAAGTGAAGGCAGAAATATTAGAGCTGACCCAACTTTTTCCACGGTCTCACCAGACCTTTTGGTTGAAGATGATGCAGTATAGCTATGAGGAGTAGGCGGACCAATGTATGGAACACTGTTGAGAGGTGCCACATCAAGAATGGCTTGCTGGGAATTTAAGTGCTCTGACTCATTATTTTCTTTCCTTGACCCCCCACGCCTGAAAGAAGATATTTCCATCAGGAACAGTAAATAAGGTGTAATATGTTCCCATTGAAAAATGTAGGATAATTTCGACCAAACCTTTTGACTCTCCAGCATTAATTTCAAAAGAGAAAAACGAGCTACAAAATTTGACACCCCCCCCCCCAAAAAAAAAAAAAAAAAAAAGACAAGATATAGAGCCACCCAAATATCAACATGTGCACGACCCATGAATTTGTTTAGATGACACAGAGTTCTGCAAAGTTAAAACATAGCAAATATAACTACTTTTATTTCTAGGCCTCAAAGTTAGAATTACCAACTTGTATGAAATAAGCTTACACCATAATTTAACTCCAACATCCATCATTAATTCCTCCCCCTCCAACATCCCTAATGTGATTAAATTAACGTTGGCATAAGCACCAAAGAGTAGAATTAGTTCCTATAGCAAATATACAATAAGATTCCCAACTTAACATGAATATTAGAAGTCTTAGGGCACGTTTGGTTTCACAACTTCTCTGAAAATTTTAATAATTTTTTAGAAATTTTTGAGGTATATTAGAGCTGTTCAGGATTGGGAGATGGGGGGTATCTCAGACTTTTTTAAGCATGTCGTATGCTCTGAATATGGAGAGCGGGGGGTGGAATAGATTGCTTTGAATTCATCCTGGGAATAAGAACTTCTCAGTCAGATCATTGTACAAGGCTATGTTGAACCAATCATTTAATGATTTTCCTTGGAGGTGCATTTGGAGAAGCAAAGTGCCCCTCAAGGATGCTTTTTTAGTTGGTTGGCAGCTCATGGGAAAATTCTGACTACAGATAATTTGAGAAAGCATGGAATTTTTTTTTTTTTATTGGTTCTGGGTGTCCGAGAACAGCTTCCCAACTAATCCAAGGGTGCATAGGCCCTCGGTAAGGAATTTCCCGCAAGTGCACATCAAATAATATAAGCAAAAAAATCCTCCAGTCCGATAGCCTCTAGAGATTGTTTTCACCCAAGAGGATTCGAACCTTAGACCTTGGATGGAGCATAACACCAAGACCAAGGACTTTTACCACTTGAGCCAACCCTTAGGGGTTGAGAAAGTGTGGTATACTTATCATGGATTGATGCTTTATGTGCAAAAGGAATGGTGAATCGGTGGAGCACCTTCTTATCCATTGTGGAGTGGTAAAAGTTCTGTGGGATAAGATTTTTGGTAGGCTTGGTATTGCCTAGGTGATGTCTAGGAGGGTGGTGGATCTATTGGCTTTTTAGAGAGGAATCCAGGGTAATCGTCAAATTGAGGTTGTTTGGAAGATGGTGTCATTATGTCTTTGTGGTCTATATGGAATGAAAGGAGCAGACGCTGTTTTGAAAATAGAAAATGATCATTGGGAGGGATTAGAGTTTTTTTTTTCCCATACATTGATACTTTGGGCATCGGCTATTATATTAGACATGATTATTTTCATGATTTCTATGCTGCTCTTTCCAGCTCCTAGCTATTAATTAGGTGTTTCCTCTTGTATACTCCCTATGTACTTGAGCTATAACTAATTATGTGGTTAAATAAATTTTCTTCCTTATCAAAAAACAATTGAGATGTGTTGTCTATAGGGTATTGTGAAATGAGAAAAATTTTGATTTTTTTTTTTTTTTTTTTTTTGTATTGGGGTTAGTGAAGGTGGGTTTTGGGGTTGAAAATTTGTTTGAATATGATTTTTAAGCATAGTTTTTGTTTTGGATTTTGTAAAAGTTGTTTCAAGGTTTGTGTTTGGATAGTGGTTGGGTAATGATTGAATGAAAAGTTAAAATAGTGTTATTTTTAGATTTAAAGATGTTTAGTTTGACTTTGATTTTTTTTTTTTTTTTTTTTTGAAAAGTTGAGAAAAAATTTTGAGAGAAGGGGCAAACCAAACATACCCTTAGTTTTTGCTCAAATAAGTGATTCAAATAAATCTTGTGTAAGATTGCGTCCAATTTCAGCAATTGAGACTGATTAAAACTAATTTTTAAAAATTTTCTTATTAAAAGAAGAAAAAAAAAATTTTAAGTAAGAAAATTTATTAATCCAAATAATTAGGCAAAGCCCAAGAGAAAAGACCTAATTACAAGCTAAGAGCTGGAAAAGGCAGAGCGTAGAAATTATTAAAATTAGTCTCATCCAATACAATAGCTGATGCCCAAAGTAACAACGGCTGGAAGAAAAAATCTCTAATCACTCCCAACGAATGTTCTCTATTATCAAAACTTCCGTTACTTTCATTCCATATACACCACATAAGACATAATGGCACCATCTTCCAAACAGCCACAATTTGACAACTGCCCTGAGTTCCACTCCAACAAGCTAATAGATCCACCACTCTCCTAGGCATCAGTCAGGCAAATACCAAGACTATCAAAAATCTCATCCAACGAAACCTTTACCACCTCAAAATGGAGAATCAGGCGGTCCACCAATTCACCATTCCTATTGCACATAAAGCACCAAACCATAATAAGTAGACCACACTTTCTCAGCTTATCAATAGGCAGAATTTTCCCATAAAAGACCAACCAAGCAAAGAAAGCAACCTTGAGAGGCACTTTCCTTCTCCAAATGCACTTCCAAGGAAAATCATTAGATGATTGGGTCGACATAACCTTGTACAATGATCTGACCGAGAAGTTCTTATTCCCAGGATGAATCCAAAGCAATCTATCCTCCCCACCACACTCCATATTCAGGGCATACAACATGCTGTAAAAGTCTGAGATATCCCCTACCTCCAAATCCTGTACAGCTCTAATGAACCTCACATTCCACTATAAAAAGCCATTGGAATTGTCCATATTGTCAACCACAAAAGCACCATTATCCAATGCAATCCTAAAAAGAGAAGGGAAAGCATTATTTAGAGAAACATCTCCACACCAAATATCATGCCAAAATCTGATTTGAGATCCCCTACCCACCACATATCTGAAATTGCTAATGAAACCCCCCCCCCCCCAATCCATTCCGCATAAATTTCCACACTCCCACACCATTCGCACCTCTCACTTCATTTGAGCACCATCCTCCCAAAATGCTCCCAAATTTGGCGTGAATGACAATCTTCCAAAAAGCATCCCCCTCCTGGTGAAACTGCCACAACCATTTTCCTAAAAGTGCCTTATTAAAGGTTCTCAGCTTTCTAACCTTAAAAGAGTTGGACCAGCATATTAACAAATACGTTGATTCATTGTAGCCAAAAGGGTCAATGTGCGTAGGACACATGCCTAGGAAGGTTTTTTTTTTTTTTTATGCAAGTAACAATTTTATTGATGAAGTGAAGAGGAAACATCTAATTAGGAAGTAAAAATAGATCCAAAAAATCGTGCAAATTAAGTCCATTAAAATCAAAAGCTACAGCCCCTAGGAAGTCAAGTTGTAACTTGTAAGCATGCAAGTGTATTTTAGTCTGCATGTGCACACATTAGAGAGGTAGGTAGAAGCAAGAACCTCTAATTCTTTGTGTGCGCCTGTGTTTGCACTCATGTCCATACATGCTTGAAAGTGGTGCGATGACTATGAAATGATAATGGTAGCAGATATACGTCCCAGGATCCAAAAAAAAATCTCTTTTAACCTCTAAGATGGAGCTATAACATCTCTACTTCTTCTAAAGGTGAGTAGTGTCTATGCCCTTCATCCCAGAGGGAGAAGCTCTCCTGATCTCCTGTAAGCTTCTCTATCGGCCAAAAAGTTCAACCGCCTGATCTCCTCAGGCAGTCAACTCCGTGGTGGAGTAAGGAGCTCCAGCTCCTCCATTCTGGCCCCTCCCCCACTGCCAAGCCCGACTACAACCCCCCTCCCTCTTCTCTTTTCAGCTTTCCTTCCTCATTTCATGGGTTTTGGTCTCATTTTTTGTTGAAATTGGTTCTTAAGATTTGTTGTCACCCACCCTTACCAACGTACACGTCTCATACCATCAGAATCATCTCCTCCTGATCTGCCAAAAACCATCAGCTTCCATCATTTCCACCAGCACTTTAAGCCATTGGGCCCACTGAAAGCAGCCCTTTTCTCTATCAACCCTTTTTCATCTTCCTTCCCTTCATTTTTCTTATAGTTGCTCTTTTCTTCATTCTTTTATTCCATAGCTTTTGTGCAGGTTTTGGAGGGTGTCTGGAAGGTAGATCCACTACTGTCCTCTGACTGTAGCAACTCCACCCCATGGGTATGGAAGAGAGAGTAGTTCCGAGAATACATAGGACATGGGATTGAAGATTTTCAACAATCGTCTCAACGCAATCAAAATCAGTGTGCACCTTCCTATTGTTGGATCCACCCAAAATAGATGACCCAAAGCAATCCATTATTCCACATATAAGCATCTTCAAAGCAGCCAACTATACTGGACCTTTTAATTAGTACCATCTACCAATTTGTTTTAGTTTCTTGCATTATATCTACTATTTGGGGTGTATGTTGGGGGATCCAGTGATCCACAGCCACTCCTTATGTACTTACTAACTTTTCCACTAGTAATACTAATTATCTTGCTCATTAAAAAAGGCAACTAGTGCTTGATCCATCTTGGTTTCACGTCAATCTTACTGTTTTAGTAATTACCTCAGACAAGTAATCACCATGGAAACTACATATGGAATTTTTGAAGTCCATGGAAGTTACTCATAGTTCCAAGCACATCCTTGATTGGCAATTTCCTAATTAGTTACCTGATCAAATTGATTGATATGAAAAATTTAAGGAACTCCATCTCTAACAAAACATTGTGAAGGAAACCTACCAATATATAGGAAACATACAATGCCTTATTTGCTCATCCATTAGGCTTCAAATCTCCTATTATCATGGCATGCAGCATAAACGACACAAAATGAAGCAGCCATGCCATTTAGATGCAATGGAAAAAAAAACATGTACTTATTTGTGCATTTAAAAATAGAAATAACAACAAAGAAGATGTTCAGATGATGGAAAAGTAGCAGGATCATCTGATTTTGAACTGGGTACATGGAATCCACAAGATGAAGAACTCAAATGAACCCCTTTCGTTAACACCTAAGGGGTTAAAAACTTTATAAAACACAATGCACGCAATGATCCATCTAATGTTAAAATTTTATTCAAACCGTCACATAAGCTAGCAGGAAGCCAACAGCCCACACAAATCACTCGTTCAACCAGAACTGTAAAATCACTAGTCTTCAACGCATCATTCAATGTAGTGGTCCAGCAACACGGAAGCTACAGCTTGAACCATGTATTCTGCAAAGGAAAATGATACTATGCCCCCTGAGTTTGCCCCCTCAATTTGACCGCTCATGTATTTTATTTTATTTTTAATATTTGTTTGTACTTAATGCTTAAGGAAGTGATCATTATTGTATTAGTATTTTTTATTTTTTTAAAATGAAAAAATGTTTGAAATAAAAGGCAAAAAAAAAATGCAATTTGCACTAGGGGACACACCAAGTGAGCAAACTTGGGAAGCATAGTAGCACTACCCATTCTGGAAAATCTGGCACCTCTAATTTCTTTTCTACAGACAGATTATGAGTGTGGGCCCACTCTTTACTAACTTTTTTTTTTTTATATAAGTAAACGATAGTATTCATAAGATAGGCATAGCCCAAGTACACAAGATGATATATAAGAGATAAGACCTATTAGGTTACGGTAGTGGAAACAAGAAAATCATGTAAATTTACTCTTTACTAATTGTAAGGAAATCTCACATCGTGTAGCCTGCTGTTCTTCTTTCACGATTGTATTCTCTAGCAGGATTGCATGTTATGTCCGACTAACCAAAGCATTGGATCCAAAAATGACATGACGATGTAAATTTTATTTCCACCAGGTAAGGAGGATTCTTCGTTTTCTTTTAAAATGCTAAAAAAGCCCTAAGTCTCCCCGAAAGTGGGCACCATTTGCATAACTATAAAAATCAATTTCCGAATTTGACCCGCCAAAAACACTTGTGGCATCATTTCCTAATCCCCTTACGAGTAATAACAACACTAATAAAATCAATTTTTTTATCTTAATAAATTTTTTGCAAATTGCTCTGTATAGAATCAACAACATCAACAGTAAAAATTACAATACCAAATATTGAGATCTTCGGGATATAGATGCTTTCTTAACAAGAACAACATAACAAATGGGATAAAAGGGAAAGAACCCATCAAGTGCAGCGACTGTAATTATTAAGAACAACAAAATAAAACCCATCACTGAAATCAGTACCACAGACCAAGCATTCACTGAGAAGACCCAAAAATCCAACCCCAAATTATATAGAATAAAGTTGGGCATTCAAAAGCATATTCTTTTATCGAGGTATATGTATAATTATGTATGCTCTTACCTAATAGGGGAAGCCATAGGAGATGTACGGAGCGGAGATTGTTAGCTGCACCGGCGATCTTCTCGGCGGTTCTGAAAGATTCTACAATCAGAAAATCTAGTGGATTTTCTTTTTGACGAGGCTGGCTTTTGTTATGGATAAAGAGCTGGGGTTGGAACTTGGAACTGTTTTGATACCCGATGGTCACTAGAACGCTACTTCTGGATTCAAAACTTCAAATGTTCGGTCCGGGTGGTGAAGACACCGTGAAGTTTTGAGTCTTTGACCTCTTAGAGCATTCGCATTGAGTTGATTAAAAGTTCATTCAAATGTAAAATATGATAAATCTTATCAAAAAAGAGTTGTATTGGATTAGCTAAAGATATAAATGTGAAACTTTTAGCTACAATAAATCTATAAGTTTCTTCAAATTTGAAGGGTTACTATTCATTCATCAAATCTATTTTTTATTCACTTTTAATCTCCAAAGATCTTTTCTATTCACATTTAATCTCCAACCATCTTGTAATAATAATGTAAGAATCAAATTAAATTATTAATTAACATATAATTAGTGTGATTATAAAATATGAAAAAAAAATAAAAATATTATTATTAAAAAAATAATATTATATTATTATTTTGATGAATCCAATGGCTAATCCAATGTGAGATTATAGATGTAAAGGTATTACATTTATGAAAAATATGTACTTTTCATCAAATTTTAAAGATGAATTTGATGAATCCAATACTAGTGCTCTTAGGGCACTAGCATTAGCTTGGCCAAAGTTAAATATTGGTTAAAATTTAGATAATATGTACTAGAAATACTCCACATTGGATTAGCCAAGTCTAAAATAAAATGGACTTTTGCTATAGTGATTGGCCAAAGATGGAGAATCACTATTGATTCACCAAACATTAAAATATTAATTTCTCACTTCAAGAAAACATTAAAATATTAGTTTCTCACTTCAATAAAAATACTATTTGGTTTATAATTAAGAAATTTAGATAGAAATTTAGATGAATTTAATTAATATTTTTTATTATTAACATTAAATGACTTTTAAAAATATAAATTTTTTAATATTAATTTAATTAGAATATAATTATTATTAATATTCAATTGGTAGAATTATAAAATGTGATACAAATAAATTAAATAAAAAAATTATTAATTTAATAATATTTTATTATTATATAGAGAGTAAATGGCTAATCCAATGTGGAGATTGAATGTAAATAGAATAGACAAATGTAAAAATGTGGGATATTGGCTAAAGTTTGAAGATGCATTTGGCCAAGCCAATGCAAGTGCTCTTAGGAAGGGCTAGTTTAGATAGCGACAAGTGTTGATAAGGGTTGTGAATAGTTATGAGTAGATATTGGAATGAATTTATGAGTCTCATTGAGAGTGTTTTGAGTTGTTTAAATATATGAAGAATATTGAGTTGTTGACTTTTGGATAAGTAGTTAAAAAATATGTGGATCCCATAAATATTACAGTGATTTTATAATAGTGATAAATATTATAGTAATTTTATTTTATTTTTATATATAATAGTGATAAATATTATAGTGATTTTATTTTATTTTTATATATTATAGTGATTTTATTTTTAATTTATATATAATAATAATAAATATTATAGTGATTTTATTTTTAATTTATATATAATAGTGATAAATATAATAATGATTTTATTTATATATATATAATAGTGATAAATATTAAAATGAATTTTTTTTCCTCCCTCTCTCTCTCTCTCTCCTCTGACCCGATTCAAACCCACACTCGAAATGGGTTTCTGCCCAACCCGCTGACGCCGTTCACCGCCCAGCCTCACCGTCACCACTAACGACTTGTTGGGACCTCATCAAAAACCACCCTAGGACAAGGTCCTAGGCATGCATGGACAACAAAACTCGGGTTACTTCCAGGATCAAGGCTAGCCAAGACCAACCAAGGGCCAAGACATATCACAAGCCACATTGGCCATGCAAGACCATATCATTTATTTATCTTTATTTATTTTATTTAATTATATTTCAAGAGACCTATTAGGAGTTTCCACTTTGTAATTTCTATAAATAAAACCCTTAGGCATTTCATTTTACATCTTTGATCATTTGACATTTTTCCTTTGTGAAACGGTTTGGGTGTGTTCTCGAAGAACATTTTTCGGTATTTAGCACTTGGGCTACTTAGGTGCAATTCGTGAATTTCTAATAGAGGATCATCACCTTGCAATTGGTGAATAGGTGGTGATTCAATCTATCATATTTCATCATTGTGCAATTCATGAATCAATGGTGATTTATTTATCTATCCTTTTATCGATCTTTGTTTCATCATCTTGCAATTCATTGAATAGGTGTTGATTCAATTATCTTCTTGTGTTTATGTTTTCCATTCTATATTCAGAAATCCAAAAATACATTGTTCTTATATTTTCGTGTTTGTTCTAATATTTTCCATCTTGTTCATCTTTACTTTCTTGCAAATCAAAGACATCCTAAGTCTCAATCTTAGTATTCTTTGATTTCTCAAAATATCCATATAAACCATAAAGAAAGTCTTCATATTCCTTTGTCAAGTCCATTCATCCATTGTTCATACATTGTCTTGCATCCTTCCATCTCATAAACACAATCTATTCACCTATTTTGATATTTTACATTCACATATTTCGGCCATACCTTGTTTGTCCATACTTTCCATATTCATCACTACCATAAGACCTAACCTCCATCATTTCTATAACCTTAGCCGAAACACTATAAGCCCAACTTACCAAAATTAGCCTTCCCACATCCACATAAGCCTTAGCCGAACCCTTGTCTTACATAAACCCTAGCCACCCCTCAAGAGTCTCACTAGGCAACTTCCTTAATTTAGAGAAAGCTGACTCATTCCAATCAATCTTACAAAATCCTACAAATCCCAAAACCATCTCCTAAACTTGAGGAATCCTAACCCTAACCACCCTTATCCAACTTAACCCTAGACTCCCACAAGATAATTATTACCACTTAGGAATCCTTATCCCATCTTCCAAATAATCAAAATTTGAAATTCATCCTTTGGCCTAGTCAAACTCCCAATTCCCAACAACTCACATGCATCTTACCATTTAAAATCAACCCTAGCCACCTTACCCATCATCCCAAGCCTATCCTACATGTCCATATTCCTTGATTTAAGGAATTGTCATCCCATTGTCAATCCCTTGAATCTCAATATCTCAAGCCAACTAAGACTCACCTTAATAGCCAAGACCGAATCACAATCCTCTTCCATCTTCTAAATCTAATCCCTACAATCACTCAACTCCCCTAGAACCACTCCATTCCTAGAATCTCTCAAGTCAACCAAAGACTTTTCACCTCTTGCCATATTCAAATCATACATTTATTATCTTACCATAACCAAATCCCATCTTCCATATCCAATCCCTCAAATCACTCATTCCCCAGAATCATTCAAATCAATCAAAGACTATCATCCAATCTTGCCATATTCAAATCCCATCTTCCATCTCCAAATCCTTAAACTCAAGGAACAACTCTAAACACATTCAAACACAACTCATCATCATCTTTAACCTAATTCCCATCTTTCCCAAAGTGACTCATCAATCAAGGAGTCCTACTCTCATCCAACCACATCCTTCCATCCCTAGCATCTCATCCTACACTCCAAACCCTAATCTCACTCATCCACATCTCTTCCAAACCCTAGCATCTCATCCTACACTCCAACCCTAAGCCAACTCTTCCAAATCTCGAAATTCCCCTTAGCCACCATCCAAACCCTAGCCCATCTTCATCATATCAACCCTTAACATCATCCAAAAGAGCCCAACATCAAGGGCAACCCATAACCCGTTCCACATTGCATCAAACACGCATATTCATCACTTAGATCACCCGAACTCATCAATCATCATCATCATTTCCATCACTAAACACTATACCTTTAACAACCTAGGAACTCATCATTGCCATTATACGTGCAAGGCCAAGCAAGAAGGCTTGACACTCGGTCACCATCATCACCAAGGCAAGTTCGTGGACTTAATGTTTAGGGACAAGACCGGAGTCCCTAACACGACTCCCCCTCACGCCGGCGACTCCCCCAACCACCACCGATCTCCCCTACGCGTAGTATTACGTCCCCTGCGGTAACCCAACCGAAATGGGTGAAACCCATTTCTCTCCACTTGCGCTGCTGTATGCGACCATCCAGGCCACCGCACCTACACCACAGACAGATACCGGCAACTACCTCTCGCAAACCTAGCCACCACGAACCTCCCTCTCTTTCTCCATCGCACACACACAATATACCCATAAATGGGTTTCACATGAACTCAACGCCACCACACCTCCACCACCTCACACTTTCGGACTCCGTCGCACAGTGCTATTCGCACGCAAGCTTGTGATGATTTTTGTGATGATTGGATCTATTTTTGAGGAAGAATGTGTGAGAAGGGTGCGAAGAGAGAGGGAGGGAGAGAGAAGTCCTTCTGAGATGAGCTCTTCTCTGGGCCGTATGAAACTACTTGTAGTGGTATTTGGATATAAAACACATTTCATCTGTACAAAGTCTCCTGAGAGTATCTAAGGAGACTTGGACACCCAAACCCAGCCTAGAAAAAATTTTGCCACGCGTCATGATCACGGTACTATATTAGTTTTGGCATGTCTCAAAAATATATTTTACAAGGAGATTAATTAATTTCAATTTTTTTTTTCACAACTCAATTATGCTTTCAAAATTAATTCAAACATTCATTCGATGTATCATATTTTAAATAATGAAATAATTACTCACATCTCATATAATCTAGAATAGTCTTCTATAAACAAAATAGAAAACTCTTAAAATAGGCGATATTGTGCACCGATGTGCATCGATGACATGGAAAGATTTAATGAAACAAATCATTTGGAATTTTACTTGAATGAGTTGAAGGAATAGGGCGGGATCTAAAGTTAAATGAAAAATGTTGACAAAATCAGTTTTGAGCCCCTCCGCGTTCGAGCCCTTCTTCTTCTCTAGTTTGAGTCCCTCAGCATGCATTCTCTCTTCTTTGGTTTGAGCCCCGATGCGTGCATAATCTGCTTCTCTTCTCCAGGCCGTCGATTCTCTTCTCTCTTCAAGCCATCGAAAGCTCCCATTTTTCGTGCCTAATCTCTTTTATGGTTTAACCCCCATTTTTTGGTTCGAGCCCTAATCTTCTTCGCGTGCCTTCATTGCGCCTCTTCCCCGTGAACACAGTTGCTACCACGGGTATATATATATATATATCTCTGTAACAGATAAATGCAGTTGATTAATTTTGTGTTGTGGATATATTTTGATTTTGTGGTTTTCAAAAGTTAGGTTTTGAATTTAGGCTTTTACCATCTCTATCAATAAAAAATGGTAAGAATCAAGCAACCGAAACCTAATCTTCTAAGTTCTCAGGTAATAAAATTCTGGAGAAAAATATATGAAAAAAAAAGTGTTGTTGTCAGGCTGGTTGGTGTATTCACCAAATTCAATACGCCATTTCAATATTTTCAAATTATGGCATACCAATCAAAAGGGATCATTATCTTAGGTTGGTCTTTCAAAGAATCTTAAATAGGAATGGTTTTCTTTGTGGGTCTAACTGCATGTCTAACTGCATGCATATATTTTGCTATCAGATGGCCATGTGACCTACCAATGTGCTTAACTTAGCTTAACGTAAAATATCTACCATCTCTTTCACCAAACAAACAATTTATACCATATATAAAGTGCAGCTATCAATGTGGGCTCCTTTTATTATATCTTGTCTACTAGATTCTCTTTATTATTTCAAAAATGTTGTGGACAAAGGCCTCGCATCCGACATGGCAAAAAAAACAAATGGCGTCGTTTTCATTTTGATAGGTTTGGGTCTTCAAGAGGGTCCTCATCTCCATCCTCATTTAGTCTCCCTCATTTCAAACCCCACACTTTCTCTTCCACGATTATCTTTCATCTTCTCCAAGCCCTAGATTTCATCTTCTTCACATTCATCGCTCTGTCTTCTTCTCTCCATCCCTAGATTTTGTCTTCTCCAAGCCGCGAATAGACCTCTATTCTTCTTCTTCACATTCATTGCTATGTCTTCTTCTTCTCCATCCCTAGATTTCATCTTCTCCAAGCCGCAAACAGACCTCTCTTCGTCTTCTTCACATTCATCAATCTGTCTCCATCAACCCACAAACCACGACTGGTCTTTCTCTTCGTCTTCTCCACGAGGCCCGGTTTTCTCTTCATCTTCACCCCCTTCATTTTCTCCACCCAGATCTGAAATTCCCTTCCTACAAAGCCCTGAAACCCTGACCTAACGCTAACGCTAGCCCTTTCTAAGTTAAAAAAATTTAAACATACTCCATACCCTCACTGCCACTAGTGACACAGTCGTGAGAGTGAATAGAAGAGCTAACATAGAGTTTGGCTCCCAGGTAAGGTTCCATTTTCCAAGTTTTGATATCTGCAGTATTATATTATAGTTCTGCTATTTCTATATTTGGGAGTTTCTTGGATTTGGTTAGTGTTGTGAGTTTTCAAATTTTGTGAGTTGTGGTTTCCTAATTTGTTTGAGGTTTTTGTTTAACGACAATATTGTTGTAATGATTTATGAATTTCGTGGGTATGGATATTATAGAAGTGGTTGTTGGGGATTGGTGGTGTTGTTTTTAATTTTATTTTATAATTAGAAGGTTGATAGTGTTATTGTTGTGTTGGTTTATAGTTTCATCATCTATGATATATAATATATGAACTTTCTATAGTAGCATGACTCAGAAATTAGGTTGATGGTGTTGTGTTATTTTTGTAGTTTGAGTTGGGCAAGTAATGCCAGTCTTGTTCATGCCCTTTGGACACCTAATTGGGATGGGAAATAGGGAATCATCATTCTTTTTCATTGCTTTTTATTGAGACAAAATGTCACCTAAAGTGCACAACCAACCAACACTTGATTTTCATTGCTTTTCATTGAATTTGTTGGTTGTCAAAGTCAAGGTAATCTCTCACCCTATATTTAGTGGAAAGGCAAACGGTCTTCCCACCTCCCTTTCCAATCCATCTTTTTGAAGACATTGTATACCTATGGCCAGAGTGTCTACCCTCATGAATAATTCTGATGAACGATGTCGTTCATCAGAATTAGTCATGAACCCAATTTAAGTGCATCAGAATTAGTCATGAACCCTATTTAATCCATGTAGTTTTTTTGAAACTCCATTTTACAATTTATAAAACATCATGTTAGAATGTCGTCATCATCATCAGTGTCTTCTTCATTGTTTGCAAAACATACTTTGGGACAAGCACACTGCTTCTGTAAGGTCGATGCCACATTGAGATATTCAAGTACTTCAAGAAATCCAGGACGACCCTTCTTAGGGTGTCCAAAGTACAATACAGAGGTAACTATATTATTTGTACATCTAACATTTGTAAATTATAGGGATTACCATACTGTAAATTTTTTAAGTGGACAGATAGTAATCAAGGGATTGAGTTCCATCTTCAAGAAAGAAACAATGAACTGTTAAGGAGGCAGAAGGAGGTCGAGAACATGCTAGACGATGTGGAAAAGACGAAGACTGAGCTCCGTAAAAGAGTGGATGAAATCGAGAAGAGAGAGTTGGTGGTATCCAATAGAGAGAAGGTGATTCTGGAACAAGAAACTAAAATGAGGTGTGGACGCACACTACTTTAGGTGTTTTGGACTTTTTTATTTGTAGTTGCATGTTATTTGGTAGTATCTAAGTAATTGTTGCCTAGTGTTAGTATCTAAATATTGGACTCTGTACTTAATGTAAATATATTAAGTTCAATACTGCCTACTGTGTTATGCTTATTGGTTTGATCATGGTTATGGATATGCTTAATTTACTTGTGTTATTTCTCTGTAAGAAAGAGGTCAGAATGCTTGACTAATGCATGTGGAGTTGTTTTCTCCATTATGGATATCAGTATGTGCGTATTGGTTGATATGGAGTTTTGTATGTGTTTTCTCCTTCATGAAATCTGTCATTATGGATATCAGAATGAGAGTGCCATATAATATAATACAGTAGAATGGGAGTGCCATATAGTACAAACTGTCATGAATACAATTCAAGGAGCCTCTGTGAAGAGAGCTCCAATCAAACATGAATCAATAGAGAAGTGTGCGGAACTAGAAGAAGAGAGAAGTTCTGGTTGCTACTTTCTTTATTTCCAAAGGAACTATCTCTTTCTTTTGCTTCATGGTTTAAGTCAATCGATAGTCCATCATTGTCCTTGCATTGCTACAAGAAGCAATGCTTCTTGTGCTACTATCTGTTCTCCTCAACATCCTCATTTTTTCTTGAATAGGTTGAATGAATACTCACATAAACAATGAGGAAAAAAGGAAAAATCTATGCATTTTCCCAAGATCAATTCTTCATGTGTTTCTCGATCAGGATCCCCAATTTTTTTTAATACCATAAAAACCCCATCTTTAAAATATCTTCTTGAAAAGTTTTCAAAAATATTTTTCATAAAAGCCTCCAAAACCAAATTAACTTATAGTTAGGGCCAATGATCGATAGCAATATGCACTTTTATCTGCAGCATAAGTGCACTGCAAGTACTCACTTGCGTTCGCCAACACAAGCATAGGCTATCTCTATTAATAGAACAATTGCAATTGGTCACAGCAAACACAAGCGTATACAACCTGCAAACTTCATATAGGCCATCTCCATGCCACTTGAAGCATAGCAATAAGTATTAATCTTAGCTCTCATTATTTAGTTATCTCTGAAAAAATCACTGTCAAAAGTCAGAGAAAATATTTCAAAGCAAATTTCAGCAAAGCACAATGTATCATTATCGACAAGCAAATCATGTAATCAATTATTTCATCCTTACTGATTAGTAAAATAAGTTTGTGATGTCATGGCACTGTTTTGCCAATAATTCAATGACACTCAACAAAAATGTATCTTCAAGACAAAGTCCAATACATTCATTACACAAAAGTGCATTAAATACATTAAACACAATACACAATACTAAAAGCTATATATTTAATCATATCATTGCAGCGGTAGTGATCCATCCAACCCAAAGTCCATCGGTTGTGATCCATCCAACCCAATTAACATCTATAAACAATAAAACTCAAATATTAATGTCATCTCGATATTGGAAAATTAAAATATAAAAAAAAGTTGGGATACACTTAAACTTTCTTGACTTTGAATCACTGTTCCTCAGATTTGGGTTCCACTAATGTCAAAAATTGTGCTTTCTGGAATGGCCTTGTCAAAAATACTTGCAAAAATCCAGTCAAACATTAGATTTCAAGAATGCTTATGTACTTATAAATATACCTGCACGTGTCCAGCATTAGCCATATTAATCTCTGAATGGCCAAATAAAGATCTCTGTGTGCTTAAGATGGGTGTATCTCCTCCATCTCCCTAATAATGAAATAACAAATCATAATAAAAAATTGTCACATTTGCTCTTGTAAATTATAAAAGAAAATGTCATATTAAATAGATGCACCTCTTTGCGTTCTCCCTTTCCTTGTGCATTTTTTGTTTTCGCTTTAACTTTTCGCATATCTTACTCCATCTTGGATTCTCTCCTCAGAGATGAGAATCTATTTTTCTCATACACAAACATTTGGACTACGTACTTACCTAGAACCACCGACAGTAGTTGTGCCCTCTGCCAATATTGGAACATTGGGACTCGTTTGGATCATCAATGAAGATTCTTGATTGGCATAATACAAGTCAATCATTGCATATAACTTAGTTTTCGCATCCTGAGTATGCTCTTTCGAACTTGCTGCAAGAGTAATCATCTGATAACAGATATTCAACATTTCTAAATATCTATTAGAATCTGCCCGTTGTTCCCTTGCATCATAGCTACTATGGGTTAACGTGTCACACCGTTTGATATCATTCCTCCATCGATATAAAAAGTAACTATCTGGCAAAGATGTAATCTCGTTACATCTGAATACGGCCAAAATGTGCCTACACAATATCCCTCTCATCTAGAATAATCCACAAGAACACTTTGAAGCTGAATCTTCTTCAATAATGTCCACATAATATGTAACTAGTTTAGTGAACTCTGCCAAATGAATTTCATCATTTACCAGATTAGTCTATATTGCATCATCACTCTTATGTAACTTTGGATTCATATCGATCATGCCGGTAACTTACTGTTGTACTTCCTTGAATTTAGGATTTGTGTACAACTCTTGAAACCTCTTCTCAATTGGAAATCTAGATATGCAAGGGGTTGTGATATTAAATGAGTGGAAGTTTGTGACATTTTTATTCTCAATTTTTTTTTCAATGCATTATCAAATTGATCAACAAACTCTTTCAGGTTCATCTTAGCATTAACATACCTGTCAAAAAAGGTATTCATTCTCTCGCTCCGCTACGTTGTACTCATTCCAGCCCAAAAATAGTCTTTCAAGAATGTTAGAACCCAATGCTCACGATCAGCGTATAGACTGTGTAACCAGGCACTTTTATGCAAATTGTACGTGGTAATTAACTGAACCCAACTTGTCTCAAACTCATCAACACTTTGGCTATCATACACACATTTTATCAATGCATTTTTCATCCTAGTTTTGTAGGAATTGTAGGAGCTCAGCTTTTCCTGCACTTTCTTCAATATATGTCATAGGCAAAATCTATGTCAGGTATTTAGGAAAACAATAACAATTGCATTTTTCATCGCTTTATTTTGGTCAGTGATAATAGTTTTAAGAGCTATATCGTCCATACACTGCAACCAAGTCTGAAATAACCACACAATGGTCTCCGTATTTTGCACTAAAAATCAAGCATTCTCTCAAGAGAATTGATTGTCCATGATGGTTTATATCAACAAATGGTGCAAACGGCATCCCATATCTATTCGTCAGATATGTGGTGTCGAATATGACCACATCACCGAAATATTGGTAGGCTGCTCTACTGCAGGGGTCTGCCCAGAAGACATTTTTTAACCTTCCGTCATCATCTAAATTCATCAATGCAAAGAACCCATGATTTTTGTACTGCATCTTACAAAAATACTCTTAAAGTGCACTAGCACCACCCAAGAGAATTGACTGTCCATGATGGTTTACATCAATAAATGGTGCAAACAACATCCCATATCTATTCGTCAGGTATGTGGTGTCAAATGTGACCAAATCACCGAAATGTTGGTAGGCTGCTCTACTGCAGGGGTCTACTTAGAAGACATTCTTTAACCTTCCGTTATCATCTAAATTCATCAATGCAAAGAACCTATAATTTTTGTACTGCATCTTACAAAAATACTCTTAAAGTGCACTAACACCACCTATGACAAGTTGTAGATGTCTTGCCTTATCTATATAATTATGACAATAATTCTCCAAAAACGGGAGGTTCTCGAACCTGCTCGCTAACAACAAGAAATCTAAAGCTCTTGTTCATTCAGACACCAGCCATATCATTTGTATCTAGAACTCTTTTTAAGACATCACTCACTTCTTTATTACATTGAAAGAAGCAAGATTACTTTGGACTAAGGTTGTGGTTATTGATATTATGAACTGTAGTCAACCGAAGTTTTCCATCACATTTTAAGGCATTAATCTTTGCCTTACATTCCGTCTTTCCTATCGGACGTGGGTTGACAACATTAAAAGTTCTATTACGGGCCTTCCCACCACGAGCACAAGCAAGTGTGACATACCTAACAGTCTCATCTTCTTCCCTCTCAATTTTTTTTGTTATCTCCCCAAACCCGCACTTCTTACCATAATCCTCGACTTTGACTCATCAATCATATTATCACCATCAATTTCAACATTCTGAGATGTCTCGGCACTACAATTTTGGTTTCCTATGGATTTGGTCTATCTTCATTAATTTCTTCAACTGTAGAGGATGTACATGGCACTTCAGTTTTCTTACCACCGGGTCTATTAGAATCTGACCCAACTAGTATGCATGTAGTGGAGCTTGTATTGATTAGAGGAGTTAAAGTTTCTATGTTATGTGGAAATGGGTAACCAGCATTTGGAAGAAATCCCGATGACCATGCAGACACTTGTCCATAGTAACCATGCATGTAATTTGGGATGTTTGGATAGGTTGATGGTATGTCCTACACATGTTATTGGATAAAGTTATTGATGTATTTTGAAAATAAATATTAACTCAACGATGTTCATGTTTGTAAATGAAAATTGGATTTTCATGTAATTGCATTCATGTTCATGTGTTTATTGGAAACTAAAGTTTCATGTGAGAGAAAGGAAAGAGACTGTAGGGATGGTGGCATAGTCCCGCCTGCTATTCCCGCCTACGGTGCACTCGTAGGGATGATAGTAAGCAAGGATGGTGGTGTTGTCCCGCCTGTGATTTCCGCCTACGGTGCACGCGATAGGGAATGTGGTAGAGTCCTACTTGTGATTCCCACTTACAGTGCTCTGATAGGTATCTATTGTGTGGAAAGGAATTGTAGGGATGGTGGTATAGTCTTGCCTATAATTCCCGCCTACGGTGCACGCGATAGGGATGATGGTGTTGTCCTGCCTGTGATTTCCACCTACGGTGCACGCTGTAGGGATGGTGGTAAGTTAGGATAGTAGTAGAGTCCCGCCTGTGATTCCTGCCTACAGTGTTCGATAAATATTTTTGTGTGAATCATTTTCTGAGAAAATGACGGATTATGTTTTTGGGCCAAAATGAGATTTTGGCGTGTGTTGGAAAATATTCATTTTTGAAAAAAATGATGTTTTGAGGCAATGACATATTTCATCATGTGCATGCATGTTGGTTGAATTAATGCACTTTTATCTCGTAGTTGTTTGATTTATTACTTACCTGCAGTACCGTAGATTTTGATGCAGTTGAGGATGTGGAGCCTGAGGGATCGACTCCACCGGAGGAGTGACATATGGTCGTTGTTTTGGATTATGAGAGTTGTTTATCTTTTATTTATGTATTTGGCTTTTTGTTGTATTTCACGGATAACTGTATAATTTTCAGTAATACTTTTATTTTGGATATTTGTATTAAACAAATTCTGGTACTTAGTTGACTCATTTAACTTTATCCGCTGCGTTATGTTGTGCACTTTTTGTATGTTTCACACACTTGAGTACTTATCGTTGGGATGCGTGACTCGTATTGTCATCATCCCGACGTCACGATTTTATAGATTTTTCGTACGTAGGATGAAAATTTCAGTTTAATGTAAAGTCATTTGAGAGATTTTAGCAGATCTAGCTATTTCAGAGGATAATATACCTTAATAGCAAATAGACCAGTTGCTCTCTCCCCCACAACAATGAACGCAACCACTCGCTCTCTCACCCATGACGACAACCGCGACTCAAAGATGTGGACTGTCCCACGACAACGATCGAACAACCAGTTTCGCTCTCTCACAACGAGGAGAAGAGAAGCTTGAGAGTGGCTCAAACGAAAATGGAAACCCAAATCTATTTCATTTCATTTCCCACTTTTGTTTTTTGAGAACTGCTACTTAACCGCCTACTGTTTTGCAACCTCCACACACCTTTTTTCTTTTTTTTAATCGTTTGATAATTTTTTAAGTCCTTTCCAGGAAACCCCCCATCCCATTACGTCTTCCCCCCCCCCCCCTCCCCCTCCCATTACGTCTTCTCCCACACGTTATTCGTCCCGCACAATAGGAGCAAGGGGGTTCCTGATGCAGTATCCATTTTCTCCTCTAAAAACTTCTTCAAGTTGGGCTCTGTAGTACCCATCTTCTCCTCAAAAAATTTCTCCAAGTTGGACTCTGCAGTACCCATCTTCTACGCAATATATTTGATATCTATCAAATTATTTTACCAACAAGTATTAGACCTAGAAAAACAAACAAAGACTGTCGAAGAGTAGGGAATGCCCAACTGTTATATAGGCTATATAAATTACAGAAAACAACCTCCAAAACAATGTTCAAATCGACACTATTTTTGGACGCAAGAGGATTTGAAATCGACGGAAGCATGGCGATCGAGTTTGCCGTCGATTCGAGCTTGCTGCTTGATTCACAGCTATGGGTCAAGCTTGATTCACTGCAGAGAGGGAGAGAGCAGAGTGTTGGGGGGTGGGGGTGTGTTCATTTCTGGGAGAGAGAACTGAAAGTAAGAAACGAAACGACAACGTTTAAAAAAAAAATGAGCCACGTGGGCTGGTGTGCGGAGGATAGATAAATAGTAAGCAGTTGAATAGATTTTCTCTTGTTTTTTTTATAAATAAGTCAACTGACGTGTATGCCACGTTAGCCGGGAACGGGGGCGTAATCCCGGTTGCCCCTAGAACTATTGCAGTTGACACTCCCTCCCGCCCACGCTCTTTTCGAAATACATCCCTCCGGCCCCACTCTCTCTCTTAGATCTCTCGTCCCTCGCTTGCTCTTGGTACGGTTCGTCCGGCTCCTCTTTCCAAACCCCGACGCCGGAAATGGTAGCCGAATATCGGAGCTCTGATCTATTGGATCCGCTTTCTGCCTACTCGGGTCTCTCCCTCTTCCCCAAGACATTTGGAGTGGCGCCCGCGCTGTTGAAGCCGTACGAACCCGACGCTGATCTTGACGCCATTCACAAGCGCCTCAAGACTATGGTACTTTCTGTCGTCCAATCTTGCATCTCTCTCTCTCTCTCTCTGTGGCTGTGCTTGTTTAATCTCCACTAATCGAACTTGACTTTTAGGGTTTCGTCTAGTTTACGAGTTTAAAATTAAATCCAGACTGCTTCTGAGAAATTTAGCCTGATAAAGTATGCTGGAAGTTCGAGGTTTACTTTTCATCATCATTGTTAATAATAATAATTATTATTATTCTTTTGAGGATATTGCAAATTAAAAGTAACTGAGATTGATGTGGCTATTTTTATCTCGGGATTTCTATTCATTCATATTTTCAGATGAAGAAACGTAGAGCTTCTTTGATTGCTTAGAAAAAATGGATTAGAGAAGGGAGGAAGGCGAAATTTTAGGACCTTTTCTATTTTTTTTTATATCTGCGACCTGGAAAAATGTAGGCTGGGTTTTTGTCACAGCATTATTTCTTAGAAGAATCAAGGAAATGAGCGTTTGAGTCATGGCCTTTGCTCGTTTGTTTTAATTATTTGCAAGCTGAGAAAGCTAGAAGCTGCTTTCAGTCACATCCAGGGCCTAAAACAGTTATCTAGCTCAGTTGAGTTATATGAAGGATCAATGCAAGTCTACTCATCAATCAAATGAAGCACCTGAAAATTGAAGAATACAGGGTTAGGATTGAACTCATTCTTTATTATTTTTTCAGAATTCTTGCCACCAAATGGTTTATTCCACAATGGATATCCCCTTATTAAGTAAGCATAAATACAGGTTACTTCAGTGTAGCCATAATTCTATGGTAATGTGCCATAATTTCATTTTACTCACAAGAAAATGATCATATTTCTTGGTTTTCCTGCACTTTCAGGCATTAAAAAGTCCCAGTAAACTTCTAGCGCAGGCAAAAACTATTACTGTTGATACTTCAGTGCTTCTGAACTCTGAAATTGCCAAATGTGAAGAGAAAAAGGTAGGTGCTGCAAAGGATAAGGAAAGTCTCCAAGAAAGAAGGCCAGCCTTAGGCCGTAAGCGGGCTCGATTTTCCTTAAAGCCGGATACAACGTAAGTTCATAATTGCTGTCTAATTTTCATAAAAAAAGTGGCTGCTTTTATTTTTGTATCCAGATGACCTAAGTCATATCTTCATTTTACAGTCAGCCTGCTGTAATTTTGGAACCAAATTTGGACATCGATCGACTAAAAGACCCAGAGGAGTTCTTCTCAGCCTATGAACGACTTGAAAGTAAGTTGCAGTCTCTTTATATTCTGGAACTCATCCTACAATCATAAGGATAAGACTTTTTTTACTGTGTAATTGGTGCTTAGATGCCACAAGAGAGTTACAGAAGCAGATTGGTGGCATGTCAATGGATTTTGATCAGCGCAACCCATCCACAACTGCACGACAGCGTCGACCAGGGATCCTAGGGTATGATCATCAGTTTCATCATGGATCCCCACTATGCTTTTTTATCTTGTAGCTTATTTTTATGAAAAAAACTTATGTGGAATAACCTTATTATTTTATGACCCAGGCGGTCAGTTAGATACAAGCACCGCTATTCATCAGTGAATTCCGAGAATAATGAGAATATTGTAACCTCTCAAGAGACATTTGAATCAGGCATTGTGAGCCCACTAAATGCCATCTCACAATGTGAAAATGACCAAAATCTAGCATTACAAGAGAGGGAATTAGCTGGTAAGTGGGCACCATTATATAGTAAAGTCAGTCAACCTAGTCGATGTTATTTTTTTATTGCTAAACAAAATTTTATTGATCATAAGAATAGACAAAGGCCCAGGTATATGGGACATATACAAGAGTATCACCTGAGCATTTTATACTATTATCCATTTTTTCCTCCATTTTGCCCATTTTTTGTTTCTTAATAGATGCTTGATATCATGATTAATTGCATTTGAAATAGGTTCAATGGACGAGCCAGAGAACAAAGTTAGTCAAATCTTGGATGAATTGCTATCTGGTAATTTTGAAGATCTGGAAGGGGATGCAGCTGTCAGTCTTTTACAGAAGCGCTTGCAGATTAAACCCATTGATCTAGAGAAGTTAACTCTCCCAGACTTGCAAGGTTTTCAAAAGACCGATGCGAAATATTCAAGGCAAAACATGCCAAAGCCTCGGAATGCTCTAATGGACATAGGTAATCTGTTAAAAGGAATTAGCAGTGAAACACCCGTGAAGATGATACATGAGGCAGAAAGCTCTGTTCATCACATAGCTTCACCCACACCCCCAAGAAGTCCATTTTCTCCCTTATCATTATTACAGAGACGACTTTTGCAGTCAAAGCCCTCAAGTGATCCATTTTCAGTTCCTGATTTTGGGGAAGGTGACATTGCAACTGCTAAAACAGGTTCACCTGAGGTGGCTATTGGAGATTTTACTTGTACATCTCAAACAGTTGTGCAAGGTAAGTCAAGTAGACTTTCTGTTGGAGTTGATATCAGTTCAAGTGGAACTTGTGTTGTCATTTTGGATAGCGTTGGAGGCACTAATATGGATAATGAAGTTATAGATGAGCAATTCAGTGAGCATGATACTGATATTTATCCGCACTCAAATGGATCCAATAACTTTGAGGAAAAGGTGAATTTTTTATGTTTTTATTTTTTTTTTCAATTGTATTTTTTTTCTTTTTATTTTTTATTTTTTTTTGAATTTGAATTTGAATGCCATGTATTTTTACTGTGACATAATTCAGGTGGAAGACATGCTAGGGACTGTGGAAGTAGTGGCTTCTCAGAAGCCCAATTGTATCATGGCTGACTCAAGTGAGGAAAAACTCAAACTACATTCAGACTCCATTGTTTATGATCACATTTATCTGTTTTCGCATTATGATAAATACTTGTGAGAGGCCGATGACTAAATTTTGGATTAAATTAGTACGGTTTATCTAGTAATGGATGCAGGAGTTGATTTTGATCATTGTTGGTTCTCTGAAGAAAAGAGGACAAAGCACTGTCTAGACTATTAGAAGCAATACAATGAACCTCTAAGCTAGATTCTTAACCCATAGCATAATCAAGGAGGTCCTGAAGAGATAAACTGGACCATATGATACATTGTGACTTCCTAATCCTCTGATAGATGCGAGAGACTCAGATCATGAGGATGGATTTTATGTGAACCATTTAGATTGTCAAAAGGTTGTTTGTCCCCTCCAAAGTGGGTGTTACAAATTCATGTTGATTATCTGTACCCATAATCAACTAGTTCAACCAAGACAAGGTAAATGGAACTGGAAAATAGGTACTTAAACACATTATCAATGAACTATTTTGTGTCCAAAATAAGCTCTTTTTTTTTTTTCTGTGGCAAAGTTTTCATTCTTGATGAATTTGAATCCTAAATTTTGTAAGGCAGCTATAATTTCAGTTTCGTATCCACTATAATTCTATGTTTTGTGCTTTAGATGGTTTCAACTTAGTTTATTCTGTGCCTCACTGCCTTTTGTCATCTTCTCTATCAGATCAATCAAGTCCTCTTGTCATTGAAGACCCTGCAGTACATGGACTCTACAGAGCCTCAAACAACATCCCAGAACAGCATAAAGAGGTTACCATTTTTCCATATTCATTTCCTTTCATTCATTCTTTTATACATACATGTATATATTCATATTGTAGCATTTGCATCTGAGTGGTGTTGAAATTGATCTTGAGTTGGGAAACATGGTGCTGTAGTAGAGGATGGATCATGAATTTGATTTTGAGTTAGTTTTTCGTGTATCATTGTTTATACACAATTTAACTAAGCTTTAACTCTTGTTAAATTGGGATTGGCTCCAAAATACCTCAACATTTATATATTTTTTTAATAATCTGTTCATTCACTTTATGAAAAAATTGACGATTGAAAGGGGATTTTCTGATTCCATAGATTGTTCAAGCGAATAGGCAGTTGGATGTTGTAGTGAGTGTTGATTGTTCAATTTAAAGTCCTATGTGCTCTATTTGAAAATGGAGTCAGAGCAATCAAGAATTAGGAATCCTGTAAGGGGTAACAGTCAAGAATTTTGGATTTTTGTTTCCTTATTTATGTTAAATCCTCTCACCTCTGTTTATTCTTGAGTCCAAATAATTTTGAGTAATTTATTAGTTAATTTTTATGCCTTCTATCTGCCATAAAAGGTTTTATTCTTTCTGGGAAATATTTATGGCCTAACACCTCTCTCCATCCCTTTACTGTTTGGTTCAAGGCCTAGAAACAACCTTGGCATATCTAGATTCGATAAAATATTTATGTCCAAAAGAACAATTTGCTTTTTTATGGTTGGTTCTCCTTCTGATATTATATGCTATGCTTGAAAGTTGTTTTTATTGTCTCCTGATGCAAAAATGCAGGAAAGTACCAAGGTATCATTGAATGAGCATATTGAAGTGAAATCACGTCAGCCCAGAGAACACAAAAGGAAAAAGCTTTCTCACCGGCAAAGCCTTGCAGGTGTTCATTTCTAACAATCTCAAATGTTTGACTGAAACTTTTTTGGGTTATTTTGTTGGATTAATTGGATGTATATTGTCTTCCTAGGAGCTGGTTTATTATGGAAATCTGGGGTAAGGCGAAGCACCAGGATCAGGACAAGACCCCTGGAGTACTGGAAAGGCGAAAGATTATTATATGGACGCATCCATGAAAGTGAGTATTCTTTTGTGTCGATTTTGTTGGGTTAGGAACTCCATGTCACAAATATTTCTCGTAATATATGGACGCGTCCTTGAGAATATGTTGGAGGGTGTGGTCATGGGATCAAGACCACCACATGCATAACTTACTAAAAAGAAAGTTCCTTGATAGTGTATGAAAATCTTGCATTCAAATCCTTTGTGGTGAGCAGCTGAATGTGGGGCAACAAAGTTTGGTTTTCCTTTTCTTTTGCTAGCTTCCCTTTCCTTTGATATTCAATCATCATGATTTGTTACAACTTTTTACAAAATATCCATTTCCCGTGTAGGTAATAGAGATTTGTTGTATCATATATTTTGCAGGTCTGGCAACGGTTATTGGATTGAAGTACGCTTCTCCTACAAAGGAAGGTGGAGAACCCAGGCTCAAGGTGAAATCTTACGTCTCAGATGAATTCAAAGAGCTAGTCGAACTAGCAGCTCTACATTGAGATGAAGAAAGTTTTAAGCAATCGTAGGAAGTAGGTACCCCCAACGAGTTCTCTCCTATGTATTCTATATCCTGACACCCTTCTTTTTCTACTTGTCACCGAGAATTGGCAGGGAAAATAAAAAAGGAAAGAAAGAAAGTAGTTGTTGAGTTCTAATTGTGGTAAATAGTCGTGGACAATTAGCTTCTATACTGAAACTTTTCATTGATATATGGGAAGTTAAATGTTATTGCAGAATGTAGGCATAAAGCTTCTTGCCTTATTTTTGTTTTTGTTACGTTTTTTTTTTTTTTCTATTTCGCCCAGAAATTTTGTGGAATACATTCTATTGATCGTAAATTAAACTATTAACTAATCGATGCGGAATGAAATAACTTTTTTTTTTAATAAAAATAAAAATAGATTTTCTTAAAAACAACAAAATCTAAAAATAATAGGCTCGAACTCCTCCCTCCCCTTTCACCCTGCAACACCCAAAGGACAAAAGTTCTATTGGGTGATAGTAAAACCTTTATCTGCTTATTAAAACCTGCTCCATAGTATCTATGTACTTCACTGGCCAAAGCTCATCTCCGAGTATCTGCAAGGATAGGAAAGGAAAACTAAAAGATTTTAAGAGGCAACACAAGAGATCATGTCCCTCCACTCCACCCTAACCAGAGTGGATGTGGCAAAGACATATTTGGCACCAAAAACAAGTATTCCAACTTGCCTCCGAGGCTTATTTTGTCGCTGCCCAAATTCATCACTCCCAGGTTCTGCAGGGTAAAAGTTACATTGACAAAAAAATTATATTAAAAAAAATAATTATATATTTAGGAATTAGTGATGACACCAAAGTACAAGGCTACAAAGTTGATGGAAACCAATAAGGCTTCCATTCCTTATTGGTTTTATTCAAATTATTTTCTTGGCTATAAAGGAACCAAAAAATACAATATAAGAACACTGCAATGCTGTTGGAATGATTACATCAGTCAATAGCAGCATGATCAAAGCATCAACTTCCATAAAATGTGTACAATGGCCATATGCCAAACAAGTAGTCATGATAAAGTCACAGTATTGACCATATCTCTGCCAGAACATTTTTTTTTTTTAAGAAAAGAAAACAAAATACCATCTCCGATCGTTGTAAATAATCAAACCCATGGAAAACATGCTACCAACCTTGAGGCCCCGTTGCAGATGTCTGTCCTCAAGGGCGAGCATGATAAGCACCATCAACAACAAAGGGTGAACAATATGTGGCCCCTAAAGCTCCTCCTGCACCCGCCAATACCGGGAGCCTGAAGAACATAAAAATGATCATCACTCTTACCCTTTCAAAATATTTTTTTTATAGAAGTAATCAATAAGTCTTGTTTGGATTTAAGAACTATCTCAACTCATCTCATCTAATCATTAGAAACTGAAGTCATTACGTACATACTAAGCTCCAACTCAGTGTCCATAGAATAGTTAGTAGAAAAGAAAAAAATAAATGGATGAAGAGGGACTAATTTTAAAAGCAAGACTATAGAATAAACAATTGAGAAATGCTTTTCTTCATCCTAATCTATCATCCCCAATCACAAAAGCATATCCAGTATTCCGTTTATTAATTGCTATTTAAAGGCCCAAGATCCACAGAAAACAAAGCCACTTGAGAATTTAAGATGTTGATACTCTAGATTAATAACTGACGGGAAGACCTACTATTTAATCCTCTATACAATTTCTTCTTCTTTTTTATAAGGATCCTCTCAACCAGATTTTCAACCGTGACCATAGACCAATTTTATCACAGATTTGCCAAAATGAATGTATGTTGAGCATTGAAGAAAATACTAACTAAATTAAAACCACAATGGTTATTTGTGGCACCTATATATCTGGCATTGAATTTTTTGCAAACCAATTTTTTAAGCTGAAGGTTTCAGAAATGCATTGAAGGATTATCCACTCACGGGATGAGGGTGCTTCATTGGAGCAACCATCAACAAAATGTATGGAACAAACCAGTTTGGCGAGAATAGATTATTTAAGACGTAGAGATGGCAGCATCCAATTTAAAAAAGAATGCTCTTCTACGTGAGCACAGAGATGAAATCATAATATTCACATATTTTTTTTTACAAGGGATGAAGTACTTGAGACTATCGACGCAAAGGAGTCCGTCGCCGTCGCCCGCAGAGGAGACCTTCGCCATCGCGCGCAAAAGAGATACCTGCATTGAGGAAGAGATTTGGGGAGATGCCTACGTTGAGGAAGAAATTTGGGTGAGATGAATGACGTTGAGGAAGAGATTTGGAGGAGATAATGCGGGTTGCGTTGTTTTCCCTCCTATAGTGTTCTTTTTGTAGATACATACGAGAAAGATCTTATTGATTTCATATGGATGTATAAACATATATATACACTACATACAAGTGACACTTATACACTTATACACTCACACACTTATACTAATTATAAAGATATCCTCTAACACTCCCTCTCAAGCTGGGGCATGTATATCATATAAACCTAGCTTGAAACAAATGAGTTTTAACCTACTCCAACACAAAGACTTAGTAAACACATCTGTGAGTTGATCGCCATACTTCACAAAAGGTGTAGCAATGTCACCACTTAGTATCTTATCTCGAATGAAGTGACAATCAATCTTTATATATTTAGTCCTCTCATTGAACACAGGATTAGAGGCAATATGTACTGCGACTTGATTATCAGAAAATAACTGAAGAGAGGTAGGTGCTGGAAACCCAATCTCTTGAAAGAAGTGTTGCAACCATGTCAACTCACTAGTAGTGTGAGCCATTGCCCTATATTCAGCTTCTACACTAGATCGGGCTACTACTGCTTGTTTTTTACTCTTCCATGTAACCAAGTTACCTCCTACAAAGGTACAATATCCAGTAGTAGATCTTTTATCTAAAGGGGATCCTGCCCAATCAGCATCTAAAAAGGCTTCAACCTAAGATGTCCATTTGGTCGATATAGTAATCCAAGGCTAAGTGCTCACTTAAGATAACAAAGAATATGAATTACAGCATCCCAATGTGAGACCCTAGGCATTTGTAAAAATTGACTTAGTACACTCACTGCATAAGAGATGTTTGGTTTAGTGATAATGAGATAATTCAATTTCTCAACAAGTCTTTGATACCTACCTAGATCTTCAAACAACTCTCATTCCTCTTTCAAGAATTTACGGTTTGGGTCCATAGGGGTGTTAATAGGTTGTGCACCCAGCATGCTGGTTTCTTCCAGAAGATCAAGTACATATTACCTCTAAGATAGGTTGATTCCCTCTTTAGATCTACTGACTTCAATTCTAAGGAAATATTTAAGCTTGCCCAAGTCTTTTGTCTGAAACTGATCATGTAAACACTATTTCAGCTTAGTAATTCCAGCAGAGTCACTCCTAGTAATTACAATGTCGTCCACATATACAACCAACAAAATGTGACGTGCATCACTATGTAGGTGAAATACAGAATGATCTATTTGGTATCTATGGAGACCAAATGCCAATACAACATCAGAAAACTTCCCAAACCATGCTCGAGGAGATTGTTTCAAACCATATAATGCATTTTTTTAACTTGCATACAGTACCTCGATACTCCTTCTGAGCAACAAACCCAGGTGGTTGCTCTATATAAACTTCTTCATGCAAGTCACCATGCAGAAATACATTCTTAACATCTAGATGAAATAAGGGCCAATCTAAATTAGCAGCAAGAGAGATCAGTACCAAGAGAGATCAGCACTCGAACAAAGGAGATTTTGGCAACCGGGGAGAAAGTTTCCTCGTAATCAATGCCATATGTTTGAGTGTAACCCTTAGCAACCAAGTGGGCTTTCAAACATTCCACATAACCATCAGGATGAAATTTAATTGTATATACTCATTTATAACCAACAGGTTGCTTACCAGGTGGTAGTGGAACAAGATCCCATGTCTTATTATGGTGAAGGGCATTCATTTCATCTTTCATAATTGTCCTCCATCCCAGATCAGATAAAGCATCCTAAACTGTCTTAGAAACATAAAGTTTTGAAAGTTGGGAGGTAAAACATGAAAATGAAGGAGATAAGGCATGATATGAGACAAATTGATTAATCGGATGTTGAGTAATACAAGATCGAGTACCTTTGCGGAGGGCAATAGATGGAGAGTCTAAAGTACTAGGTAACTTAGGATCTGAAGATGGAGACACAGTTGGTGAAGGCATGGAAGTTGGTAGCTACGAGCGACATGAGTAAACTTGTAAAGGAACTGGTGAAAGGGGTGGAGGTGGAGGACCGACAACAGGAGGAGAAAGTGTAAGATTAGGTAATGCTAGAGGATCACACTCAACACTCGAAGCTATGTTAGAGAAATAGGGTATGGACTCAAAAAAGGTAACATCAGCACTCGTGAAGTAGCGTCTAAGAACAAGACTATAACAACGATATCTTTTTTGAGTCTGAGAATATCCAACAAAAAAACACTTGGTAGAACGTGGATCAAGCTTATCAAAACCTAGGCCAAGGTTATGAATATAGCAAACACACTTAAAAATTTTTGGAGGAAGGGTAAATGGTGGAGATGAAGGAAACAAGATGGAGAAAGGAGAGAAACCATCAAGAACAGTGTTTACATGATCAGTTTCAGATAAAAGACTTGGGCAAGCTTAGATATTTCCTTGGAATTGAAGTCAGTAGATCTAAAGAGGGAATCAACCTATCTCAGAGGAAATATGTACTTGATCTTCTGGAAGAAACCGGTATGCTGGGTGCATGACCTATTAACACCCCTATGGACCCAAATCGTAAATTCTTGAAAGAGGAAGGAGAGTTGTTAGGAGATCCAGGTAGGTATCAAAGATTTGTTGGGAAATTGAATTATCTCACTATCACTAGACCAGACATCTCTTATGTAGTGAATGCACTGAGTCAATTTTTACAAATGCCTAGGGTCTCACATTGGGATGCAGTAATTCATATTCTTCGTTATCTTAAACAAGCACCTAGCCTTTGATTACTATATCGACCAAATGGATATCTTAGGGTTGAAGCCTTTTCAGATGTTGATTGGGTAAGATCCCATTTCAAATAGAAGATCTACTACTGGATATTTTCCTTTGTAGGAGGTAACTTGGTTACATGAAAGAGTAAGAAACAAGCAGTAAGAACACCATCACTCCACAATCGTTTAGGAACATGCATGTGCAGTAAAAGTGCTCGGGTTATATCTAATAAATTATGATTTTCGCGTTCAGCCACCCCATTCTGTTGGGGTGTATAAGAACATGAAGTTTGATGAACAATTCCTTCGCTACTTAAGCAAAGACAGTAGATAGATATTCTCTAGCATTATCAGAACGCAAAATCTGAACCTTTTTGTTAAATTGAGTTTTAATTCTTTCCAAAACACTTTAATACGGAAAAAAGTTCAGATCTTGCCTTCATTAGAAACACTCATGTCACACGAGAGTAGTCATCAATAAATGTGACAAAATAATGAAATGTGTTTAATTCAATATTGATTGGTCCCCATATATCAGAGTGAATCAATTCCAAAGGACTTGAGGCTCGTTTATCAACTCGAGGTATAAACGACACACAATGATGTTTACTAATTTAACATGCTTCACAAGAAAAGGGAGATACATTTCCTAAATTCCTAACCTGACGCTTTAAAAGGGAAAGAGATGGATGACTAAGACGACAATGTCATTCATAAGCAGATAATGTGGATGTAAGGGCTCGAGTGAGTGATTGTTTAATATTACGATAATACAGGCCATCAGCTTCATGCCCCATACCAATCTTGTTTTTCGTCTTGAGATCCTGAAAGACACATGAAGAGGGATAAAATGTTACTGAACATTGAAGATTTTGAGTAATTTTACTGATGGACAACAAACTAAAGGGACAACTAGAAGCATATAGAATAGATGACAAGGATATAGAGTCAGTGAGCTTAGTGGATCCAATGCCTGTAACTTTAGCAAGAGAACCATTAGCGAGGGTAACACTTTTTTGAGATGTTACAGTATCTAACTTAGATAAGACAGAAGATAGACTAGTCAGATGTTCAGGTACAATGATCCACGGATTTTGAGTGGACGAGGCAAGACATACGGATGTGTTTACCTAAGTGGGTAAGAGTAGCTGTGGAGGATGAAACCTGTGTGTGACCCAAAAGTCACTCATACTCATCCTTCGATAGACTAATCATACCTGAGTTAGAGTTAGTTGACTATGATGTAGCATCTTGGCAAATGGCCTAATTAGTAGAGCCAGATGATCTACCATGTAGATCCCAACAATAGTCCACTGAATGGTTAGTGCAACCACAATGGGTGCACTCACGAGGTTCTCGACCTCGAGTGCGATTACCTTTGACATCACGTCCCCCACGTGCACCTCTACCACCTCGACTTCCATACCCACCAGGAGCAACATAAGAGGTAATCACATCATATAACTGTGACTGAAATTTAGTTATCATATCTGAGAAACTCCACACAATATCTGAGAAAAAACACAATTGAACGTGAAAAATCTGAGAAACACAATCTGAAAATGTGGATACTTAGCCCAAGTACTCGAAAAACAACTCGAATACCACAATTTCGATCCTTTATCGGCCTGAATTGGTCTGTCTCGGATCTGAATGGGGATGTTTCGGGTCTGTATCAATTTGTACCGGTATAAACCGGCCTGTTTCAGGTCTGAATCGAGTTGTTTAGGGTTTGTATCGGATGTGTTTCAGGTCTGGACAGGTATCGGTTTAAAACTAAGCTCAAACAGGAATAAGCTATTCTAAACGAGGATAAGAATACCGTATACGTGTTACCAAACAGGTGTTATTCCAGATAAGAATACGCTCTTACTCCAGGTTTTGGCTATTCAAACTCAAGGATTATATAGCTTATACTTGCAACTAAACAGTCCGGACTTCAACCTTTTTTAGGTGACGGAGGCCCTTCCCGGCGTTGACGATGATGCCAGTAACCACAGACAAGGCCGGCGAGTCCACCCCTGGTGCCCAGTACAGGAGAAAATGCTAGAGAGTGGTTGAAAACCACTTCAAACAGTTTCAGTCGCTGACGAAAAAGGGAAACGAATCGATTCTGGCGACGACGACGATGCCGGTAACCACAAACAAGGCCGGTGAGTCCACCCTTGGTGCCCAGTACCGGAGAAGACACCGGAGAGTGGCTAGAAACCACTTCAAACACTACTGAGATCTATCCAACATACACTACGCTTTCATACCATGTAGATACATACGGGAAAGATCTTATTGATTTCATATTGATGTACAAAACATATATATACACTACATATAAGTGACACTTATACCTCACACACTTATACTAATTATAAACATGTCCTCTAACACTTTCTATACTCTGCATTTCTTT